>CM076569.1:118643448-118840179 GCA_034641835.2 Pinus albicaulis
AATACTAGAGGATCTTTAGATTAGATGGTGGGATGGAACATTAAGGAGAGAAAGTGAAAGAAGGAAAGACAACCAATTTTCTGCCTATAGATCAGGTCAGAGGTCATTTAACTCCAGACCTGCTTGGACATACTCAAAGGCAGCTCTCAAAGAGACAAAGGGGATGCTTATAGATCAGACCAGAGGTCATTTAACTCCAGGTCTGCTTTAGCAACTCCAAGGGAAAAATAGAGATAAGATTACAAGGAAACATCTAAGAAGCAAACCCCCAAGTTCATACATCAGCCAGCAGGCAATAACATCCGCTGCACTGGTTAAACCCGTGAATCTACTCTTAGATAGCACATGCAGCAGAAAACATAAAGGTAGGGAGAGCAGACAGCATAGGGCACCTAACAAGGGTGAATCCTATACCATTATTCTGATGCCTACCAGAAGAACATGAAACGATATGAAAATGTAAATAACAGAGTTAAGAAACACATCACCAATAGTAATAGACCAGGATCCTGTGAAAAGTGCTTTGATTGATTGATGCAACACCAGTCATGTACAATAATCTCAATGGCTATTACAGTCCAGACTTTCTCCTCCCAACCTATTACATACAACTACTTTGCTATCCACTCCCACGACTGTTCTTACAGTCAAACTGAATCCCTCTAACAGCAGATGCCCAACAAGGCAACAACAACCTTTACAATTCGTTCTCAGGGATTTTTATAGGAGAAGAGGAAGACACAGAAGTAGATAAACAAATAAATGAATCTCATTAAGACAGTAAGGCGGAAGTGTTCACGCCCATACTGCTTAATGGCAGAATGCAGCACTGTATGTACTCTGTAGGCCGGCTATGGAATCCTCTGTCAGGCCGATTGACCTCGGATATTTCTTTAAGAGTCCTTCTGGCTATCTGGAGCTCTGTGCTACCATGTTGAAATAAATTAAATGGATGGAAGTCCGCGACTTCTCCATACCTCCATTACTGTTGCTCAGACAGTCTCTAATGAAGCTCCTGTCAGTGCATTAATCTGTTTAAGGGCTCGAGGAGGCATGGAGATTGTTGTAGGAAAGATGTACGCCTGGGGAGAACGTACTCTGCTGTTAGGTAGCACAATAATGACTTGCTGGTGCGCTCTTAGTCTTCAAACTGAGCCTCAATTCTTTGATCACGGGATTAGCACTTCAAATATTCAATTACAGGCTCAAATCTCGTCTGATCCTACTCTGCTGTCTCATTTGGCCGCTGAATTGGCCTCTCTGTATTATTTGCACGCTTTAAAATACACCTGTTTAAAGCCCGGGCAGTGGTGGCGGAATGCTGTGGAGGTGGAGGAATGGTGGTGCGATGGAGAAACAACGAGAATGGCGGAAGAAATAGTTAACAGTGAAAAAGCCCGACAACCAACTCTGAGCGAATTACAAAGGAAAACACAAAAAATAATGAACGGATGAATGGAGTGTGGGGCCCAGCAGAGGCGGAGGGAGATTAAACCTGAACCATCCGGTCACGGAGGAAACGAACGGTCAAGATCTAATTGCACCATCGCAATCGGAGGTCGGAGCGATCGGCAATCGCAACGCACAACACAGAAGTTCCGATTGCGATTGAGAGGGAGGACGCGATTGAGTGACAACCGTCGATCTCGGATCTGAATCAACGGCGGGGATGCAATCGGAGGGAAAATAGATAAGGACGATGGGAGAGGAGCGGGATGAATCCAGACCGTTGGATCTGGCGGGACGAATGGCGGAGATTTAATCAGAAGACAGAGAGAAGGACATGCGATCGACGATCGGGGGGGAGTTGCGATTGAGCGCTGGCCGTCTGATCGTAGGGAGATGGACGACGGAGATGAAATCGGAAGGGCAAAGGGAAAAGCAAGTGATCGGGAGAGGACTTGTGATCAGGAGTTGCGATGGCCGTCGGATCAGCAGGGGAATGGACGGCCCAGATAGAATCGGGAGATCGCAATCGGAGTTTGGGAGACAAGTCATGCGATTGAGTTTTTGCGATTGCGATGGAGCGATTAGCGCAGGGCCGTTGGATCGGTGGGACAGATCAACGGTCGGGAACACCATCGGAGGGGAAGGAGCGATTAAGCGATGGCCGTCGGATCGCGGAAGAATGGACGGCTGCGATTAAATCGGGAGACGGAGGGAAGCACTTGCGATTGACGATCGGGAAGGGGTCTGCGATTGAGCGCTGACCGTCGATCTGGGAGGAAACGAATGGTGGAGATGTAATCGGAGGTGAGAGAAAAAGGCTTGCGATTAGCGGAGGACCGTCAGATCAGGCGGGGATATCAACGGTCATGATTGAATCGGAAGATCCTAATCGGGGCGGCACCGCTGCGACTTGCGATTGCGATCGGACAGGGGTAATGCGATTGAGCGCTGGCCGTCTGATCTTGTGACAGATCAACGGTCACGAATGGATCGGAGGATCGCAATCGGAGCATGGGTGAAAGCACTTGCGATCAATCGGAGGGAGTTGTGATTGGCACTCAGCCGTTGATCTGGTGATAGATCGACGGTACGGAACAGATCGGCTGACTTTCGTTATAAACAAATCACATCGGGGCTATTTTGATATTACAAAGAAAATGCGCCCGCCCGGACTTCTGATTGCGATTGGCGCTCAGGACCTAAGCGCTTGGTCCCAGCGCCGGGGCACATGTGGGGAAGTGGTTGAAGGGGCTAGCAGGAAAGGGGCCAGGCCTTATAATAAGGTCAGAAAGAGGGTTTTTTAGCCCATTTTAATGGATTTTAGGGCTGGGGAAGGGGAACGATAGAGGAAGAAAAGGGGAAAAAGGGAAAACCAAGGGTAGGGGAAGAAGTTCAAAGGGGATTTTGGGAGGTTTTGAGGGGTAAAAAGGGGAGTAGAAGGGGGAGACAAGGGAGATGAAATAAAAGGGAAAAAGGGGGCCTTTGGGCATTTCTTCACCAACAGAGAGGCTTCATAAAGGAAATCAGCAGAGGGGGTTCTATCAAAGGATAAAAGACACCTGGAGGCTTCAAGGAGACTGTGTTTTCGGAGGAAATGCATTCCTTGAAGACTCAACAATGATTTAGCCCCTATTTGCTTGTCAAAAATTTACAGGGGGCTAACAGAAGTTAATACAAATATACTCATTTCTCTCATTAAACTATCTATTCATGGTTTATTTCATAAATTCCTTGATCATTATGATGAGTATGATTTATAATAATGTCTATACAGGTGCTATGTAATCTTTTTTCTTGTTTGTGACTACAGATTCACGAGGAACATTCTTTCAAGTGCACAGGAAGGACTTCAACGAGATCAATCAAGCACTGGACATAAGGTAGGCCTTACACCTATATAGCATTTTTATGAATCTTATATGCTTAGAGAGAGATTATTATAATTAGCTATTTGTTGCTAGTTACTTTTAGTACTAGAGAGATCGGTCTTGTCCGCAAGATGGATTAATCTACACAAAAAAATGGCGACTCCACTGGGGAAAGAACTTGTTGTTTTTGGTTCTCTTTTATTTTTGATTTGAGGAAATGTTTTTTCCTGGTTTTTGATTGATACATATCTGTCTGGGTAATTTAGATTTTCCCTGTTTTTGAAAATTTAGAAATATTTTAAGTTTTTCTATAATTTTTCCTAGGACCGCAGTCTGGCTCATTTTGACAATGCGGGCAGGTTCGCACTTTCTGTTAAGAATACAGTGCGGGACCGCACCTGTCAATACTGGTTGCCTGCGGGCCCTGTAAAAATTTTAGAAAACCTCTAGATTTCTTTCTCTAGTTTATTTTTATTTGGATTTAGCTCTTTGGTTTTTGCCCAGATTGATTATTATTTCTGTCAAGAATTTTTTGTGAATGAACTCCAACAGTATTGATGTTTTGATGATTTTCTAGAAGATTTTGCATTTTGGATTTTTTTTCCACTTGGTCTTTGTATCGATTCGAAGCTTTGACAGTTTGAAGTATCTAAGATTACATTGATCTCTTTTTGTCTTTTTTAATCCAACCTGATTGTGAAAACATCCTTTATTGAGAAATTGAGCCTTTTGTTTCTTTGCGAATCTTCGAAAAAACTTGGTTGAAAGTTTTGAATTTCATTTTTATAAAAACAAAAACATATTTTGAGTGTTTTTGATCTGTTTGTTATTCTAAACAAATAGACTCTTAGTTTTCTGAAAAACTAAGGAAAACATTCTTCAAAAAAAATCTTAAAGCTTTTACTCAATTTAGATTGTTTAAAATCATAGTTCTCAAGATTAGATTTTGTAGTTTTGAGTAGTTTTTTAATTTTTATAGCTTTCTTTCGGAGGAAAATTGTTTTGTAGCTTCAAGCTTCGAAAGAAAAAGGATTTTGTTATGAGCTTGATATATATCATCTTTGAAAAGACAAAATATTTTCTTTCAATCATTCTTCATGTTTAAAGAAGGAATTGTTTATTAAAAGAATTGCATTCTCCAAATCTTTCTTAGATAGAAGTTCATTGAAAGAAAAAGAATTGATTATCATTCTAGGTGCATTTTAGTGTTTTTGGAAATCGAGTCTTCACATCATCCAAAGTTTCATTTCCGCACCCATTGACTTAAGAAACAGCTCATAAAAGTAACGCTTAATTAAAATTCATCTAGTAATATTTTATTTCTAGGGCTCTTATCACCAACATAGCTTAGGCTAGTATCTTGGAGTAGGGAGTAATTAACTCTCCAAGATAGCTAAAACAAACAAGTAGACAAATCTTGCGGTAGGAAGAAATTCCAATTGTTGCATCTATGCTCTGGGAAGCTCCTCCTAAAGGGTCAAGCATGACAACATATCTGAACCAGTGGGTTAATCAATCCTTCCTCATTGGGAACGATAGAAGATATACACGTATTAACAACGGTAAACCTCAGATAGACCATTGTCGAGGAGCCAGGGGTCACTTGTCGGTAAACCTTGGATTATTTCAAGGAGCCTTCAAGGGGATTGAGCTTTGTTACTCTGCCCTTGCGTGTGTGTCGGATTGTAGACTGTTCCCCCAGGTATATTTGTTTCTGTTGGTAACCTTAGTGGCCATAATCTTTAGGATTCTTTCCTAAGGTGACGGTGGAGGGAAGATCCCACTGTACCTGGAACAGACGTCGGCTAGACTCACTTGGACTCTCCGGAGGGTTATCTTCACTCGAGATGGTATAGTGGAGAAACTTGCACCGATCTGTTTCATTAAGCAGGTTGTCGGGGTAACTGTTCCAACCGCCCTTTTCGTGTTAAAATTCTACTAAGTTGGATTTCATCACCAACTAGTGTTTTTAGTACGGAAAGTTACTGTTTGTGTGTGGTTTGAACTCCTAGATTTTTTAAGCATATGATTCAATTGTTTGTTTCTTAGAGACTTTAGGTGTTTTCATTGAAATTTTTCTTTGTTTGTGTGTGATTAGATAATTTTTAATCGTGGCGGAATTGCCAAGACAATCCCGGAGAATACAAGGGAAACCCCCTGAATATTCACTAAGTCAACTTGAAGGGCTTCGTGCTCTGGTATCATCTAGTAGTGGTAGAATTAGATCAATGGAAATTGGAAGTTCATCTATAGTTATACATCCTGATTATCAAACACCTACAACATAATACATTCAAGAGCAGATTTCAGTTTCTGAAGTTACTGGTCATATTTCTCCTACCTGTGAACTAGTTGATGAACCTAAAATCTCTGAACCTGAAACTGAATCTTCTGTGTTAGAAACATCTTCAGGATTTATCACACCAACTTCTAGCGATCCTGGTTCACCTAGGGTAATAAATATCGTCACTGATGATCTTCCAGCTGGACTTATTTCTATAAGAACTTACTAATCCAGACGATGACATATCTCTTCCCGACTCCCCTCGATCTATAAATCTTAGGGAGCGTGAATCTATTTTCTACAGCCCCATTCGAACTGATCCTTGGTATCTCTCTTTGAATTTTTTTTTAGAGAATCTGGGTCTTGCTTTTTATCCACCTCGAATTCCATTTCATCCTACACCCAAAGGTTATTATCCGTCATCTTTTATGGCCGGAGAGTCATCCATGTTTTCTCAAACGCCGAAATCATTTTTACACGGTGGTCCTTCTGTTCCTTCGGGATATCAGTCTCTATCTGGTACTTTCTCGGGAGCAACTCCTCAACCCATCGAAAACGTGTTATCATCTGGTCTTGATGGACTTAAAATTGAAACGTTGAACGCAGATCAAATCTTTATGATGTCTGGTAATATTCCAAATCCTCAAACTCAAGGCAGTCAGTTTCCTTCTGGTGGACAGCCTCAAGGAAATCCGTTACCGCCTGGGGGGCAACCTCAGCGTAGTCAGTTACCGCCTGGGGGGCAACCTCAAGGTAGTCAGTTACCACCCGGGGCACAACCTCAAGGTAGCTTTTTCCCAAGACAAACTGTGGAATCATATTTTGGGGGTCAACCTCAAGGACAGTACATACCTCAAAGGTATCAACCTCAAGGACAGTACATACCTCAAGGTCAACCCCAACCTCAATATGCTCCTCAGGGTCCTTATCAACCCCAGTCTTAGTACGCGCCTCAAGGTTATCAACCTCAGGGTCAGTACCCAATTCAAGGTTTCCAACAGCCTTCTGTTCAACCATCTATTCAAGGAGCCGGAAATTTACCACTTACTAATCAACCCTACGTTCAACGAGGTTTTGGTCCTTACGTTCAACCTTCTATGGGACAATACCCCGAAACTATGGTGTGGGATCTGTCCCAATATCAACAGCCTTTGCAGCCTAATGTGCAGTTGCCTTATCAACCTGGACAGCCTTTGGTTTCTGGTCCAACCCAGCAACCTGTTTAGACACCTATTCAAACTCTTGCACCTAGTTCAGTTCAGCAGACTGGGCCTAGTACACCCCAGACTCCACCTCAAACTGCTGTAACTGCTGTTTCTGGAGTATCTGTAGCACCGAATTCATCTATCCCTATATCCGTGCAAATCCCTCAAGTCTCTGTACCTCAGTCAGGACCATCCATTCAAACTACAGTTCAGATGCCTGCAGGACAAGCTGGTACAAGTACAGTTGTTACAAGTCAACCTCAATTTACGTATCAATCGTACCAGGGACAGCCGTAATTCGGTCCCTATGTATAGAATCCGAACTATCAGTATCAACCGTACCCTGGTTATACTTATCAACAACCTCATTATGGTCCAATTCATCCTGGTTTTCCGGGAGGTTACACAATACCTAATGCAAATCCGATTCCTAGTTATCCTGGGTATCCGCCTCCTAGATCTTCTTTGGCTTCTCAAGGTTTTCGTGACCCTAACCGTCAATTACCGTTTATCGCAACTTTGGATTTACCTGATTTGACGCGCCTTACGAATGATCCATTTTTTATTATCAAAACTGGCCGCCAATGCCTCATAAGTTGTCCAGTGATATACCAAAATTTGAAGTTAAGTCAGGAGAGGATCTATCGAATCATGTTATGACTTATCACCTTTGGTGTGCATCTAATTCAATTATTGATGATTCGATTCGTTTACGTCTTTTTCAAAGAACTCTCATAGGTTTTGTAGCCAAATGGTACATTGAGTTGCCACGAGGCTCGTTTCATAATTTCAGTCAGTTAGCAACTGCTTTCTTGACTCATTTTCAGTTGCCTGTCAGATACGACAATGGCACAGAATTATTAACTTCGCTAAAACAATCTACGTCCACGTATATTTCTGATCATATTCATGAATGGTGACGTAGGAGGCATTTGGTGAAATTTTATATTCTGGATCAAATTTTGGCAGAATGGTTTGTTAAATCATTGTTACCCAAGATCACTAAAGATGTAGCTAAGGCTAGTGTTGTTACTGAAGAGCAAGTAATTTCCCAAGCTCAGTACCCTGACCTTGTTTATACACAGTTAGGTACTTTACATGAGAAAATTCTCGATCTTCCAAAACAAGGTCAAGTAGCTGCTGCTCCTTCAGGGTCTCATGCCACTGACGGTATGATTGGTACAGTAAATTCTAAAAGTAAGAAGAAATATTCAAAGAATTCTTCTCCTATTATAACTTTACTAGATTCCCCGAAAGGAGAATCTTCCCCCGAAGTTTCTGCCGATATTCATGTCGTAGAGACATCTACGACCAAATCTAAATCCGGTGGTAAAAAGAAAGGGAAGAATAAAAACAAAAAGAATTCGAAAGAGAAAACTGATAAAGATGAATCCAATGACGAAAAACGTAAACCTCGCTATCCTTGTTTCATTTGTGAACAAGATCATTTCATGAAAGAATGTCCATATCGAGCCGAAGTTACGAAATTCGTTAAAGGATCACAACAACCTGCTGTCTTAATGAAGGATTCTTTTCCAATTCAAGATAGTAAGATGATTGGTTCTTCCTCGACTACTTTAGAAGAGCCTATTATGATGATGTCTCATGTAAGGGTTGCGACGCGATCGCAAGATTACGGTACTAAGAATCCTGTTGATGGTAAAGAAGCAGAATCTTCTAATGCAAATACATCCACTACACCTCCTCCTGTTTCTGGTCCGTTACAGATCGAGAAAAAATCCAGACTTATTAATAAAACCGCTTGCTAAAGGTGTTCTTCGTAAATCAGCTTTCAATCCACATGCGAGAGCTGCTCAGAATTACAACATTGTTGAAGACTTAGCCATTTATCCTTCAGCAATGTCGGCTTTGGAAGTGTTGCAATCGTGTCCAGCACAGCGTAAATTATTAGTGTCTGCCATAGGAACTGTCGATGTTCAGGATTCTAACCTTATAATCTTCGATTTAGAAAATAGTACACCTCGCCTACCTCATCAAATGGCTTTCTAGATTCCAGTGTTAGTCAAAAACAGACCAATCTTTCGGACTGTGATTGATGAAGGAGCTTCAACGTGTATTATGTCGATTCAGTGTTGGAAATCACTTGGTTCTCCTACACTTAACCAATCTCTAACAATTCTAAATGCTTTTGATGGTCGAGGTTTTCAACCTTTTGGTATTTTGCAGGATTTACCCATAGGGGTCGAAGGTAAAATCGTTAATCTAGATGTGGAAGTGGTTGATGCCCCTCTAGATTACAACCTTCTTCTGGGTCGTAGTTGGTCCTATGCTATGACTGTTGTTGTTTCTTCGGTCTTTCGACTCATAAAATTTCCATATCAAGGAAAGATCATGACAATAGATCAGTTAGCTTATTTCTCATCCGACCCAGCCTCTTCAGAAACAATCCAGCATGTTGGTAAAATGGCTATCCCTTATAAGGATGTTGGAGTGGGTTTGATTAAAGATTTTGGTTTACTAGGAAATTTTTCCTTTCCTCTTCCTAACGTATCGCCTTCTAATGAAAATATTCACATGATTTCGTCAGACATTGTTATGTTTGATGATCCTTGGATCGTACCTTCCGAATCCGAGATTGATTCATTTGATGGCATGATGCCTTTGAGTCCATTTGAAATTGCGTATCAGGCTGTACAGTCACTTTCCAACCCCTCTTCAACCGAAACTGATCCAATGAATGGGATCCATGAGGAATCACTTTCTATATCTAGTTCAGTTACAACGACATTTCCTGAACTTGTTCATACAGATGATCAAATTCGTGAGTTTTTGTCTGTTGATGATTTACCATGGGAAGATCTACATCATCGATCTTCATTTTTACCTGAGATAGATCATTTTGAAGATGATTTCGCTTCAATTTTTACTGCTGAATATGTTAAAGAACCTCAGAATCCATTGCAAAATCCTGATTCTGAGTTAAATTTGGAAAATATATCTAGGACGGTTCCAATTGACATTTCAGTAAAACCAGGAATAATTGAAAACATTCATATAGGTGCTTGTTGTACAAATGAAGAAATTCATACTTATAAAGCCCTATTTCAATAATTTCGTGACGTGTTTGCCTGGTCCTATGAAGAAATGCCAAGAATTGATCCATCGAAGGTCAAAGCCATTGTTAAATTTCCTCCTCCTTCGACTTTACGCCAACTCCAAAGTTTGCAGGGGAAAGAAAACTTTTTACGTAGATTTATTCCTAACTATGCCGAGCTTACAAAGGGTTTTACTCGGTTGTTGAAACAGAACATTCCATTCTTTTGGGACGAGATCGCTGATCGATATTTTGATGCACTTAAACACGCATTGACCCATGCACCGTTACTGCATCCTCCCAACTACAACCAAGATTACATTTTGTACCTTGCCGCTTCACATTCCACCATTGGGATGGTACTAGTTCAGGAAGATGAATCTCACAATGAACATGTGATTTATTATCTTAGTCGGAATCTGCATCTGACTGAAATCAAATACACACATGTGGAGAAATTGGCCATGGTAGCTGTTCAAGTTGTCCAACGATTTAGACATTACATCTTGTTACGTAAAACCACGGTAATTTCTAATTGCAACCCTATGATGTATATTTTGACCAAACAATTGCTAGGGGGAAAATATTCCAAATGGATAATTATCTTGCAGGAATTTGACTTGGAATTTGAAAAATCCAAGGCAAAGAAATCTTTGGTATTTGCGGAACTGATGTGTGATTTCCCCTCTACTGATACTGAAATAGTGGCAGAAGAGTCCATTGCGGACGAATCTTTGTTTCTCATCAGTACACTTGATCCTTGGTATGGAGATATTATTGTTTATCTCCAAACCCAATCTTTTCGGCTTGACATTTCACGAACTCAGTGACGGAAAATACGCTTCCAATCCCAGTAGTATAATATCATTGGTGATACACTTTATCGTCGTGGAGCGGATTCTGTTTTCCGACGTTGTTTAACTCATGAAGAAGCTGAAAAGGTGTTAAATGACTGCCATTCTGGAGCATGTGGCGGTCATATGTCTGGGTATGCCACAGCCCAAAAGATATTGCGTGCAGGTTATTTCTGGCCAACGTTGTTCAAAGATTGTATTTATGCGGTTCGGAAATGCCACAACTGTCAAATTTTTGACCGAAAAATGCGCGCGCCACCCGCTCCTCTTCACCGTATAATTTCTGTTAGTCCTTTCGCGAAATGGGGTATCGATTTTATTACATGTAACCCTCACTCGGCTGGGGGGCATGCCTATATTATCTTAGCAGTATATTAATTTACAAAATGGGCCAAGGCGATGGCTACATTTTCAGCTGACGGCAAGACTGCTGCAACTTTCATATTTAATCACATAATTGCTAGGTTCGGTGTTCCTCAAGCTATTATTACGGATCATGGAAGTCACTTTCGGAATGTCATGATGACTGAACTGATAGACCAACTTGGCCTGCGCCACGATAGTTCCACTCCGTATTATCCGCAAGCCAATGGTCTGGTTGAAGCCATTAACAAAGTTTTAGTCACCATGATCAAACGAATCATTGGTATTCACAAGACGAATTGGCATTCCATGTTATTTTCAGTGCTTTGGGCATATCGAACCTCGGTCAAAACATCAACGGGTTTCACTCCTTTTCAACTGGTTTATGGTTTGGAAGTTGTTTTTCCGATTGAATGCGAAATACCGTCACTAAAATTAGCCGTAGAATTACTTCCAGCTACGTCTGAAGAGGAAAAACGTTTCTTGTACTTAGCCCAATTAGATGAGAATCGACGAAATGCTGCAATAGCAAATGAGGCTCATGTTAAAAGGATAAAAGCTCAGTATGATAGAAGTGTGACCCCTCAAAATTTTTCAGAAGGAGACCTAGTTTTACTTTATGATAAAGCTAACGACAAGCTAGGAGCTGGGAAATTCGTGCCTATGTGGCATGGTCCTTACATTGTTAAATGAAAGTTAGCAAAAGGGGCCTATGAGTTGATAGATTTTGACGGTGTCCCTTTGGATAAACCCAGAAATGGGCTCTATCTAAAGCGATATTATGCTTAAATGTGGTGTGGATATTTTGTTAGTTTAGATTTCTTTACTGCTGGTGTGTTTTAGATTAGAAAAGTGTGCCTAGTTTAGAGAGTGTGTTTTTATCACTATCCCTGCTTATCTGAGTTTTACTCTTGATATTGCAGATGTCGATGTCTCTTAAAACCTACATTGGTTTTGCTGATGTTGCTTGTTGTAGTACACGAAACATTTCTTCCGCAGCTTGGGTTATCTATTCACCCTCTGACGAGTTAGTATCCATGCATGGGGTAAGCCTTGGTCAAACAACAAATAACATTGCCGAGTATAGTGCAGTGATTGAGTTATTATCTGAATCCATATCATTTGGAATTTAGAGTTTGATTGTAAGGTTGAATTCCATTACTTTTCAACTTAGTTAGACTGTTGTTCCATTCAATTCCATTATTGTTCAGTTTATTTAGATCGTTGTTTAATTCAATTCAATTGCTTCTTGATTTCTCTAGATTTTTGTTGAGTTTAGTTAGACTGTTGTTTAATTCAATTAGATAGCTGCTCAATCTTGCTACTCAATCTTAGGTTAAAAACCAATCCAAGCCACCCCTCCTAGGATAAGAAAACTTAGGAAGTTAGCAAATTCTTCTTCATAAGTGACAAGGAGTAACTATTAGATGACCTGACTCGCATATATTGTGCCAAAACTCTTGAAATAAGAAGACTTACCCTGGGTTGATAATTAAATGAGAAAGCATAAGAGTTGTCAATAATAAGCCACCTCTTTGAACACCAGCATTTTGGTGCCGTTGTCGGGGAGAGTGTTAAGAGTCATATCCTTTATTCATATTTCTCCCTTGCTATGAAGAATTGGGTATTGAAAATGAGAGGTAAGAACCTGCGTACCGGCAAGCAACATGCTTGCCCTCTAGACTGCTTATCAGCAATTTGTGCAAATAACTGTAGGATAGGTGATCTTGTTTTATGTCTAGGAAGAAAAATATAGAAACAATCTGAAATCATTCGCAACCATCCTCACAATCCAAAGGACCAGTGATCCTTGTAAGAACAACATATATAGATGAAATCATTAAGACAGCTAAATCTCAGGCATCTATAGGACCCAAAACTATTTCCATTCAAATCCCTAATACACTCCCTCAAGCGGCGGCCTCACCATCTGTAGCCTATGCCGAGATTCACTGTGAGACAGAGGGGTCTGAGAAAAGCTTACAGACTGTCATTCATATAGGCACTGACCCTTCAAAAGATGGAGGCTCTTACAACCTACAAGAAGGAGGGGGAGAAACTAGTGGAAGAATTCACATAGAAATATCAGAACCTAAGTCCCCTAAAGAAGTGATCGAAACAGAAGTAATTAGGATCCCAGATCAGGGAAGTGTTGTAAAACCCCCACTTCATTCACCTCCCAAGCCTATTAGAATCACTCCTCCATATCAAGAAGTTCCCGAAGATTTGTGGCACCTCCTTGATCAGATGGCAAATAATCAAAATCAGAATCAGAGGCAGACATCAACATTAGAATACCCTATTGTTGATCATGCTACCGATGCCCCTATGAAAGTCATTCCCTTGCACAACATCCCTGCCTTTCATGGATTAACCACAGAAGATCCTGATGCATTCCTATTTGAATTTGATGTCTTATGCAGAGGATATGACTACACCACTGATCCCCAGAAACTAAAACTATTTCCCTCTACCTTAAAAGGAATTGTGCTCCGCTAGTTCATGGGATTAGGAGGGGGAACTATAAACAACTGGGACCAAATGAAGAATATTTTTCTTACCAAATACCAAGACTATTTTCTAACCCGACATCTAAAAGACCAAATCTTCAACATGTATGCAAAAGACAATGAAACATTAGAGGAATATGTAGAAAGATTTCAATACAATTTACAAAGATCCCCATATACCACACTGTCCAAGGACATTTTAAAAGCCACGATGCTTAAAGGGATGAAGGAATAATGGGTTGAGATTCTTAATGTAATGGGGAAGGGAGATATTTACCAAGAAGAATACGACGAGATTATTTCCTTATGTATTAGATGCTCCTGGGGTAGCTCACGCAATAGACCTATTGGGCGTGATTCTATTAGTAGCGACCCATGGGAATGGCCAATCTGCCGATAGGAGCAGGGACCCAAATCAACCTACGTTTCCAGCTCCCTACCCAGTTCAGCATAACCAGCAGCCTGCCATGCACCCTCAATTTCCAGCCCAACCCAATCCTAATCCCAATAACATACTGGTTCAACTAACTCAGATCATAGAAAATCCAAAACCCAATGCCGAACAGAAACAATGCAACGAATTGATGTTAAAATCAGGACGTACAATCTTACCTATAGAAGCTACAACTCCACCTCAGTCCCAAGTTGAAACCTCAACAAAACCTAGCTTAATGAATATAACAGAAATAGGCAAATATAAGGAAACAATTGATCAAAAAAGACCTGAAGAACTTAGGCTGGCTCCGCCTCCATTTCCTGAAAGATTAAATCTACCTAGGCCAATAATCACTCCGAATTTTGACATCCTAGGAGAATTAAGAAACGTTTGTATGAAAATTCCTCTTCTCCAGGCCATCCATGACATTCCCATCTATGCAAAGACAATCAAAGAATTATGTGGAAAAAAAAAAGTCAAGAAAGCAAAGGCTACACCCACCGTTTATGTGGTAGGAACGCTATCTGACTTGTTGTTAGGTAGGGAATCACCTGTGAAATATGAAGACCAAAGAAACCCCATTGACTATGCAAATCTCTAGTCACTCATTCCAAACACATTGGTTGACCTCGGGGCGGCCATTAACATCCTAACTACTGTAGCCTACGAAAAATTGGGCATATTAGCTTTAGAACCTACAGCCACACTTCTAGAACTAGATGACAGATATGTTATTAGACCAGAAGGTATAGTGAAAGACATCATGGTCTCTATGGACTCATGGGAATACCCAGCTGATTTTTTAGTCATTAATCCAAAAAATAGGATGGAAGGGAACCCATTGATTCTTGGGCGACCTTGGGTGGCCACAACAGATGCTTAAATAGGCTATCGAGCAGGTAGCATGACTATCGTTAGAGGAGATTCTATAAAAAATATCATTATTTATCCGCGTGCCAAACCAAGCCTGCCCATGGTAAAAATTCACAAACATCCAAATAAATATTGGGAGAAAAACATCCGTCCACTTCTGACACTAGTAGAAGCTCTCGAATTCAAGGATCAAACTGAAGATGATGTAATCGATAATTTTATGAATCGGTCATCTACGCCTGAAAATATGAAATGCGAAATGTTGAAAATAGTCCTCGAACATGAAGATCAAGAGGATCCTGTGATAGACTTCGAGACTCAACATATCTCCACAACCGCTGTTCGTAATAGCATACCTATTGATATCGAGCTAGGAAAGGTTTTGAATATTAATGGAAATTTGAATGACAACCAGAAACAGAAACTCATAAAAGTCCTCTGAAAGCACCAATGTGAATTTGCGTGGGACTACCAAGACATGAATGGTTTGGAACCACAACTATGTACGCACCACATCTATACCGATAGGGAAACACGCCCTGTTAGAAAACCCCAACGAAGATTAAACCTGCACTTAAAAGAGATTGTAAAAGAGGAGCTGCAAAAACTGTTAGATGTAAATTTCATTTATCCTATTTTAGACAGAAAATGGGTCTCCCCTCTGGTAGTCATCCCTAAAAAGAATGGGAAGTGGAGAATCTACGTAGATTACAAAGAATTGATTAAGGCAAAGTAGAAAGACCATTTCCCCCTCCCCTTCATTAACCAAGTCCTTGATACATTAGCTAGGAAACGATTCTTCTCCTTTATTCACAGATTCAACGGATACAATCAAATCCAAATAGCTCTCGAATACCAAGATAAGACAACCTTTACCTGCTCGTGGGGCACTTTTTCTTACAGAGTTTTACCATTTGGATTATGTAATTCCCTAGCAACATTTCAGAGAGCCATAATTAACATTTTTCCTGACTTAATAAATGAAGGACTTGAAATCTATATGGATGATTTTACACCCTATGGGGAAGACTTTGATCAAGCTTTAGAAACACTGGAAAAAGTGTTAGAACGATGTATTGCTACTAGACTATGTCTAAGCAATGAAAAATTCCACATGATGATGACTAAGGGTGTAATCCTAGGTAACTATATTTCTGTAGCTGGAATACATGTAGATCCAGCTAAAATATAGGTAATCCTTCTGTTGGCCACACCTTGTACACAAACAGAGGTGCGCAGTTTTTTGGCATATGCAGGATATTATCGCAGATTTATAAAAAATTTCTCACAAATAACTGCACCTCTGTATGCATTGACTGGGAATGTTTAATTCCATTGGACTGAAAAATGTGACACCACTTTTACAGACTTAAAGAGGATGGTCTCAACAACACCAATCGTGCGAGGTCCTAACTGGAAATTTCCCTTTCACATCTCTTTCGATGCATATGATATAGCAATAGGAGAAGTCCTTGGCCAAGAAGAAGACCAAAAGCCTTATGCTATTTATTATATCAGAAAAAACCTTACTCCTGCTAAATTAAATTATACAGTGACCGAAAAAGAATTCCTAGCTGTCATTTATGCTATCAATAAATTCAGGCACTATATAACCAGATATCAAGTGTTCTTATATACTGACCACTCTGCTATTAGATATTTAGCTAATAAACCAATAAAAAATTGGAGAATAAGTTTTTGGTTACTGTTGTTGCAGGAATTCGATATAATGATCAAATATCGTCTAGGGAAGGAAAACGTGGTCGCAGACTTCCTTTCCAGAATCCCCATGATAGATGACACGCCAACAGTTGATGATCAATTCCCTGATGAACACTTGTTTGCTGTAGCGGTCAAAACACTGTGGTACGCAGATGTGGCAAATTATCTGGCAGTGGGGAAGCTACCCAAACACTTAACATCGAGAGAACGAAAATTGATTGTACAAGATAGTGCAAGATTCTCTTGGATTAGAGCATACCTATTCCATATAGGGACCGATATGCACATACACATATGCATAAGGGAAGACAAAATCTATGACATCTTACGAGCCTGTCACGATGAACCCTGTGGTGGCCATTTCGCAGAATGGAGAATAGGGCATAAAGTGTTGCAATTAGGCTATTATTGGCCTACGATTTTCAAATACGCAAAGAAGTATGTCCAGGCTTGCGATAGTTTCCAAAGAATAGGTCACCCATACCAAGCTGATGAAATGCCGCTACAACCACAATTGGTGGTGGAACCATTTGAACGGTGGGTGTTGGACTTTTTTGGGCCATTCAACCCACCATCAAACCAGAAATCCCACATATTAGTTGTCATGAATTATGTCACCAAATGGGTAGAAGCAGTGGCCTTGTCAAGAGCCACGGAAGAATTAGTAATTAAGTTTCTATTTGAACTATTCGTGCGATACGGCTTGCCAAGGGAAGTGATAACTGATGGGGGGCACAATTCACAGGCAATAAGATCACATCTACCTTAAGAAATCACCATATCATCCACAGAGTTATGTCTCCTTACCACCCGCAGGCCAATGGGCAAGTTAAAAGAACCAACAAAGTCCTAGAGGCAATCCTTACCAAGATGGTAGCAGCGCACCGCCGAGACTGGATCACTAGACTACCAGAAGCCTTATGGGCTTATCGAAAAACCTGGCGAAATACCACTGGATATTCACCATATCACCTAGTATTTGGGAGAGGGCCTATCTTCCCTATTGAATTCAAAATTAAAACTCTGATAAAAGCCCAAGAAGTGGGATTGGACTTAACAAAAGCTCAAGCTAAGAGACTCCAGCAAATAAATGAACTGGACAAAATTCGACTGCTAGCCCTGCAATGCACAAAAATCATTCAACAACAGTGAGCCAAGTGGCACGACAACCAAAGAAATAAGAATGTATTTCAAAAAGGAGATTTGGCACTCCTCTATGACTCCAGATTCCAAGACTTTCCAGGAAAACTGCAAACAAGGTGGCTCAGTCCATATGAGATTCAGGAAGTACATAGCAATGGTACCCTCACCTTGACCACCATAGATGGGTCTGGTTCAACATTTTGAGTTAACAAACACAGAGTATTCCTTTATCGAAAACCTCTCACGAAAGAATCTTTCTGTCAACAGGTACAAAACGATCCCACCATCCAAGTTGTGGTGCAAGGGGGTGATAACCCCACAAACTCAAGTACATGAGAGGTTTGCCAACATCAGAGGTTTGAGAAGTAATAATGTATATAATTATCTTGCCTTGTTGTACATTCACTTCTACATTTGGCGGAAATTCCGACACCTGTTTCCGACACTTTTGACCAAATGTCGGAAATTTTCCCAAATTTTTTCCATCCCGCCCAAAACCGTCGCTATACCGACGTCTATAGAAAAGTGTCACAATACCGACACTTAAACAAGTGTCTCAATTGCGACGTTTAAAGGAAGACGTCGCAATTGCGACACCATGGCCCAAAGCGTCGCTATTGAGACGACTCTAAACGTCGCAACTGCGACACAATGTCTAGGTGTCGCCATTGCGACGTTTGGAGGCACCGTCCTAATAGCGACGCCTTTTCCGCCGTCGGTATAGCGATAGTTATTTTCGCGCTACATAAAAATACCAAACTTATATGGGCCCTACATAAAAATTCGAAACTTATATGCGCGCTACATAAAAATGTTTCGTATTTGTCGCAATAGCTATGTTTGATATCACGCGCGCATTCGCCCTCTGCTCTTGCAGAACAGCATTTGCCCTCAACATTCGCGCTCAGCTCTTGCAGAACAGCATTTGCCCTCAGCATTCGCCCTCAGCGTTCGCCCTCAGCTCTTGCAGAACAGCATTCGCCCTCAGCTCTTGCAAAATGGTAAGTTCTTACTGCAGGCCCTTTCTCCTATAGTAGGGTTGACTCTATTTGGGTTTTTGGTCAATTCCATTGGATTGTGTTAGGCTGTAGGGTTCTCTCTAGATGTCAAGAATCAAGATTCAATACCCTCTATTATCTTCATCACCCAATACAAGATTTAAATTTTTTCCCAAAGAAACGCTTATTAATTTGGCAGCCATTATTTCTCCCTGCTTTAAAAACCCTACATTTAAATGAAAACAAGCATTGCATTTCAACTACAAAAATCTATTAGTGTTCAAATGTACATGTGTGCTACATTAACGTCTGATATCACGCACGCATTTGCCCTCCGCTCTTGCAGAACAGCATTCGCTCCCTCGCGTTCGCCCTCGGCTCTTCGCGAACGGCATTCGCCTTCGGCATTCGCCCTGAGCTCTTCTTGAGAACAACATTAAGCTGACCCTCGGCATTATGCAGGCTCTTTGCAGAACAGCATTCGCCCTGGATTCGCCCTCAGCTCTTTCAGATCAGCATTCGCCCTGCATTCGCCCTCAGCTCTTGCAGAATAGCCTTTTCCCTCAGCATTCGCCCTCAGTGTTCGCCCTCAGCTCTTGCAGAACAACATTCGCCCTTAGCGTTCGCCCTCAGCTCTTGCAGAACAACATTCGCCCTCGGCTCTTGCAAAATGGTAAGTTCTTACTGCAGGCCCTTCCTCCTATAGTAGGGTTGAATCTATTTGGGGTTTTTTGGTCAATTCTATTGGATTGTGTTAGGCTGTATGGTTCTCTCTAGATGTCAAGAATCAAGATTCAATACCCTCTATTATCTTCATCACCCAATACAAGATTTAAATTTTTCCCAAAGAAACGCTTATTAATTTGGCAACCATTATTTCTCCCTGCTTTAAAAACCCTACATTTAAATGAAAACAAGAATTGCATTTCAACTACAAAAATCTATTAGTGTTCAAATGTACATGTGTGCATCACTTGTGTAGGGTATTCCTTTTCCACTTTCACATTATCCAAGAATGTGTGCAGTATAGTTCATACTTTTTGTGATTTAGATTGCCTTGAAAAAGGAAAGGTAAATTATTTCCCATGGAAAAAGAAGGTTTTCCATTTTTATAGGTTGTTTGGACTTACGTGGAAAAATTTATGGTATGCCTTTCATATTATGTAGTTTAAATTTGAATTAACATATTATTCTACATGAAAATATAATTACCTATGTGATGTCCTTCATCACTAATTAAAATTATAGGGTTTCAATTTCCTAGACTCTAACTCATCTGATGCTAAATTCTAGGTTCTCATTGGTGGATCACTCTTTTGATTTCCTTTCCCTCTGGATCTTGTCATACTTTAAAAGTCATCAATGATACATATATTATTTCAGGTATCCCAAAGGGCTTTATAGTAGAACATATTGTGAATTTTTTTTGACACTTGAGGATTCTTTTTAGAACTGCAACGTGGTCTATGATATCGAGTTATATATCAAGCAACTTGTCCTTAATAACCACACTATGAGGTAGGTTCAACCAGTTTGAACTTGTTGGGACATAGCATATGAAGTTGTGTGATGAGTCCATATCACAGTTCTATTATGGTGAAAAAAGTGAAGACACGTAATGATAGTTATTATGTTAACATTACTAGAAACATTTTCGAAATTATCCATGCTATCGAGATGTCAAAATTCCAGGCATTAGGTGTCAATACTCGTAGCTAATAGATAATAATAATAATATAAAAAAATCACAACTTTATTCTTGAAATATGATTGTTACACATTGGTAACTTAGTTCATGAGTTACTATCACCCAAAGATTGCAAAACAAACTTAAAATATAAATTAAACCAACATGAGAATCCAACTAAGGGTTTCTCGACAAAATCATGCCATAACTTGGCATTTTGAAACCCAAATTTGAATCCATCATAAGTAATACAATGCAAAATCAGATGGATTTTCAATGCATGTTTGCATGCTACACTTATTCTCTGTCTAGATATCATTTTTAAATGGAACCATTAGTCAAGCCCACAGTCCTTTTTATGTGAAAAATTTCAGCTCTATTTGAGCTCTTTTTTGCTCCACCACCTCCATAAACCAGTGTTACACGGGGTCTCACCCCCCCACCTAGAGGTCTAGATTCCTCACCCCCTCGCGCTCCGGGGTCTTGGGGACTTCTAGGGGATGTTTCCCTCACGCCCCCTCACGTCCCCTCACCGCCCCTTTTAGTTTATGGTTTCATGTTAAAAGTTGATGTGCCACTTAGCATATTTGAGAATCCAAGTGATTCTGATTCAGATGGTGACATGGTTGATCTTGATATATTCGTGCAAAAGTTGGATGCAGAGACTAGTGGGGCATTAACTTGAGCATTTATGCTCATTTATCATTATGATGATATCATTTGATATTCATATGTTATGTTTTATTTTTTATGTTTCAGACATAACTTATTTGTGTTTAAGTTTTATGTTTCAGACTTGAGTTGTAAACTTCAGTTTAAACTCTATTTTGAATCTTGATATAATATGTCATATTATATCTTAAACTTTATTTTCATTGTACATTGTTAGTAGTTACATTAATTATTATATAGTTACACACTTACAAACTTACATGCATGATTGTATGATGTATGTTTTAACTTTTAACTTTTAAATTTGTTTCAATTATATGATTCATCATTCATCGATTTGTAATTTTATCATTTATGATTTATCTTTCATGATGCAAGTGTATGATGACTGTATATACATTCCTTGCAAAAATATAGTTACATTTTAAATATTAAATTTTATAATTTTTATGACCCCGACGTCCCCCCACGTTTCCTGAAAATTGGTAGGGAGATTTTGCATAGGCCGCTCCCGCGCTCCCTCGTCCCCTCGCTCCCACCTCCAGGGGACTTGGTGGAACATTGCCATAAACATATGCAAACATATATCATGATCTTGGAATTCCATTACATATGTATGTGCCAATGTTCCATAATATTGCCCCATCATCAATTTAAGAAATTTCCATTGACTATCAAATTATGGAGGGGGGGAACTTTTTGCTGCAACATTTGGCTCAAAATCGGGGACCATCTTCGTATGAGGTGAATGAGAACTATAGATATTTGAAGAAGTAGATTAGTGCCTTTTCCTCTGGCCATGGAGTCATATACAGTCATCCATCACAAAAATTTGTATTTGTTCATTCTCACCTTGAAAGTTGCAAAAATTCATGCCCTAATTGAAACGACACTAAATTTGAAAGATATAATAAAAATGCAAGCTAGAAGTGCCTATTAATACAAAGGGAAAACCTTCCTACCTACCCTAACTGAGATAAATTTTGATTGAATAGGAAACATGATATTGCCAATGGAGTTGATCCAACAACTTTTTAAATGTATGGGACTAAATCATGCATTTGATTTCCAGGGAAACATGCGCATGAAGAGAAAAAGTGCAAAATTAATGGAAAATCCATACATGCCACTTATAAAAACTACACCGAAAGGTCAAAAAATAATTAAGGCCTTAACTTAATTTGAATCCAAAAATGACAAAACAGGATTAGTGAAAACACGAGAGTGGTGTGGGTGAACAACATAAATAAAAAGTGAAGATGCCTTTCCCCAAGATGCCTTTGTCACCGTTGTATGAAAACATGTTTTCCTTTCCCTTTATACATGCAAGTGAATGCATTATAGGTATGGTGTTTTCCCAAAATAGGAGAAGCCTACTTAAATATATCATTTGTGGATTGAATGTTTGGGTGCCTTAATGTGCAATGACATATTTCCAGGACTGAATTCAATGCAAGGCATATTTGAAACTCTAACTCTGTCTTCCGGTGTCTTATTAGAGATTATTTCAGTTTTCATTTTGTGTTTTCAAGTTAGATATTGTTTTCAAGTTTTTACATTTATAATTTTATTGCAATGTGGCAGACTGATCAGGGCAGTACAAGAACAACCCTGAGATGGGATGATCGCGGAAAGAGGCCAGCGGAAGAACATGTAAAGTGCCAGCATTGCTCTATCTTCAGGTATTTTAGTTATTTACATAATTGAAATAATATTAATTTTGTTCAAATATGCAGACACCTAGCCATGGTACGCTTGATGATTCCCTCTTTGAGGAAGAGCTTTTTTCATCCCTATCTCCAGTGTTGTTGTTGCAAAAAAAGGCACGAGATGCAACGTCGGAATTTAATGCTTTGATAGATGCGCCTCGAACACCTGAAACAGAAGAGAGGATACAACATCTTATGAGGCAGCTAAATAGATATCAGGTAATAATAAAAAGTCAAAAGGATATTTTTTTTGTTTTGCATGAGATGAATTGTGATAGTTTGATTTTTAATTTTTACATTGACTAAACTAACAAAAAGTTCTTTTGTATGTAGCGTTTTCTGGCATTTGCTGAACCCGGTGTTGGTGGTAGTGGGACACAAGGGCAAGAGATTTCCCAACAACCCTCTCGTACACCTTCTACTCCTTTAGGTGCTAGCCAAGAAACACACCCTTCCCAAGATGACACCCAGCCAACTGTTGAACGTGTTGGCAATGATGAGGCTGATATGGCCAACTACATTATTGCGTTTCCTGGAGCTACACGTGTCAGCTCCACAGGGACCATTAATGGCACGTTGTTGGTGAACGATGATGGTGTCCCTATAAAGCATGTACAACTCCCAGGTAAATTTTAATATTTTAACTATTTCATGTATTTTATCTAAAACATATTTATCATGATTTTTATTTTTAAATTAATGATAATATCTTCTTTTTCTTTTGGTTTTATTATGTGTAGGAAACAATGAGTTCTACAGGATTCTGGAGAGCCATGCGTTGGTAATTTTTGGCCCAACCATACGTATAGGGTGGAATTCCCAGAATTCCAACTTGAAAAAAGAACTTCTAGATTATCTAGAAGCCCTTTTTGGGGTCGGCACATTTGACAAAAAAGCGGTGGCTCAGGTAGCCGGCAAATATTTGAAATATACCAGGGACACCTATAGGACGCAATTGCAATTTAACCCTAGATATGAGCGTCCTCTCGCAGTTTCGGAGAGTGAGTGGAGAGCACTCATCCATGACGGAAAAGAGAAAAGGGCAAAGAAAGAAGGAAAAATGCCAACTGGACCCGCAAGGTAAATTACAACTTTAATTCAATAGCTTTAATTTTTATGTCTAAAATAAAAGTGTGCTACGTCATATCTGACTTCAATCTTTTGATGCTAGGTTGCCTGACACCTCAAAGGAAACCAAAGCTAGGATTGAGAAAAAGGACCATCACAAGCTCGACCAGGGTGGCTACTTGAAATTAGCTGCAAGAATTGTAATTAAGTAGCTAAACATCTTATAATTAATTGTATCGCCTTCCAACGTTTTTGTAATCCTATCAGATATGATTAAAAATACACAATCATATATAATGTAGGGTGATGACTTTGAACAATAACTACAGAGGAAGATAAAAATATTGCTTTCCATTTTGGCTATCAAGCTGTAGTTGAACGTCGCAGAAGCTTGGGGCAGGTCCCAAGATCTACAATGCCTGATAAGGTAAAACATTAACCTTTCAATATTTTTGTTTTCGTCCATAAATTTAATGTCTAACAACTTTGTTTAAATCAGGGGAGCAACTCTACCGACGAGGTAAATAACCCAGTTTTAGAGCCAGATGTAGATGATCCTCTCGTGCAACCTGATCATTGTAGTGGGGACCAGGCCGACAATGCTGCTATCGGTGAGGGCCGTGACGGTAATTAATTTCCACTTATAATTTTTTCTAATTATACCTTGATGGTTGTCCTTATAACGTTTTTTGTTTAAATGACAGAGAATGTTTCCCTTGAGGATCTTACCACTAGAGAGGAAGACAGGGCAACAGTCCCAACGGCGACAACTGGTGCACCAGGTAAATAATCTCATTGCAATTTTTTTTATTAATATTACTGAACTAGTTCAATGATATTTAAAAACTGATAATTAAAATTTAATATTATCTGTTTTTGGAGGTGATGCCCCGTCACTGGATGAGACCAAACATCGTGACAATGAAACTAGGTCAGCGGCGACAACTGGTGCACCAGGTAAATAATCTCATTGCAATTTTTTTTATTAATATTGCCGAACTAGTTCAATGATATTTAAAAAATGACAATTAAAATTTAATATTATCTGTTTTTGTAGGCGATTCCCCGTCACTGGATGAGCCCAGACATCGTGAATACGCAACTAGGTCAGCAGTGCGGGTTGAAAGGCACGAAACAGGAGTAGAGCATGATGATATTGATGATGTAATTAGGAGCTTTAAAAATAGGAAGAAGAAAAAGAAAATTTGACAATGTAAAATATTGTATTATTATAAGACAAAAGTTACCATACTTGGAACGTTTTTTGCGTTATATAAAAAACTCATTTATCATACTATTTTTATGTCAAGCATTAATTGCAATGTTTCCTTGCGTACTTTTTGTTGAATTATTTTTTTATTAGTTATTGAATATTTTTTTTTATGCTCATGAAAGTAAAAAAATGAAATATAGATTGGGTATTGGGGAATTGAGAGTGATGTGAGGGGAGGGGCCATAAGAGCTTCCACCTTCACATGGTTGGCCCTGTTTAATAGAGAATAATTTATTGGAGCGATTTAATCTTGGAGCAAACCTCCCTTGATCCAGCGTAGCAACAAAAAAGTCACTGTTGACTTAGTTGCTACTCTTTCAGATCGTGGGAGGCTTGTTCCAAGTTCATGCGACTCTAATAAATTGTTCTTGAAACGAAGAGGAGCTTATTCAGGTATGTTTTGACATTTTCAACATATGTTCTAACATTATCATAAGAATGCATCTTAGAGTAAAAAAATACTACATCAATTACTTGTATTTATTGTATAGATAATGATGGATTTTGATTGACTTGGCAGTGCAGGTACAAATCCTCTTGCATCATGAGCAATACAACTTGTCAACCAGGGTCATGTCCGGGATATTTTTTCTTGTGCGCTTGACCAGGTTCGTAATGTCACATTTTTTAAGTTCCTTTACAGTTCATAATTCAATATTAAGCTTGTTCATGATTATTATCTAGGTTTTTTGTATGTGTTTTTTCATCTATTTGATTGTAAGAAACTATGCATGTTTTCTGTTGTTCACTATGATTTCTCCCATTACCAATCCCAGGATGAATCCGACTTTATTGTTACATAGGTTACTTTATTGTTACTATGATTTCTCCATTTACGATTTCATAGGTTACATCATGTAAAGTTGTCAATCTCAGGTTGGTGATGAGCTTTAGTTCTCCAGATTTGGGGCTTTTCTGATATTTTCTCCTCATGTCATTCCTGCATCACCTCATTGTTTGAGCATGCCAATTGTCTACCACTTGTACCAATTGGCACATGTGAATCTCTGAGTGGTGCCACATTTCACCTATTTTCAGTGAGAGTTTAGGGTTTCTCTAACATAGCTTCAGAAATCCGATTCAGTGCCTGCTTGAATATTGTCACATAATACTTATGGTTTGGATTGATGAGCATGTTATGAATGGTTGGTTGATTCATAAGAACCACCCATAAATCTCCCTTCCTCTAACACACAGAAAATAAAAATTTCTTTGACAGGAGACAGAGTTTCAATACTTTGAAAACAAACTCCTATTCCCTTCAATAACTCAAAAAAAAACTATTACACTACTTCCTCACTGAGAGGGATTACAAAATTATGACTGCTACAAAACGCAGTGCATAAAACCAACTCACTGTCTGTTCAAAACAAACATACTCTGTCTCTAAGACACTCTGCTGCGTTTTTCCCTTTCGCACTGCTGTGCATACACACTTAAAAAGTTACACTTAGTTTTTCACTTTTTACACACTGCTATGTAATAAAAAATTTACGTACTGTCTATAAAAAAAACTACCAAGCTTTTTCGACCTTTTTATTTTTATATGCCGGAACATATATAACATATTATAATAAACCCTCTTTTAAAAAAAATAAAATTAAAACTAAATTCTATGGCCCACCTTTCATTTCGCATATGATATATATATATAACATATGTATATATTAAACTATCAAAACATTAAAGAACCCTTTCCGTCGGACTTCAAAAGTCTAAATAGATTGAATTTCAAACCAAACTCGCGTTCCAAAATGGGATGCTGACGTCTGCCTAATTTTAACTCGAATTCTCAATCCAATGTGCCCTATAAAAAATTCGGGTCCGGTTTTCAGGTTTTCAGATTCCCTTCAATTTCATGCGATCCAATATTAATGCTCCACGTGTCCTCCTTTTGAATTTACAAAACTGTCGGGTAAATTTCTGTTTGTTTAATTTCTGGTTGGTGAATTGCGTTAATGCTGGCTATTGTGTTTAAATACAATCCTGTACAGAAATATGGCTATGGCCGTCTACAAAAAAAACTTGCAGGAATTTTAAATGCTGAATTAAATTTCTGGATGGCATGCAAGCAACCTCCAAAAAAAAATGTTGCTGCTGCATCCGTCCTTCTGCTGCAGCAGTTGAAGTTAAAATTCAACAGCACGGGGTTTAATAAGTGAGGGTGTAAAGGTAACTTTTTGTTGATAGTACTGGATTAAGATCATCTATTCATTTTTGTAGGGTCTTATGGTGTTTGGTTTTTTAGTTTTGGGTTGGGCTTATTGAGTCTAAGGTAGTTTTTGAGTGAAAAAATTGCTATCAGGTATTAAAAAATTTTGGTTCTTTTGTCAAAATTTATGAGCTTGTTAGGAAATACAAAGCTGACAATGGTTTTATCTTAAATTTGTGGAAAATAATTTGAAATGAAACCTTTTTGTTTAGGTTGTTGCAGCAGGTGCAAACCCCATTCAAATTACTAGGGGCATTGAGAAGACAATAAAGGCCCTTGTTTCGGAACTCAAAATTTTGTCAAAGGAGGTAAACGCTTGCCTTTTGAGTAGGTTGGTTTTCCTTTTTGCTGATGGTTTGGTGTATCTAATTGAATTAGTTGCCTAAGGTATTTTTGGTTGCAAAATTCTTTTCATTTTTCATACAGTATTGGCCTTGTAGAATACATTTGATTGTGTGGTCTTGTTAGATCTACAACATTTGTAGTTGTTTAGTCTTATGGCCGAAGTGCACTTTTATTATGGAAATAGTTGATGCAATATTGTCATTTAATCCTTACTGCAGGGTAGCATGTTGAGAAGTTTTTTGTGAAACATTTGGTATTCAAAATGACACTTGATCCTATACGGCATCATGCACTTGACTTCAAAATTTATATTCAAAGTGTGCCAGACAATTCTTGCAAAATTTCAAATATTTAGGTTGTTTTAAACCATTATCTTTTTCATGTATTGGATGCTGAAAATGTGAAAAAGACTTTGGTATGAAACCAACTGGTGAATAATTTCCGGCACAACAACCACTTCCAAGACATGATTTAGAAGTAGAAAAAATGTGCTTATGAAGCATAGAAAGATATCCTTGATGCATTGTCAATGTTTGGCTAGGGTTATTTTTCGAGAAAATAACTCCTTATTCCTAGAATAGTGATCTTCAATACAAGTAAATGCCAGAGAAGAGAGATCATTGTGTGACGCAACAAAACTGAAATTGGACCCCCAAGGAGAGCTGGTGTGTCTACAATCACTCTGTCAGCATTTTCCCTTGGTTTACCCCGTTCTTTTCCTCCAGCCTGAGTCTTAATTGACTTCTTCTTTCTTCGGGTTTATTTATCAAGTTCGTAGAATTTGATAAATAAATACTATCCACAATGGTTGGACTTTAATTTATATTCCCGACTTTATATTATCTCCAATCCTTATAACCAATGTTTAACTTTCAACACTTTGTATTTATACTCCACGTTTCTTTTTAAATAAATAACTTGTAATGAACTTTCGGCTCTATATTTCACCACCCAGCTTTACAACAATCACGCTCCAGACTTATGCTAATTATCCGCCAATCGTTTAATTAAACAATTTCATTATACTCCAGCCCCACCTATATATATCAATAACAAATCAAACACTCGTATCGTACCTGGCTATCCTCCGCACACCTTAGTTAACCTCCGGGCAAGTTCAACGTGTGACCACCGTTCGATGGCCCTTCTCCAAATCAACGACTCTTGGAAATTTTGCTCGGCTTCCAATGTCGGGCTTTAACGTGCGATGGCGTGGGTTAAACGGTTGTTTTCTGGGGTCACTTCGCCACATGTCGCATTCCCTATGGAATCGCTCACGAATAGGAAATACCGCCTACTCCGCAAAAGCGGTGCGATATGGGCAACCCGCTTTTGTGATTCCGCTCGTGGTTTTGGTAGAGGGCTTGACCACGGGTGCATGTCTGGTTCCGCTATCCTTTTGTTTGTTAACTCATGTCCAATCCTCGGGTCAAGTTCCGAAAGCACAACAATTTTGTCTCTTTATTAAGCGGGATTTTAATATGTGTATTATCAAAGAAAGCCAACACAAATTTTCTAAGAAAATTGTTCAAAAGTCGAGCCCGCCGGACTTCAAACGGCGATAAACCATAATTAAAACCAAATTCGCGTTCCAAAATAGCCTGCTGACGTCGGCCAATTTTGTGACGCGAATTTCTTATCAAATTCGCCCTAATATTTTACGGGTCCGGATTTCCACTGCGCGAGCGGCCCAAACAAAGATCCGCTCCAATCAATTTCTGCCACGTGTCCTCAATAAAAACTTGCCCTGCTCCCGGCTGCGAGTGCATTCGATGGCGTTTAAGGTGATGGGACATGGATATGGCGATTTCATATCATTCGCATTAACATTTAACGCTGTTCAATTAAGTTTTCACATCAAATCTACATTAATTAATTTTTAACACTGTTCAAGATCGGACCTCCACTCCTCTGAGCGATTCCGCACGCTCCAATTTGATCCGACCTTCGGCTCTCATTATTAATGATCAGAGATTCATTATGACGGGCGTCCTTTGATTGCATTGCAGACGGGTCGACATACAAAATGGTGTTTAGCCATGGTTTTTCAGACAAGCCGGTTGCTGGATTACACTGCCTGGTAACTGTGACGATAAGGAGAAGTGGCCAGCGGAACTTCTGCCTAGACTTTGCTGCATATTTCCATTTCTCTCGGTTCTGTCTCTATCTGTCTTCCTCTATTAATTGGAATTCTGCTTCTTCGTCTCTTGTGCCCACTGCGCCTGAGATTGCACCCATGCCTCGCGTGCGTCATAGGATGCGTTTCCGCAGGGGGAGCACTAGAGGTCAATCCCGGCACGCTCCCTCCAGCACCTCAACAGAGATGACTTCCGGCCAGTCCAATGATTATTACTTAGGTCGATATCCAAATACTAGGAGTGGGCGGGGTCAGCTTGTAGCATCTGGCCACCGTATGGATTCCCCTGCTCCTGGCTTCCCCACCGCTAGTTCACCTTCTCCCACGACGCGCACTGCGCAATTTTCCTTTGATTTCACTCTCAACCGCCCGCGAATCACAACTGTAGTCACTGTGGTCTTCCGCGAGGAGGCCCAAACGGAGGAAGAATGCACCCGTCCGGCGGGTCTGAGCTCGGAAAAAGCCGGCCAGCATTCGGGCCTTCGGGAGGGGAGCCGTGGCATGCATGTGGAGGTAGCACCTAGCGATCCTGGACCTTCCGAAGGATGGTGCCGAATCGTGGAGGAACCAGCGGAGGATTAGTTTGGTTAATTTGTTTTTCTTGCTTAGCAGGCCCAGTTAATTGGGCTGCTTTTAGTTTATTTTACTGTGCTGGACCTTTAAGTAATACTTTTGAATTCTGTAAATTAAACGTTCAAGACTGGTTTCCCCGTATGAGGGCAGTCTTCTTAATTTTTTGATTTTTTGATGACAAATTTGCCATGAGTATGGCGAGGCAATGTTTTTGACTTCGGTGTAATTTTATTCGCAATGTTAATAGATTAACTTTACTTTGAATTCTCACATGATTAGCATTTTTCTTGATCTGTTCAAGGATTTTGGGTACTTTAATTTGTATTTGGAACAATGGACGTCGGTACTCTATCTGTTGCTTTACTGTTCTACATACTACTATTTCACTTTCTTATAGATGCCTAGGGCATATTTGAATTCTTTCTCAGATTGTCGATAATCTCCATGTGGACCGTTACTGGATTTTATATCATGTCCCTGTATGTGACATGGGGTATTTTTCTATCATTGTCTGGGGTGGGACTTCCACTTTTCTGGATGGATATTTGGGTTCCAATCTTGAGATGTGAAAATGTAATGACTTCATGGACTGTTTTACTTCATACAATATATTGAAAACATCGTTTTTTCTCTTGTGAAAAAAAAAATGATTAATGTTTATCACTCTGCCTTTAAAACTAGCGATGCTGGTCTATGTTGCTGGTTTATTGATATGGTCTGATGGTATTTTTATATTTTGGACATATCACACTCCTCACATGATTATGATTAGCGTTTTTCTCTGTTGCAGGTTTTTGGGTACTTTAATTTGTATTTGGAACAATGGACGTCGGTACTCTATCTGTTGCTTTACTATTCTACATACTGCTATTTCACTTTCTTATAGATGCCTCGGGCATATTTGGATGCTTTCTCAGATTGTCGATAATCTCCATGTGGACCGTTACTGGGTTTTATATCAAGTCGCTGTATGTGACATGGGGTATTTTTCTATCATTGTCTAGGGTGGGACTTCCACTTTTCTGGATGGATATTTGGGTTCCAATCTTAAGATGTGAAAATGTAATGACTTCATGGACTATTTTACTTCATACAATATATTCAAAACATCGTTTTTTCTCTTGTGAAAAAAAAATGATTAATGTTTATCACTCTGCCTTCAAAACTAGCGATGCTGGTATATGTTGTTGGTTTATTGATATGGTCTGATGGTCTTTTTATATTTTGGACATATCACACTCCTCACATGATTAGCGTTTTTCTCTGTTCAAGGATTTTGGGTATTTTAATTTGTATTTGGAACAATGGACATCGGTACTCTATCTGTTGCTTTACTATTCTACATACTGCTATTTCACTTTCTTATAGATGCCTCGGGCATATTTGGATGCTTTCTCAGATTGTCGATAATCTCCATGTGGACCGTTACTGGGTTTTATATCATGTCCCTGTATGTGACATGGGGTATTTTGCTATCATTGTCTGGGGTGGGACTTCCACTTTTCTGGATGGATATTTGGGTTCCAATCTTCAGATGTGAAAATGTAATGACTTCATGGACTGTTTTACTTCATATAATATATTCAAAACAACGTTTTCTCTCTTGTGAAAAAAAAATGATTAATGTTTATCACTCTGCCTTCAAAACTAGCGATGCTGGTCTATGTTGCTGGTTTATTGATATGGTCTGATAGTCTTTTTATATTTTGGACATATCACACTCCTCACATGATTAGCGTTTTTCTCTGTTGTAGGGTTTGGGTACTTTAATTTGTATTTGGAAAAATGGACATCGGTACTCTATCTGTTGCTTTACTATTCTACATACTGCTATTTCACTTTCATGGACTGTTTTACTTCATATAATATCTTCACTTTCATGGACTGTTTTACTTCACTGTTGTAGAGTTTTGGGTACTTTAATTTGTATTTGGAACAATGGACGTCGGTACTCTATCTGTTGCTTTACTATTCTACATACTGCTATTTCACTTTCATGGATTGTTTTACTTCATATAATATCTTCAAAACAACGTTTCTCGTCTTTTAAAATTTTAAATTTTTTTTTTTAAAATTGAACCCTCCGTCGGTCTACCGACGCCTTGTAGACGTCGGAACTGCGACAACCCAGCAACGTCGGAAGAGAGACAGTATGAAAACGTCGGAAGAGCGACGTTCCAAACGTCGGACCACATATCGTCGGAATTACGACATCTTCCAGACGTCGGAAGAGTGACATCCAAAACGTCGGACCACGTTTAGTCGGAATTGCGACAGTTTACAAGCGTCGGAAGAGCGACGCCAAAACGTCGGACCACGTTTAGTCGGAACTGCGACGGTTTATAAGCGTCGGAAGAGTGACGTCCAAAATGTCGGACCACGCTGGGTCGGAATTGTGACGGTTTATAAGTGTCGGAAGAGCGACGTTCCAAACGTCGAACCACATTTCACCGGAAGTGCGACAGTTTACAAACGTCGGAGGCGCGATGGTTTGTGAGACGTCGGAAGAGTGACGCTTGTTCGGAATGACGGAAGAAGTGTCGATAGTGCGACACTTTTTACTTGCGTCGGAATGGCTATGGCATGACAAACCACGGTTTGTCCGCCCCCGAACTATCGTTCTTGCGATGACTATGTGTCGGAATAGCGACGAATTGGCCGTCGGAATTTCCGCCAAATTCTCTAGTGATTCTTCACATTTGCAATTTATTTTCCTTGTAATATTTTGTTTTATTGTTGTTCAATTCGAGAACAGTTGTTGTTCTATCTTTGAACAGATATTGTTCAATCGAATTGAACATCCATCCATTTGTTGTGTTTTTTATTTTTGTTGTTCGATTCGTGGAAAACTGTTGTTCAATATTTGAACGACTGTTGTTCAGTGGAATTGAACAGCCATTGGATGTGTTTTTATTTTTGTTGTTCAATTCGCAAACAACTATTGTTCAATCTTTGAACTGCTGCTGCTCAATTGAACAACTAGTTGCAGTGTTTTTATTTTTTCTGTTCAATTCCTAAACAACTGTTGTTCAGTCTTTGAATGGTTTCTGATTCAACAAAAAATGAACAGTCGTTTACGTTTTCTGTTCAATTTGTGAAAAACTATTGTTCAATATTTGAACGACTTATATTCAGTCGAACTGAACAACTGTTCGTTGGTGTTTCTTATTTTTTTTGTTCCATTTGTTGTTTAATCTTTGAATGGCTGTTGTTCAACCAAATTGAACAGCCATTTTCTGTGTTTTCATTTTTTGTTGTTCAATTCATGGACATTTGTTGTTCAATCTCTGAATAACTGCTGCTCAGTCAAATTGAACAGCTAATTGCAGCGTTTTTATTTTTTTTGTTCAATTCGTGGACAATTGTTGTTCAGTCTTTGAACAACTGTCGATTCAACTACAATTGAAAAGTCATTTTCACGTTTTTAATTTTTTTGTTCAATTCTTGAACAAATGCTATTCAATTCTTGGATGGTTGTTGTTAGGTCAAACTGAACAGCTGTTCATTGCTGTGTTTTTATTTTTTTTGTTCAATTAGGGAACAACTGTTGTTCAATCATTGAATGATTGTTGTTCATTCGAATTGAACAACCATTTTTTAGCATTTTTTAATTTTGAAAAGCAATCTTTGAACAGTTGCTACTCAATCTCAAAACAGTTGTTGTCCGACCAACTTTAAAAGCCATTCTTTTTGTGTTTTTCTCAAATTGAGTAATCTTGAGTAGGGAATGGCAGTTGGAAGAGAGAGATAAAATAGTAAAATTACAAATATGATGGCCCTTTGGCACTATAATTCTTAAATAGGAAGTTGACATTATGCACACATGAAATGAAAGGCTAAGTCACCCACAGTTCAAATATGATATCATACAATACATGACCTTATGATGATATATATTTTTTCACTATTCAAGTAATATGTCCCTACAGCATGAAGAAATGGAACAAGGGGTATTAATGGTATTGGAATTTGTTTTTCTCTTCTTTCACCATCCCTCACTCTTAAGGAGTTAATGAGCCTCCCTCTATGTATAAAAAGCAATCATTATGTGTTCATGCAAATCTTTAAGAGGATATGGGGTATCATTATGAGCCAACCCACCATGATCATAGGGATTTAACAAGTGACATGCCCACAATGGCTACCACACCAGGGTAATGACCTTCTCATCTACGAGAAGGACAGGAGGTCTCATCACGAGCCGACCTGATCACTCAGTTACAATTCTAGTGAATGGCATTATGACTATCTGGCTACCACACCAGCTGTTGTCCAGGTAAATCCCCTCTGTGGACAAGGGTGATCCCTCTAGCCCTAGGGTGGGTCTAGCAACTACGAGAACATACTAACATCTACCTTCCTAGATTTTAAATGAAATTCAGAGCAAGGAAGATGTCCTACCTTGTTCTGATGCTATGTTTTCGTCTTTTGTCGAATCTTGCTCTTCTCCAGCTCGATACACGCTGCTACCAATGTTCGATTACCTGTACAGACAGTCAAGACAACACGACAAGCGTAAAACCATGATAAACATAAAAACAATTACAACCTATCTAACAAATCAAGGAATTCTAGAAATCTCATTACATATGTAAACAGGAGTGGAAGATAAACATAAAATGCATTTTATTATGATAAATACAAGGGGAGTTTACAACCAAGCCTTGATGTTGAGGCTCTCCTTTAGCAAGTCTACATCCAAGCACGTTTGCAACACCCTCATGAACAAAGGTCCAAGATCTCACTATGTTCTCAAGACACACAAACAATCACACTCTGCACTATTCTCCCGAAGCTATGATTGCTTCTTCTCTATGCTAACTTTTTTAGCTATTTGTTCAACTAGCACATCAATGGAAGATGGCTATATTTATAGAGGAGAGGAGGAGGTTGGGATCCATACAAAGGTGGGAGAGATTCCTATCCTTTAGGAGTGTTCCAAGGGAGGTGGAAACTACTAACTAAAGGAGGGAGTCTGTGGTTGTTTCAGTTCAACCACTCCCAATGACTCATCCTCGAGGTGGTTGGAATGAAACCTCCGCCTCTATTTTTTTTTAAGAATTCCATAAAAATCTTGGCGTGGGCACTTAACTAGGATAGAGCACCAACTAGCGCGGGCTCAGTGTTAATTTTCCAGCTCGGCGCAGGAGTGTAACTGGCTACTCGTGCCAAGGCAAAAATAGGTGTTTTTAGTGGTCTGCTCAGGAAATGGTCAACATAAGGAATGTTTTCCTCATGGCAAGGGATGCAATGATGGTAATTTCAAGGCATGAAACTGCTTATTGGTCACAGAAATGACCCTCCAATGTGCGAGTTGGGGATTGCAGGGACAGTGAAAAAATGTTGTGTAACAGATGCCCCCTAAAGCATGAAGTCCAAACATAAGTGAGGGGTGAAATGCTTTACAAGTATGTGCAAGGAACCAGGCACTGTTGTCAGGATACCTGTAAATCAAGCATAGATACATATACATAACTGAAATCTCTATTGAAAATACATGAATCCATGGTATAGGCGCAACTATCCATCAAGAAGAGGATCATGTGCATGGATCCTCGACATGGACGCAACCATCTGAATAAAGGGTTCATATGAAAAAGATCCACGGTATGGGTGCAGCCATCCGTCTAAAGAGTCATGTATATAATCATGAATGACTCATCACTCCTCGTAACCTAGAGTCTTTTGATCGAAGCCTAGGGTCTTGCACTCCAACACCACCCAATCAAAGTACAAATTTCAACATGTGAATAAACGTGTTGAAGTCAAACGTGCTAGAAAATCACTTGATTACTGTTCAATGATGTGAACCATTAACAAATGCGAGAGAAACCGTCCATAATATCAATGGCTCTCAAGGTAGTACTAGTACAATCCACAGAATGTGAACAGTGATCTGAAGTTGAACACCCATGAAATCACCCGATTGAAGGCCAATGATGTGAACCTGTCGTCGAATGCGAAGAACTTGCCATTAGGGCATGCAAGCTCTAAGGTACTAGAAAAGAGTGTCTAAATAAACTTCCCAGATAATGAGCTGAATTCGACAGGAAGCGATCCGTCGAAGGAGGGTCATAATGAATCCTAGATCATCGACATAAAACAAAGAAGGTTATATGAGTGTTAATCAAGACTGAAATAGAGGATCAAGGAATGTACAAACTGCAGAAGGATTTTCTCTTGAACATATTGTTAGGAAAAATACTGAGAGGGGGGGGTGAATCAATATTTAGATTTGACTGAAAAATTATGCATTTAATTCTTTACTTAGATTATTGCATCATTCATTCATCAGAAGTTTAGTAAGCATTAAGAATGTGCAGTAATAACAGAATAAGCCATCACACATAAGCAACACACATGAACACCAGTATTTAAGGTGGAAACCCAATTTGGGAGAAAACCACCACTGTTATCGTCTCTGTCTTCAATATTTATTATAAAGAAAACTTCTTACAATTTTTGTGCTCGCGCAGACTTATACCAGCACCCAGGCACCCACCTTTAGAAGGCTACAACCTTCTCTCATTCTCCAGTCACTACTGGAAGGGAGCTCCAACCCCCTGATTTTGACACTAGCTTGTACTGGCAGAAAGCTTCCACTTTCATGCAGAATAATTTAACCCTCAGATTCACCAAATTTCTTCAATTTCTTCACAGACTTCACGTGAGGTTCACCAAAATTCTTCAATTTCTTCATCAGACTTATGTCAGGTCTTCATTATTTCTTTGCAGATCTTCCTAGAGATTCATCATTTCTAGATCTAGAGATCTTGAACCTTTATCAACTCCATAGGTGCATCATAGATTCAGCTTTATTAAACAACAGAGTTCAATCATGCAGATATCTCTTAAAAATATTTATTCATTGACAATTCCTCCGCATGCACACTTTGAACTATAATCATCTTCTCCTTATATAGTTTTTGCCTTTATCAATACCATGAGTCAAAACCACCCAACCGCTGATGGTATTCCTGGAAAAGATCAATTATATAATCCAGCGGGGTCTACCCAAGCCCCAAACAATTTCTCATTGTTCTATTTCCTTGGTTTTGCAATTAGATAATTAATCTAAGGCTTTTTAATAATCCAATTCCTCCTTTAGTGATGAACTCCCCAAGGCATATATATATTGACCCCAGGTTTATGTGTTCGTGAGATCAACGCATATATTAACCCACGTTCAATGCATCACAAGTTTTATATTTCGCCAACTTCACATATTCACCATCCTTTATTAACCCTACAAACCATAGTTTAAAAGGTCCCAATTAATATAATTTAGAACTTGGCCCACATATATAATCAATGATCCAATCACATACTCACACCGTACCATGGTTATTCGTTGGGCACCTTCCTCATACGACCATCGTCCGATGACTCCCCTCCAGATCGACGGTGCACAACAATATCGCGCGGCTTATTTGGTCGGACATTAATGCGTGATGGCACGCAGTGATGGTGTTTTTGCAAATTCGTTCAGGGATGTGTGTCGCTCGTTCTATGGAATCGCTCCCAACCTCTTGAATACCGCTTGCCCGTCGAAAGAGGTGCGATGAAAACCGGAAACCGCTCGTGGTTCCTTCCGCTCGTGGTTCCTTTCCGCTCGCTTCGCTCAGGGTTCCGTCCGCCTTTATTCCTTCATTGCTACATTTCTTCATGAAGGAATGACCCTTGTTTTAATTTTTCTTCCTTTGTGTGATTAAGTTAATGTAACTCAGTAAACATGCTCTGCGATCATGTGTCCAATCAATTGCATTCTTCAGCAAGCAGGTTAACCCTATCGATTCCACCATATAGAATTACATCCTTTACCGATTTGCTAGCTCATGATTTTACAGAAATTGAATCCATCAGCCCTTTACTCAGATTTACTCAGCTATACTTAACACATATTGTGAAGAGACCAGAACCCTCCAACTCTAGAGGTTTGTCAGGATGTATGAATACACCGAAATTATTCACACAATATTTGACACGTCCTTATTCACATCGATTCTCCCAGAGCTTCAATTAATGTACACTTAGTCTTATATTCTTCTTGTATAGAACTGCTGATGGTTTTCTAAGTTCTTCATACAGTCATTATCTGCATCTTTTGTCAGATAGTTGCCATCAAGGACAATCATATAATAGGATACAAGAAGGATACAATAAACATATTGCCAACAATCTCTCCATTTGGACTTGATGGAAACCATGACTAGAAATACATTCAACAACATTCTCCCCCTTTGACATCAAGGGCAAAGGGTAGTTCAAGATCCTTTGTACCGACAATACCATGCCCCCCCTGAGATCATGCTGCATTTTCAAGACTTATACAATCAAGATAAAAAATTCTCAAGCATGAGATCAGACTACAACAAATAATTAGAGTGCCAATAATGCATCCTTTCCATATGACCAATGCTCCCCCTTAGCCTATGCACCCTAAACACTTTCAACAGGAGCGTATCCAATTTAATATTATGAATTTATGCATATCTGATCTTCTACATGGCAGAGACTACTCCCAGCTTCTGTCTGAGATATTCGAATGCTTCCCTAGGTAAAGTTTTGGTAAATATATCAGCAACTTGTTCTTTGGAGGGAACATACTCCAACTTCACCTTTTGTTCAAGCACTTGTTCACGTAAGAAGTGATACTTGATGGGAATGTGCTTGGTCTTGGAATGCATAACAAGATTCTTTGAGATGTTGATGGCACTTGTATTATCACACATAATGGAAATGGGAAGTGAACATTTGATTTGAATGTTTTGTAAGGTTTGCATCATCCAAAGAAGTTGAGTGAAACATGATGCTGCAACCACATATTTTTCTTCTGCTGTAGATAAGGCAATAGAGCTTTGCTTCTTGCTGAACCAAGATACTAACCAGGGCCCCATATAGAATGCACCACCACTAGTGCTTTTCCAATCATCAACATTTCTAGCCCAATCTGCATCAGTGCAAGCATGAAGAGTGAGATCAGAATTCTTTGGATACCATAGTCGAAAGTCTTGAGTTCCTTGTAGATATTTGAATATTCTTTTCACAGCCTGAAGGTGAGACTCTTTTGGATTAGCTTGGAATCGTCCAACAATCCCAACTGCATGCATAATGTCTAGTCTTGTCCCAGTGAGATAAAGTAGAATTCCTATCATAGATCTGTATTCTGGTTGATTCACCGTAGGGGAATCATCATTAGAACTGAGATTAAATCTGATTATCATTGGTGTACTTACACGTTTGCAATCTTCCATGCCATACTTCTTCAAGATTTTCTTAAGATATTTTGCTTGTGATAATAATATGCCATCTGTTGCTTGTCACACTTGCAAGCTAAGAAAGAATTTTAGTTCCCCAAGTAAAGACATTTCAAATTCTTGCTGCATATCAGAAGCAAATTTCTAACTCATAGACTCTTCATTACTTCCAAAAATGATATCATCAACATATACAACCACAATCAATAGTTTATTATTTTCAGTTTTTGTGTATAAGTTACTATCAGTAGACCCCTTAGAAAATCCATGTTGATGAAGATATTTGTCAAGACGATAGTACCATGCCCTTGGAGCTTGTTTGAGACCATATAGAGCCTTTTTAAGTATACAAACAAGTTTTTCATCATTTCCCAAAATGAATCCTTCTGGTTGTTCTATATAAACTTCTTCTTCTAGATCACCATTGAGAAAGGCAGATTTAACATCCATTTGATAAACTTTGATTTCTTGGAAGCTTGAAAAAGCAAGAAACATTCTTATGGCTTCAAGTCTAGCTACAGGGGCAAAAGTCTCTTCAAAGTCTATACCTTCTTGTTGAGCATACCCCTTGCAAACAAGTCTAGATTTATTTCTTATAACATCCCCATTCTCATTTAACTTAATTTTGAATATCCATTTAGTTCCAATGAAATTTTTATCATGAGGTCTTGGTACTAATTCCCAAGTGTGATTCTTTTCAATTTGATCAAGCTCTTCATTCATGGCTTGAATCCAACATTCATCTTTGCTAGCTTGATTGACATTTTGTGGTTCAATAGTGGATAGAAATGCCAGGTAACTAAAAGATCCCACAAGAGTCCTTCTTGTTTGTACACCTGATCCCTTTTCTCCCAAAATTTGAGATTCTGGATGATTCTTTTGAACATATCTGGATGGAGATTTTTCAGATAAATCTTCTTCGGGTTCTTCATTGGGTTCACTGTCTATATCATTCCTATTTGATGTAGAAGTATATATGTCATCATCGTCTTCATCTGTTGTTTTTTTTTCTTCTTTTGGAGCTGCAGGAGACTCATCAATAACAAAATCTATACATTCAAAAATATTCCGAAGTCTTTTATTGTAACATTTATATGCCCTACTCCTAGAGGAGTAACTAAGAAATATTCCTTCATCTGCTCTGGGTTCAAACTTGCCAAGTTTTTCATCATTATTTTTGATAAAGCACTTGCTCCCAAAAACTTTAAAGTGCTTCACAGTGGGAGGATTGCCATACCATAGTTCATATAGAGTTTTATCACTATTTACACGAATATGTGCCTTGTTAATAATATTTACTGCTGTATGTGCTGCTTCTCCCCAAAAAGTGTCAGGTGTTCTGGAATCATCAAGCATAGCTCTAGCCATTTGTTGAACTGTTCTATTCATTCTTTCTGCTACGTCATTTTTTGTGGAGTGCCAGCTATAGAAAACTGTCTTTTTATGCCATGTTGTTCACAAAATTCAAGGAATTCATCTGAAGTATATTCTCCTCCTCGATCAGATCTAGGACACTTGATTTTTAGATCTAATTCATTTTCAACCAGTGCTTTGAAGATTTGAAATTTCTCAAATGCTTCATCTTTGTGTTTAATCAACCCAATCCAACACATTCTAGAGAAATCATCAATAAATAAGATATAGTATTGTTCACCACGTGGTGACTTTTTCTTCACAAGTACACATATGTCAGTATGAATGAGTTTAAGGGGCTTACTTGATGAAACTTCAATGGCATTAAATTGCACTTTGGTTTGCTTACCGAATTGGAAATATTTGCATATGATACTTTCAGGTGGTGTAATATTGGGAAGATCACGAACAACTTTAAGTCTGCTTGATTTGTTGATTTGAGAGAAGCTCAGATGCCCCAAACTTCTATGCCATAGCCAGTTTTCTGAAGATTTACTCATGTAACACTATTCTTTGTATTTCTTTAATACATACAGATTTCTTGGAGTTCTGTTTCCTTTTATAATTGTTTTACCTGTGTTTCGGGAAATAACTCCCTAGAGGTCGTTGGGTCAAAAACCTCCACAGATCAGGGCATGCTATTCAATAAGGACTCACACAACCACACTAGTATGCTAAAAACTAGATAACATCGATTGTAGAACTCACCCATAGATCATACGTTTGATGTAGATCCCACGGGGTCCAAACCCCCAGCAACCCTTCTTCCTCTTCAACCTGGAAATCAAGAAGAGACATGCACGGAAATCTAGTTTTACAGCATATATCTTTTCTAAATGTTAGTGTAATCCATGTGAAACATCATATAAACAATAATAAATGCTTAATTAACAATATTTTCACATATGCAAGAAGATATTAACACGTTAATTCAGGAACAAGATGGTTCTTCATTACGAACAGCATGTACAATAATAGAAAGGTGGAGAGATCACCTAAATCCTTCCACGATCTTCGAACAGACCGTCGTCTGGATCCGTCCCGCCCTTGCCTCACTAGGATACTTTCAAGACTTGTACACACGAGATGACATATAAGCTGATGAACATCTCCAGGAAACAAGGGTTTCCTGTAAAAAATCTGGGAAGTGCAGGAGGCACGGGAAATCAGACTTGAATTTGGGCTCCAACAGAGTATAATGTCTATAATTTTCTCTCTCCCTTAGGCCATGCACAAGAGGGGCTTTTATACTCCCTCAAAGTAGTTTCAATCTGTTGGAAACAGTTGGCCACGGGCTGGGGTGGTTGAATTACAGGAATAGCCATCAACCCAACCTCGAAAATAGGGTTTTTTATATATTTTTTGATGATTTTAATGGCATACGTGGAAAAGTATCTCTGGATTCGCGTATAAACGCGGAAAATTCTGGGCATACCCGCGTATGTGATTTTAAACATTTTTTTTTATGAACTTTATTCAAGTCTGTGGGAATGGATGCCCAAGGCCAAAGAGACAATCATGAATCACCTAAGGGTGAAAAATGATGCTATAACAGATGCCCCCTAATATATGAGGTCAAAAGGGGTACATGATGGCCGAAATGTATTATGTGCATAGAAATAACTTAGCGAGGACAAGAGAGGACTTCACCAGATTTCAACCTGCCAAAAACCAATGAAAGAAAATAGAGAGTCAGTTCATGTCTGAGGCAGGCATACCCATGCTCAGTCAAAAATGTATCCATATAGAAATTACAGAAATAGATCCAGAATGTATAAAAGTATAGCTGAAAGTACACAATGAATCAACTGAGCACGGCCTGGAAGTACAAGTCGGAATCAATGTCCAAGTATCACATATATCAAACTGATCAATAGTGCTGAAAATGGATATCTGATCACAAAATTAACTGAATCTCCAGGTACCAAATCATAAGGGGTGGAGCACATGGTACAATCACGCAACTCGACAGCCAACATATAGGATGCTGCTGTACTGACACTGCAACATATAAGGGTGGATGGCATCACTGGAAAAAACTGAATTGACTGTCAAAAGTGAACTGAAAGATGCTGATGCAACCCGAGGTCTTCACCGATCTCGATGGTAGAATTCTACACAATGGGAATAAATGAGCTGAAGTCGACCATGTGAGAAATCGTTTGATTACCGATCAATAATGTATACTGTTAACAAACGCGAGACAACCCACCGATAATGAAAATGAGTGTCAAGGTGCCCTAGTACAATCTAACAAGTGCGAATGAATGAGTTGAAGTCGAACACTTGGAAGAATGTACCAATCAGGAGGCAATGATGAATCCCCACTATCGATAGTGAAGAGTCTGCCACTGATGACCGCAAACCCTAAGGTACTGACAAAAGACTCTAGACCTTATTCCCAGAGCAATGAGTCAGAGTCGATGGGAAACGATCTGCTGGAAGGAAGGCAGTAAGGCATCCCACATCAGTCCAGCGCGAGTGTAACCTGCAGGACAAGATTTGGAAGGAATCGGACGAAGCAGAGTGATGGAACCAAACCGAAGTATGTTTCCGACATGCACAAGATGAAGCTAGCGCACGGAAGAAACCCTTTGAACCAACCAATAATGAAAGTTGACACAGAGGAAAGATATCCACCGATAGGGTCAAATGGAAATCAAGGTACTGCACGAATCCCAAGTGTGATAATGTATGCTGACATTTAACACAAGGAAAACCACTCAGTCAAAGACCCATAATGATGATAAAATGCTGAGTACAAGGCCACCTATCAATGATGGAAATAGGGCCAGGGTGCAGCTCTAGGTTTACTCTCAGAGCAATATTTCGTAGTCGATGAGAGACAAACCCGCCAGCAAGAAGTCAATGGAGACCTTCTCAAACCAACACGAGCAGAAGACCAAAACATCTGATGTGATAGAACAAGATACTGACAAGATCGGGAAGGCCGACTGAATAATGAGTCAAGTGACACCGCAGAATGGCTGACTCTGGTTAGACTTCCCTTGAACAAAAGCACGACTCGTGATAACCATGGCAGTAAAAATGACATTGTATAAGTCTGTTATGCAGGAGGCAAAAACAAACTCTCCATATGATTGGAAGAGATAGCCAATCAGGGGAGGAATGACCAGTGAAACAAGGCAAAAGCTGAACCTAGGTCAAAACTAAAACCATCCCAAATGAAGCAAATATATAAGTGTATGTGCTTTGTTCAAGGGCGAAAAAATGATACTGTACTGCCATCAAATTATGAAGTGACATCCCGTTCCCGCTCTTTTTGTTATATTTGATTTTTTTGTCTTTTTCATATAATAAGCCTGAAAAGAAATAAAATAATGCTATGGTACAATGGATAGAACGAGTATCACGAAATAGATGAACTAGTTCCTGGGATAGGAACGATCCTATGCTCAATGCAAGGTAGCGGAAACTGGTAAGAGATACTCAAAGGAATGTTCCATCCATGGGTAAAAAGGGTGTCAAGTCGTGATAGCTAAGTGCATGCAATGGTTAACTTGTACAGACAGTCAAGGTCAAAATATGGCTTAAACATCGAGTGCAAATGAAGCTGGCTAAAGGCCAGGATAAACAAGTAGCCAGTATGCAATGCAGTAGTACAACTCAACAACACCAGGGAGCCTCTAGGGTAATAGCCAAAAAAATGATAGTGAAGAAGAAGAAGAATGAAGCTTCAACACATAAGTCATCTCGAGACTAAAGAGGACTCCCAAGCCTACATAAAACGCAGCATGGGCAACAAGTGATAGCAAGGAACTAACTAGGAAGCCCATGTAAAGGAAGGCTCTACCACCAAGTCATGATTAAAAATCGGCGAGTGAAATGGGTTAAATACTCATGACCTGATGGGATCAACCCTATGGAAAGTGATCATAATGGAGGCTAGTATGAAAAATGCAATAGAAATTGGATTCCCTAACCTATATGCCAGTGAAGATCATATACCTGCCATGACAGGTCAGCAGTCATGGATCAAAAACTGGAAAAATCTCAACTTCATCAAAATGTACTTGAAAATATACCAATCTGGGCACTTACAAGCATCCGGGTTATGCAACTTAAGATAGATTGAAAAAATAGGCATAACAAATTTTTGCAAAAATTTTCAATTTCTGGGCATAAATACACATGTTGCCTCATATTTGGTTCATTGTTACTTGCTGATTTGGAAAAAAGAGCTTTGGAGAAAAACCCTCTTTCATCAAAACAGGAGCAATCAGTGATCAAACTTCATCGAATCAGTCAGGTAAGCTCGTAATACATCATTATTATTAATTTTGTCAATTAATAGAGTTAAAATTTGGGAATTTTACCACAGAAATATTTGTTTTAATTTGGGGCTCTATGCATACGCGGGTTTGTATGGACCAAGCCGCGTATATACGCAACTGTGTATAGGGTAAGTCACGTATGCACAACCCGAAATGTAAAAAAGCGTTTCTAATGGAAAAATGAATGAATTTTTTCAGGATGACTATCACTTGGAGGGAACGTGAGGATAGTGCAATCGATAATGAAGTAATGCAAGATCAATTATTGTTCAATATCCTCTGAAATTGTGGATTGCTCAAATTTTTCAAAATGCCAAATATGAAGAGTAACGTCCAGTTGCTCGAAATTCTAGTAAATTATTGGGAATCGGAGGAAGATTGCTTCATGATAGATCAAATGCCCATACACATAGAAGTAGAAGATATCTACTTCATCACTATACTCTCACGGAGGGGAGACCCAGTAGATTTGTACAACAAGCCTTTAGGAGCGCTTACCATGGATGACTATGTCCACGTCTATTGTGTAGAGGGGTCCAAGAAAGTAGGGACTCAAATTGCTATAAAATATTTGAGAGATCTACACATGAAGATTCTCCTATTCACCATTGGCAGGGTAGCAGGATCTGCTTCCTTGCATTAGGCATCCAGGACTCAGATGAGCATAGTTGTGGAATGCCTAGCTCACCTGTATGATTGGTGTACATCTCTACTAATGAACATGAAGCAACAACTGACTTCCATCCGGAAATCAAAAACAAAACATTTCGGGTATGGGACCATCTTGATGACATCCTTATTTGAGAAGATTCCTGGGCTTCGACCCAAAGTGATCTCTTCAATCAACAGCCCAAGAGACCCAAGAATTTCCCGATGGGCAGATCTGATGAAGAGACTGGGGGGAAGTGAAGTTCCCCGAACCACCTAGGATGGCGAGTTCTTCCAATGGTGGGGAGAACAAATCATCATCGTGGAGGAATACCCCTATGCCGGGATGGATTTCTGTGGTGATCCAGACCTCGTCCTTCCACCTGGCACGACATGGGGCACAATCGGTAAGATTGCAATTTTTTAATTATATGATTTTTATGATTTTTTCAATATATATGAAAAAATGTGAAAAAAAAACATGTTTTTGATTGGATTCAAAATGAATTACAATATTATGATGATCATGATACAAATATTGGACCAGTCCATCCTGAGGGCTACCCATGGCATAAGCGCCGCAGAGGCGAGGCGGATACTGTAGACCCAGACAGGACCCTCCATGCTGTACAGAGGAACTTGGAGGGTTTAACTCGCCAAGTGCCTATGGCTACAGTGGAAGATCTACCTGAGGCCATCCAGAGACAAGTAATGGGAGTAACACGTGACTGGGTGCGACTATTCCGCTGAGTCGCCACTGCGATCATGTTCTATAGGAACACAAATTTTGGGTAGGGACCACAGGAGTAAATAGATATGATTACCGGATGACTGTATATTATTTGATACTGAACATGATCGGGCATAAGCCCTAATTTTGTATGACTTATGGATCCAAATTTTGTATATTTTTTTGAACATTTTGATGATATATATACAGCGATTTATGATGTGATGTGACAAATGTATAAAAATGCATGATGTTTTTTATAATGAAATTTTAATGTATGGAATGATTAATATGCCAATCAATTGCTTGATTAGCTAATGATTCTTCCATCCAATTGTTTGCTCGAGGAATATAAATGAATGTTAAAAATTGAAATGATCTTTGTAACAAACATACCCTAAAAAAAAACCGAAGTAAAAATGGATCTCGAACCCAATAAGTATTGTTCAACTGCGACACCACCAGCTGGGAGTCCAAGAAAACTACCAACGAATCAACACCCAAAGATATTGCCTCCGAGAGTAGATAAATGATTACAGTGTACTCTGCTATATTATTGGAAGCAGGACCAATGAAAACTCCTCTTGATACTATCAGCTGACCGGATGGATGATGAAGCACCCAAGCCGCGGAAGCCAAGTTCCGGGTGTGTCTACTAGCACCATCGGCGAAACCATAATGGCTCAGGACATTCGACACAACTTGCCAAAGCAGATAAAAAACATCACCATCACATCAAAGACCAAAAACCAGATATGTACAAAACAAGACTACTATATACAAAAGAAAAATTCCAGGCCAAAGCCTAGGCACAATACCTTTCCGAATAGAGCCCATTTCTGGGCTCCGACAACTCATTTCCTTCAAAATCAACTAAGGCATATGCTCCTTTTTTAAGGACTTTTTTAACGATGAAGGGGCCATACCACATAGACTTAAACTTTCCGACGCCCAGGGTATCCTTCTCTTAGGCATAGACCAAAATGAGGTCGCCTTCCGAGAAAACCCTAGGTTTGACCGCCTTATCGTACTGAACTTTGACTCATTTCTTATGCACCTCATTCATCATGGCGGCATCGTGACACTGCTCGTCAAGATGTTCCAAATGAAGGAGATGTTCTTCAAGACTAGAAGTGTCAGGAAGAAGCTCAATAGCTAACTTAAGAGAAAGAATCTCACATTCAATGGGAAATACAGATTCCAGCCCATAAACTAGTTGAAACGGAGTAAAGCCAGTTGCAGTTTTCACTGACGTCCTGTATGCCTAAAGTGCAGGATATAGCATGATATGCAAATTGGATCGAGCTTTATTAATTGTCCTTTGAAGAATGGTCTTCAGGGATTTTTTTACGGCTTCCACTTGTCCATTGTCCTAAGGATAATACGAAGATGAATGCTCCTTCCAGAAACCTAATTTTAGAGCCAACTCAGCCATCATGCTATTCTGAAAATGACTACCATGATCAGTGAAAATCTCTCTAGGAATACCAAAATGAGCAATAACCTGGTTGAAAAGAAAAAGAGCTGCTGTCTCACCATCATTCCCAAAAGTAGGCATAGCCTCGACCCACTTCGTAAAGTAGTCTACTGCTACAATAATGTACTTGTGACCTTTAGCCGAGAGTGGGTTACAAGTAGTATAATCAATACCCCACTTTGTAAAGGGACCGACAGTAATGACTGGAAAAAGTGGAGCTAGATGAGCGCGCATTTTTCGAGTATATACTTGACACAGATGACACTTTTTGACTGACTCCATACAATCTTTGAAAATTGAAGGCCAAAAGTATCCAGCACGAAATATTTTTTGGGCTGTAGCAATGTTGTGTAACCAGCTCCAAAAATAGAAGAAAAGAGATATGAACGCCTTAGAAATAATCCACTTTGAGGGGGAAACCTCCAATACATTACATAAATGAACAATTCTTGGATGATACAATTTACAAAACCTCCTTTCTATATATAGGAGTCCATGGGGCCATAATGTAATCCTAGTAGGCCACAATGTAATCCTAGCCGACCTAACAATAATAATGTAAGGGCAAAATAATAACAATATGGGGGTTACAGGGGTACAATAATAACAATAAGGGGGGCTACACTAGCATAATAAGGGGCTACACTATTAATATAGGGACTTAACATGCCCCTCTCCTTCAAACAAGTGTTGTCCTCAACGCTTGATTATTTCTTGATGCTTCTGTATAAAATTCTCATCCTCCCATGTGAAATATTCTACAGAAAAGTTCTTCCACTTGCTGAGATACTCTGAAATTGATCGTACTTGTCGAGTTCTTGTTTCTATGACTGCTTCATAACTTCTTTCGATGTGATGTTGATATTCCTGTTGTTTCATTAGATTATGCACCAAAGTTAGGTTATCCTTTGAGAGTTGGAGAACTTGTTGTTGATGCTCGATGTCATATTCCACTAATTTATCATCCATATTAGCTATTATTTTATCCTTCAAACCATCCAACTTAGCCTCCATTTCTTCTTTTAAACCATCTATGTCATCTTTGGTTGCTCTTCGTAAGATCGAAATTTGTTGCACTTGGTACCGTAATTTTGATATCTCATACTGCAATTCTTCCACTTCATGCATCATAGTATAGATTTCTGAGGGCTTAATGGGTGTTGAATTATTTTTAGGAGGCATTTTAGAACAAAATACTGAAATAAATTCTCAATAGGCCCTTGGAATCACTTCAAACTGATTCTTCAAACAAGACTTATGCAATTCGGAAAACAATACACACCTTTTACTTTCTTTTTATGAGCTTTGTATTGAAATTGAATTATCTCTGTAATTGAGAATATTCAATATCTGAAATTCACTGCTGTAGTAGCCTTCTGAACTGTCTTTCAAATGCCACAGGTATGATCTGATTTGGATTCTTCAAGACAAAGTTATTTCCAATCTCCCACAATGACCCAATTTTGGACTAGTTCAGTAGAGCGAACTTGTACGACTTGCCACGTGTCACTGTTTCGTTCTTCATCTCTGAAATTTATAGCCAAGAAACTGAAGTCTGTGTACTTGCAACCAATTTTTACGGAACTCCAATCCGATGCCCAGAGAGAGAGTTATTGAACTTTTCCAATGATCACCTCTTTGAGATGAAATTCAGGAGCCTGAAAAAGCACTACCGTCCACAGATCATATCTCCACAAATATTGCGAACCAAGGTCTGAAATTTTTTGACAAATTTCCTCAGGATTTCAGCTTCGTACCATATGAATTTCAGATTCTGAACCTTCGTAGAAAATTTTTTATAGCGCAAATTCCACGATGACCTATTTAGGAGCCTGAACAAAGACCTAACTTCCACAGATCATATCTCCGAAAATATTGTGAACCAAGCTCTGAAAGTTTTAGAAACACTTCCTCAAGATTTCAGCTTCGCACCCTAAAAATTTCCGCTTCTGAAGCTGCGTAGAAAAAAAGTTATAGCGAAAATTCCACGATGACCTGTTTGGAGCAGCGAAACCCTAGAATCCAAAGCTCTGATACCAAATGTTGTGTAACCAGCTCCAAAAATAGAAGAAAAAAGATATGAACGCCTTAGAAATAAGCCACTTCGAGGGGGAAACCTCCAATACATTACATAAATGAACAATTCTTGGATGATACAATTTACAAAACCTCCTTTCTATATATAGGAGTCCATGGGGCCATAATGTAATCCTAGTGGGCCACAATGTAATCCTAGCCAACCTAACAATAATAATTTAAGGGCACAATAATAACAAAATGGGGGTTAGAAGGGTTCAATAATAACAATAATTGGGGCTACACTAGCATAATAAGGGACTACACTATTAATATAGGGACTTAACAAGCAAGCCCAGATAAATGACCACCACAAGCTCCACTGTGGCAATCATTCAGCACAGCCTCAGCTTCTTCGAGAGTTAAGCAACGTCTTAGGATTGAATCAACCCCTCGATGGTATAAAGCATCACCAATAATCAAGTAATTTTTAGCCATGTGACGCAACTTACGGCGCTCATCTTTCGAAAAAGTAGAGGGAAACTTCACAGTCTGAAGATACACAATGATATCTCTATACCAAGGATCCTATGGAGAGATGAGAAACAAATGTTCATCTGGGAAGGATTCATCATTAACTACCTCTTCTCCACAGGGAAACTCAGAGATTAATTCCACAAAAACTAATGATCTCTTGGACTTGGTAGACATAAACTCAAGGTCAAATTCCTGCAAAATCACAATCCATCTATTGTATTTGCCCACAATCACTCACCTACTGAGAAAAAACTGAAATGGATTGGTTGCTGCCAAAACATAATTTTTTCGTAGAAGAATATAATGTCTGAGTCGTTGTACAACATGAACAGCTGCTAAAGCTAGCTTATCTATCGAAGTATACCAAAGTTCAGGTCCTACCAAGCCTCAACTAAGATAGTATATAACATGCTCTGCCAGAGCATCGTCCTCCTGAACCAGAACCATACCAATGGTAGATTCTGCTGCTGCAAGATACAAAAGGAAATCCATGCTATAATCAGGTGGACTCAATATAGGATTAGAGGTCAATGATTTTTTCAAAGCATCGAATGAGCGTTGAGTGAAGTCATCCCAAAAGAATGGAACTCCCTTCTTCAACAATCTCATAAATCCTTTGCTAACTTCAGCATAATTTACGATAAATCTCTGAAGAAAATTAGATTTTCCTTGTAGACTTTGAATTTGGCGAATAGACGACGAGGGAAGAAACCGAAGTATTGCCTCAACCTTGAAGGGATCTACCCTAATCCCTTCCAAAGACACAATGAATCCCAATAACCGATCGGATGTAACCGTGAAAGCACACTTGTTTGGATTCAACCTAATCTTGTAGAAACGACATCGTTCAAATACTTGACGGAGGTGAGCAGGATGATCAGCTCTCTTTCGAGAACGAATAGCTAAATCATCCAAATACGCCTCGATAATATGTTTGATATCGTGGAAGGCATATGACATGGCCCGCTGAAACGTAGCCCCAACATTTTTAAGACCAAAAGGCATCTTCTTGTAAGCAAAAGTACCCTAGGGACAAATAAAGGAAATACTATGCTGATCTTCAGGACGGATAGTAATCTGATTGTATCCGGAGAAACGTCCATGAAGGAGAAAATCTCGTTACCGGCACACTCATCGATAATATGATATATAAATGGTGTGGGGTAATTATATTTCGGACATGATTTATTAAGGTCTCTGAAATCAATGCAAACTCGAATCGTTCCTTGTTTTTTATCCATGGGAACAGGATTCAAAACCCACTCGGTCAAAGGAACAGGGAAAATAAATCCCACCTTGAGCAACTTCTCCACCTTGGCTTTGATAGCTATAGCCTTCCTAGGATTGACTGGACAAAGCTTTTACCTCACAGGCTTAGCATTTTCGTAAGTCTTGATGTCATGTTAGACAATAGATGTATCTATACTAGGCATTTCCTCATAAAACCAAGTGAAAACATCCCTAAAATATTTAACGAGATTGGTGTAAATATGAATCTCTTTAGGGGAACATTCAGCTCTGATGAAGACATTCTCTATAACATTTGGATTCTTGGAAATGTTCACCAGGATAGTTGGAGAAATCACAGCCATGTTCCCTTCAGCATATACCTGTGTTGGTGCTAAAGGGTTCAGGACTGGGTGAACAGGACCAGGAGACAAAGGACTTGGAAAAATTGACTCAACTTCGCTCAAATCAGGTAAAAAGTAAGACCGATGATGCAAATCATCCCACGGTCTATCTATACCAGTCATAGCTTCTAGGATGGCCTCTTCAGATGGAAGAGTGGTATCAAGGCAATCCTGGGCGGAAGAAGAACTAAGTGTCCAAGCCGGGGCCACATCGCCATCCAACTCTTCCGGAGAAAGAAGAGCTGGAATGGACTCTTCAGAGTCAAAAATATATTGATAATCAATCTCAGCTGCAGACATCGGAAATGCCAGTCCACCCACTTGACCTTCTGCTAATGTGGAGGTAGGGGAAGGCAAGGTCCAAGGATCCGAAAAATAATGAGTGCTGAAGAACTCTCTTCGAATAGGAGCCCTAGAGGATGAAATTGCATTTATATGAATGGTAGGAGGTGGAATATAAAAAGTAATCATCAAAGAAGAATACATTCCAACCACTAAATTATCAACAGGCAGCTTGGCATTATCCAACTTTGGAATAGTTGAGTCAGTAGATGCATTCGGGTCTACAGGAGAACAGTCCAGTTGATCCACTGTAACAATTCTCCCTTTGTGAGGGAAATAAATAACCCAAAATAATGAGGATGCAATGGCATCCATCTCATAAATCCAGTTTTTCCCCAACAGAAGGTTGTAGTCCAAGCTTGCATGAACTATCTCAACCTCTATATTTACAGTTTTTCCCCTAACACAGATGGGCAGAGCTAGGATAATACCATGCGGTCTGTGAGAATGACCATCAAACACAGTCAGAAGAGTAGCAGATGGAACAGCTGCGGGATATCCAATTCCCTTCCAACATGCGAGAGACATCACACACGTGGAAGCACCCTCATCAACGGCCGTTCGAAAGATATTGAATTTCCGAAACGATGATTTGATATGAAAATCCGTATGATGGGGGAGTCTCTTTTTAAAATTAGACATATCGAATGTAATCACAAGAAAGTTCTTTGGATCGACAGCCCCAATAGCAATGAGCAGAGCACTGCGCTGAACAGGACAAGACTGGAGCACCTCAAGAGTCGTCATGGTAGAAGGACTCTGCGCTAGATCTTCCACAATAGAGTAGTTCTGGGCAGCCCTGGCATTTGGATTAATCATCGTATGCTTGGTAGATGCTTTTGGCATCTGTGGTATAGGTTCAACAGTAGGCCTCGTGATATGAAGTGGCTCAGTATCATCGGAAGCACCCTTGGCTTTCGAAGACTCAACTTCGCCATAATCATGGGATCTCGTGGCGATATCTGCATGAGCACTCATCATTTATATGTTTGATGGAGTTTCCCCTTCCTAGGTGCCTCCTGAGGAAACCCTAGTATTTTGATTCATGCCAACAACTAGCTGTTGCCCTTGGGGAAAAGGGTTTGTCAACACAGCCTGGGAACCAGAAGAACCCTGCTGAGCTAACAAGCGCTACGCATCCTAAATTTTAGGGCAAAGGTGAGTAAGATGGTCTCCAGCACATAACTTGCATGGAAAATTCACTTTCTTTTTATCCTTTGGACCCTCACCAACATGCTCGTTGGATTTATTTGCATTAACCTTCCCATTCTTGCCCTTTTTCTTATTATTGTTTCGTCCCTTCTTCTTCCCTTCAGATTGTTGATTTTCTTTAGGGTTAGAAGTCTAAATGGCATTTACCGACAAAGATTGAGAAGGCGATGACTCAGCAGGCACAACCTGACCAGAAGAAGCAGATTGTATAGAAAACTGCTGCAATTGACTAAACAGAATAGTTGCACCACTATTGATCGACCCTATAAGTCCGTCACCATGAGGACCAGGTTTAGTTTTGAATATGTCTAATTTGGAGCAAGGATCATTAGGCAAATATTTATGAAGGACACCAGACTGAGAATATATCAATTCAAGTTGTTGGGCCCTAAAAATAACCTGCTCCTCGGAAAATACCCCTGAGAGGGATACATCCTTAGAAATATCTGCCTTCAGAGATTTCAAAAACCATTCCAAAAGAAATTCTCCCAGAATATAAGCTTTAATAAGCCTCTTCCTTCTCTGCCATTCCTGAATATGATCAGAAATGTGGGTTGCATCGTCCTGCTTAAAATTAGTTAGGAGTTCAGTCCCAGCATCATAACGGACATGCAACTAGAAATGATTTAGAAATGTAGTAGCCAGATCTCCAAAAGTAACAAAAATGCCCCCAGTTAACTCAATATACCACTTGGCAGCGTTTCCAGTCAAGGTGCATTGAAACAACCTCAACCTAATCGAATCCTCGATCAGGGAGTTAGATGAACACCATAAATGGAAAGTGGTGATATGATCAGCCGGGTCCTCTCCATTCTTGCCTTCAAAATTTGGAATGTCTGAAGGTAGTTTGGTAGGAACCGGAGGCCACCTCGGAATATATCGGATCGGATCATTTGTCAATTTTGACAAATCTGGCAAGTTCAACGTTGCCAGAAAAGGTAAACGAGGAGGAGCCTGAGGATTCCATCCTTTGTGGGATGAATTCCCAACATTATGAAAAGAATAACCTGGATTTGATGAGGCACCAGGTTGCCAGAAAGAACTCGTAGAAAATGTTGGGCCATAGGACCCAGCATTTGGAGAAGGACCCCCTCCCAACGTAGAGTTACCATAGACCGGACCAGTTCCCCCCCCCCCCAAAGTAGTGAATAAAAAGGAAACCCCCTGGTAGGGGTTCCAAGTGCTAGAAAGAGGGGGAAAATCCTGATAAGCACTAGACGAAGGGAAAGAAACATTCCCTTGTTGACCAGCGAGAAACTGATTCCCTACCCCCACTGCTGTAAATACAGGGTTCCAACCTGTAAAAGTAGTCGAACTCTGACCTCCAGACCAAGGGTTAAAACTATGAGTCTGAGAAGTAAAAGGAAAAGACCCTAAGGAAGGATTCGAGCTAGGAATATGCCCACTTACGAAGGGGAACCCTTGAAAAGAAGCTGACCCACTAGCCATGGAAGACATGGGTGCAGACGCAGTTGTAGCAGCGGAAAAGGAAAACGAAGGAATCCCCCTACTGGGCATTCCAAAACAAAAGGGACCAGATTGAGAAGCTTGTGCTTGGGTGAAACCAGAGCCAAACACAGCAGTACTAGAAGCAATCGAAGATATAGCAATTGTGCCTCCTCCTTCTACTAAAGCAGGAGTATGAATGCCTGCAGCACTCACAGTCGAAGCCACGTTCCCAGTCATGGCCATCGAAAGGTATGAATAAGATGGATAAGGACTTTCTGGTCTTTCTGACTCAGGTCTGGTGTACTCAACAACAAACAGATAATTAGGAGGAAGAGGAGATGGAAGTGATTCAGAAAGATGAGATACTTCCTCTACTTCTACTTCTTCTTCTCCCGGAAATAAGACTCTTGAGGTGAGCGGAGCGCTTCTCTCGGAACCAACACCAGAACCAACTACAAAACATTCAATCCCTTGTTGAGGATCTCTCCACTGCATCAGATACCACTGGGTGATATTCACCTGCTATATTACTCCTACACCTTCTTGAAGAAGGTTGTACACTTTCGGGAGATAACCCCCGAACTCTCCTTGATTGACGAGGCGCTTGATCAGCCACTTTAACAGATTAATTAGACTCAAAAAAGTATTAAGCTAGGAAATCTAGGAGCAAAGAGAACTCACTACAAAAATCCCTAAGATGCAACCAAGCAAGCAGCCTTCAGGTATTTCCGCTCCAGTTGATTAGGACTGGACACCAAAATATGAGAAAGAAAAAAATAGGACCTCCCGAAAGAAGTCTGAGATAATTATGGCCCAGGCCTACTAGCGAAGGTAATAGAAACAGTTACACCGACCTCCTAACAACAGCCTTTGCCGGTGTAAGTACCCAAGCTTCGCCGGGGCACCGTCCATAAGTACTGTTGGAAGTGATATGATGTTTGCCTCGGGTACCACTAGTATTCCCCCCCGCATTCACCTGCGTGGAATCTAGGAATGGCAACTAAGGGCACCAATCTGTGTCAGCAGCCGGGCGGAACGATCTTAAGCCAAGATCCAGTAAATCGGAGAGGGGGTATCTCTCGTCTCAACCTTCACTTCCCCTCGTGCTTGACTCTCTGGAAGAGAGCTTTCCCGGTCCACCTAACGGAGTTGGATTTCGCTCATTTAATAAACTTCTATGTTTTAGTTTGAGCGGCTTTGGAGATTTAACTCTCCACTCACCTAATCCAAAGCCCTACAACCTAGCTAGTTGATGTATGACGCTTAATAAAAAACTTTCTAGTTGTTTTTAAATTATTGCGCTTATTTTATTTGGCTGTTATATTAAGTCAAGGGAATATGGAAATGAAACTTGTGATGTTTTATGGCGCAGAAAAGAAATTAATGAAAACCAAACTACATGCAAATGCAGTAATTTCCTTTCGATGAAAATAAATTTCTACACGGGTTCTACGAGACTATTTTTTCTTTTCAGATATCAAACCCCACACTCACAAAATTTATGAAAAAGACTACAAATGTTTAAGTGCACCTAATGCAAATTACTAAGAGCATGCCAATTCTAAGATGCAAAATCTAACAAAGCAAAGAGAAATTCCCAAGAATCCCCCAGTTCTATCACTTTTCCAGTTGTCCACAAAGCTAGTTCCCAAATCAGAAACTCTCAGTATAAAGACACCAAAATATGCTCGAAATAAGAGAAAGAAACCAATGAAAATTCCCTTCCCAAATTAAGTCAGAAACCGAAGGTAATAAATCTCAACAAAGCTTCAAAAGATGGAAAGAAACCAAAACAAAAATGCAAAACAAAGGCAATGGAAAAACAAAATGTTTTTGAGATTTTGAATTTTCTAAAAAGAAGATTTAAAAGAGACCAATAAGAACTATCCAATTCCCAAGCCAAACAATCTCTAAATTTCAAGAAAAAATTCAAAAATAATGCTCCAAATCTTATAGTGCCACTTAGTAGCAAGATTTATACGAGCAAAAGGAAGACAAGAAACTTCAGTAACTTAGCCCAGAAGAATAGCACAATCTTGCAGTAAACAAAACTTCAAAGACCCAAAAATGACTCCTCAAAAATTGCAACAAGACCTAGTCAAATGAAATCAAGAAAACCAACCGAAAAGAAGGAAAAAATTAAAGTGCAAAGCAAGACATAAAGTTAGGAAAGAGCATATGAGCAGAAGCTCTCTGTCCTGATTATGCAGAGCAGCCAAGAATTCCCAAAAAGATATCTTGGTACTCAGACCAGAAATGCAAGCACTACAAAAACAAGATTTGCCAAATGAGCCAGTCTTCAACCAAAAAAGAGAGAAAAAGACTAATAACCACCTTCAACACAATCTAGAGACTAAAAAGACATTACAGGAACAGGTCACCATAGGCATACAAGACCAAAAAGTCACAAAATAAAAAATTTCAAAATTTACCCAGGCATACGCTACTTAGCATTTTTGCAACAAGCGTGCATACGCGACTGTGGCAAAGGAAAAAAACGTATACGCGACTTCCTTTCACCAAAACTACGTGTATACGCGTCTGTGTAGAGGAAAACTAGCGTATGGAAAGGTAAATAATGAAAAACAAAAATGATCAAACCTGGCTAAAGAACCAGGTCTTTAGTCTAACTGAGAAAAAACTAACTGGACTCGAAATAATGATTAAAACTGTTGGAAACCTTTAAAACGGCTGAAACCACCCAACAGGGGAATCACAAGAATGCGATCCCCAATGGAGTCGCCAGTTCTGTTTCGGGAAATAACTCCCTAGAGGTCGTTGGGTCAAAAACCTCCACAGATCAAGGCATGCTATTCAAGAAGGATTCACACAACCACACTAGTATGCTAAAAACTAGATAACATTGATTTTAGAACTCACCCATAGATCCTACGTTTGATGTAGATCCTATGGGGTCCAAACCCCCAGAAACCCTTCTTCCTCTTCAACCTGAAAATCAAGAAGAGACATGCACGGAAATCTAGTTGTACAACATATATCTTTCCTAAATGTCAGTGTAATCCATGTGAAACATCATATAAAAAATAATAAATGCTTAATTAACAACCTTTTCACATATGCAAGTAGATATTAACACGTGAATTCGGGAACAAGATGGTTCTTCTTCATTACGAATAGCATGTACAATAATAGAAAGGTGGAGAGATCACCTGAATGCTTCCACAATCTTCGAATAGACCATCGTCTGGATCCATCCTGACCTTGTCTCACTAGGATACTTTCAATATTTGTGCACACAAGATGACATATAAGCTGATGATCATCTCTAGGAAACAAGGGTTTCCTGTAAAATTCTCGGAAGTGCAGGAGGCACGGGAAATCAGACTTGAATTTGGGCTCCAACAGAGTATAATGTCTATAATTTTCTATCTCCCTTAGGCCATGCACATGAGGGGCTTTTATACTCCCTCAAAGTAGTTTCAATCTGTTAGAAACAATTGGCCATGGGCTAGGGTGGTTGAATTACTGGAATAACCATCAACCCAGCCTCGAAAATAGGGATTTATATATATATTTTTAATGATTTTAATGGCATATGTGGAAAAGTATCTCTGGAATTGTGTATACACGTGGAAAAGTATGGGCATACCCGCGTATGGGATTTTAAACACTGTTTTTTATGAACTTTATTCAAGTCTGTGGGAATGGGTGCCCAAGGCCAAAGAGACAATCATGAATCACATCAGGGTGAAAAATGATGCTATAACAACCTGTCAAGATCCGTACCACACATTCTTTTGAACTAAAGACAACTTCGGTTCCTTGATCACACATTTGACTTACATATAGCAAGTTATGCTTTAATCCATCCACATACATGACATTATTAGCTTTCACCTTTTCTTTTAGAGAAAAGCAGATCCATATGTGTTATGGGAGTATCATTTCCAAATGTAACATTATTTTCTTTTCTAAGGCACTATGCAAAGTTTGTTTTCACATCATGTGTTTTGGTCTCCATCAAATGTACTACATGATTTTTCTTCATCTTCTGCAAATAACGCTATGCCACAATTTTCAACCTGTAATTCCTTCTTTTTCCATACTTTGGAGCTTGAAGGAACATGTTCTTTTAGCTGAACTTTGCTCCTGCATTCGGATTCTTCATGGCCAAATTTATTGCAGTAAGCACATTCAACTTCATTTTGAAGAGGAGAAAAGTTGTTATAAGTATTCTTCTTTGTTTCAATATCAATCCTTTTCTTTCTTGCTTCTCTTGTCATGATGGTTTTATATGCAACACATTGAACAACTTTATGACCAAAATTATGACATGAGAAACATTGTCCATTGAAGAAGAAATTTCTGCGATCATGAAATCTTCTACTTGAATTTACCTGTTGGTTGGTGTTTCTTTGAAAGGTATTCTTGTTAGTGTTCTTTGAATTGAGATGGTCATGCTTTACCTGTGAATATTCTTTATTCCCTTGCTGAGTGGCAGAATGTTGTATACTGGCTGTAGCTGCTTTTAGATAGTTTGGTGCTGAAGTCTGAGAAGATTCTCCGATATATCCAAGACCTGTCTTTATAAAAGGAGAACGTTGTACCTTGATAATCTCATCTAAGGTTTCAGATCCTTTAACAAATCTAAGATTCAAAGTCTTCACTTTCTCAATTTCTTTTCTTAGACTTACTATTTCACATTCTAATTTCTCATTGTGTTTCTCCTTTTCTTCAAGCTGATTTTTCAGCGTTTCTATGGTTATTTTACTTTCTTCTAAGCATATTTTGAGTTGATTGATTTCATCAAGAAAATCATTGTCCTCTAAAGCATCCATAAAAGTATCCTTTTCTTCTCTAGACTCCTTTTCAAATGCCATGAGAAGTCTAAGATCTTGTTCACATTCTTCCTCACTGTCTGATAACCCATCACTGTCTTCATGAGTATAGTAACTTTTTCTAGTGCTAAATCGATTCTTATTCCTTCTTGCTATTTCCTTTCCTTTTTCATGTGTTTCTTTGTGAGGACACTTAGCAGCATAATGACCAACTCTTCCACAAGAAAAACATTTGAAAGGAAGCTTACCTCTGAATCGTCCTATACCAAGTTGGAGTTTCTTTACAAAATTTACCTCATCTTCTTATGAGATATACCCTGATCCTTCTGTCTCTTGTACTTCTTTCCCTTTTGTAGAAGCTCTAAAGATGGCTTCTTTGACTTCAGATAGTCCTCCTCTTCTCATTTCATATGCAATTAGTATGCCATGAAGTTGCACCACAGTAAGATTTTGAAGATCCTGCTTTTCTTCAAGAGCTGAAACTTTTGACTCAAATTTTGTCGTTAGTGATCTTAAAACATTCTCAACCAAAGTAGATTCGGTTATTGTTTCTCCCAGATTTCTCATACGATTTACAATATCATCAAGTCATAAAAATAAATTAGCAATGCTCTCCTCATTATGCATTTTTAGGTTCTCATATTGAATTTTGAGAGTTTGGAGTTTAGCACTTTTTACCTTTGCATCACCTTCATAGCTTAGAATGATTTTGTCCCATACTGCCTTTGCTGTATTCAGCTGCATGACTTTGACAAATTCTGATTCAGTTAGAATTCCCAATAGAGCATTAACCGCCTTTGCATTTGTTTCATAATTATTTCTTTCCGTTGGATCTGTTGGTACTGCGGCTGGATATTGATATCCTACTTCAACAATAGCCCATACATCTGCACCCAGAGACTGAAGATAGGATCTCATCCTTGTTTTCCAGAAGATTAAATTGTTTCCATTGAAGAGCGGAGGCCTGATAGATGCTATTCCATCTTGATTTCTCATCTTGATTGATCTTCCTTCTAGCAGCTAAGCTTTTCAGAAGGACCTTCTCTGATACCAATTGTTAGGAAAAATACTGAGAGGGGGGGGGGTGAATCAATATTTAGATCTGACTGAAAAATTATGCATTTAATTATTTACTTAGATTATTGCATCATTCATTCATCAGAAGTTTAGTAAGCATTAAGCATGTGCAGTAATAACAAAATAAGCCATCACACATAAGCAACACACATGAACACCAGCATTTAAGGTGGAAACCCAATTTGGGAGAAAACCACTGCTGTTGTCATCTCTGTCTTCAATATTTATTATAAAGAAAAATTCTTACAATTTTTTTGTTGGCGTAGACTTATACCAGCACGCAGGCACCCACCTACAGAAGGCTACAACCTTCTCTCATTCTCCAGTCACTACTGGAAGGGAGCTCCAACCCCCTGATTTTGACACCAGCTTGTACTGGCAGAAAGCTTCCACTTTCATGCATAAGACTTCAACCCTCAAATTCACCAAATTTCTTCAATTTCTTCATCAGACTTATGTCAGGTCTTCATTATTTCTTTGCAGATCTTCCTAGAGATTCATCATTTCTAGATCTAGAAATCTTGAACCTTTATCAACTCCATAGGTGCATCATAGATTCAGCTTTATCAGAAAACAGAGTTCAATCATGCAGATATCTCTTAAAAATATTTATTCATTGACAATTCCTCCGCATGCACACTTTGAACTATAATCATCTTCTCCTTATACAATTTTTGACTTTATCAATACCATGAGTCAAAACCACCCAACCGCTGATGGTATTCCTGGACGGGATCAATTAGATAATCTAGCGGGGTCTACCCAAGCCCCAAACAATTTCTCATTGTTCTATTTCCTTGGTTTTACAATTAGATAATTAATCTAAGGCTTTTTAATATCTCAATCTGAGATTGAGATATTAATCCAATTCCTCCTTTAGTTATGAACTCCCCAAGGCATATATATATCGACCCCAGGTTTATGTGTTCGTGAGATCAACGCATATATTAACCCACGTTCAATGCATCACAAGTTTTATATTTCACCAACTTCACATATTCACCATCCTTTATTAACCCTGCAAACCTTAGTTTAAAAGGTCCCAATTAATATAATTTAGAACTAGGCCCACATATATAATCAATGATCCAATCACATACTCGCACCGTACCGTGGTTATTCATCGTGCACCTTCTTCATACGGCCACCATCCGATGACTCCCCTCCAGATCGACGACGCACAACAATATCGCACGGCTTCTTTGGTCGGAAAATAACGCACGATGGTGCGTAGTGATGGTGGTTTTGCAAATTCGTTCAGGGACGCGTGTCGCTAGTTCTATGGAATCACTCCCAACCTCTTGAATACCAGTTGCCCGTCGAAAGCGGTGCGATGAAAACTGGAAACCACTCGTGGTTCCTTCCGCTCGTGGTTCCTTTCCGCTCACTTCGATCAGAACTCTTCAGAAGCCCAAGGAGAGCCAAGGTCACCAATTCCTCATCATCCACACTAACTCCTACACTCCTAAGCTCATCCCCGCAGTGGACAAACTTTGTCAAGTATACCGGAATAGTGTCATTCTTCTCCATCTTTATTTTCCTGAGTTTATCCTTGAGCGCCAACTTCCTCTGGTCACTCTTGTTTTGGAATAAATATATCAACGCTTTCCACATCAAGTATGGAGAAGATTTTCCATGCAGGATGGACACTATGTGATCCTTCACGCCCTCCAACAGAATCCTTCGACATTTTTTTGTCTTCTTTTGCCAAGCATCAACTTGAGCAGCATCAGTAGGCTTTGGGACTTCAGAATCTATGAACTCCTTCAACCCATTGTCATCTAAAACCGCCTCCATCCTTTCCTTCCATGCAATATAATTCGAGCTTCCCTCAAGGGCATACTCCAATCGCAATCCGTTGAAAGACATTTTGACTTTGACACCAAGAAAACACTGCTGCAAATTCGAATTCCACCAGCTCAAAACTCAACCGCTTCTGATCTGTGAGAACAAAGTATTTCTAGCTCAGAGATCGACTGTAGGGGCATTTACTGGATTTTTCACCTTTCAAAGAAAGGATGAATCCAGAGGCTACCTGGCCCTCTTACAGACTCTGTCTACCGAAATAAAATGGAATCACTGTAATATATCCAATGATCAACTTCGCTCTGATACCATTTTGAAATTTGAATAATAGGTGAGTTATTCACCAAGATTATCCTGATTACACACTATTTGAGCTTCATGCATAATACATAATCTCTTCTACCATTGATCATCAATTTGCGGAATTAGAAGCAGTCGCATGCACACATTAAAACATAATCAAGCACACATATAACATAGTATGTAATGGGGAAAGCTTATAGCTGAAAACCCCCAACTATATGTATATTATAATGATAGAGAACATGTAACAATACATAGCACAAACTCCTCACAAGCTCTTAGCACTATCTCCAATTGTTACACACTAACTAGGCACAGATATGAACAAGTCACAAGTTCAAATCTCCTCCACCTGTTAGCCTGCCTCTACTGCGCAATCCAATATGGAAAAGAATGAGATCCAAGTTCGAATCCCACCAACTTGTACTGCGCAATCCTCATTGGAAATCTCAATCAATGTGTGTGCAAATCTCATGCATAGTTATAGTCACAACTGATAGTAGACTCACCCTTTCACCCACCTCTAACACTGGTCTCCACTGAACTGTCCATGCACTGCAATTAACTGATGTATTCTTTAGTTGATTTATGAGTTAGTAATTAGTGAATTAATTAATAATTAACTCACACCACTCATCACTAGTGCATTTATCATTTAGACTAAATACAACTAGTTCAACTAAGTTAAACCGAACACAACTCCATCAACTGTCTCATCAACTCCACCAAACTCTGCCACATGAGTTCTAACTGAAGTAAACCATGCAATAGCTCAACTAACCCCTAGGAAAAGCGTAATTCCTTCTGTTAGCTGCATGTGCCACATCCGTAGCTCGAACTGAAGTGCTCCAAGAGGATAAGATAATGTTTATAGTCCAAATATTATTAAGAGCTAATAATATTCGACTCATATATTTTTAGACTGGCAGTCTAAAAATAGACTCCGCCCAATATGTCTAAAAGTAGAGGTCCATCTATTTTTTCCGACTTGACCAACCATCCAAAAATAGCATCCCACAACTCATAGACCATGATCCATATGTCTAAAAATATACTTTGCGACAAAAATCAGCTGTGTGGCCCCCACCTAGTTTAGGTGATCACTTTCCAACTAGGATTAGGAAAGATGTTTCAGGATGCCTCCTTCACTATTTCTTTTTGCCATCTTCAACAAAAATTAGAGACAAGGACATTACCAATCTAAACTGAGACAACACGGTTTCCGGGATCAGTATATTTTTCCATAGACACACATCTCGTCATCAACTCTGCTGCCCTACCAACAAATTGAATGGTTTGGGGTTCCAATCTCTTCCTTCTGGGTTTCTTGAGATAGAGTTCCTTATAATATTGGTACAAATGGGGATCTATTTAATGGCGTGAAGCAAAGATATCTTAATGAAAATATTCTGAAGCTCAGATGCCAAACTAGTCTCAGAAAGAAGCTCACTTCTTTCCATTACTAGCCTCTTTGGGAAGGGAGGCTGGTTGGAAGAAGATGGCAAGGATTCAAAGAGTAAGGGCTACTTAGTGACAAATTTCAGAGAATGGTCAAGAGTTTCCTCTTCTCCTTTCTCTTCAACAATCACTATAGGTTGCTTTTGATTTTCTGATGTTACAGTCCTTCCCGATCTTAATTGAATAACATGAACCCCAACTGGAATAGACTGGTACTCGAATGGTAAAGGTGGGTTTGTTACATAGATCATTTGCACTACTTTATTATTGTTAGGATTGGGCATAGGTTGAGCAGGCAAGTGAGAAGGTTGAAAGGGTGGAGGTAAAGGCAATGGTGGAGTAGACTGACTCGGAATTTGAGGCATTGAATAAGGTGTATCCGTAGATGGATATGATTGCATAGGTGGCTGGTAGGAATATGGAGAATGAGTTGGTTCTCTCCAACCTTGTTGCCATGATTGAGAAGGTTTCCCATGCTGATATTGATTCTCATAATGCCACTGCTGATTAGTGTTAGGATAATAATATGCATGTGAATTATAGCCAAAATAGTGTGGAGAAAATTCAGGAGCCATACCTGCACCTACCTGAGGCCAATTCCTTCTTTCTCCAATAGCATACAAGTATTCAGCTTCAGGCTGTCCCCCTGTAAATACAGCTTTAAGTCCTGGTATAGAGGGACATTTTTCTGTGACATGGTCTTCTGCACAAATAGCACACTTATTATTTTCTTTCAAATTAAGAGGACACTCTTTAGGAGGATGCTTTTCTCTACATTTAGGACAGAAAATACATAATGACTCTTGTTCCTTCATGAGTTTTTACTGAAATTTTAAAGAGTCTAACTCTTTGGTAACAATATTCATTATATCAATTTTCATGTTTTCCATTTTATTTTCTAGTCCAATAATCATAGCATCAGTAGATTCAGTTTTTTTATTTCTATTTCGAGTTTCTCTACTGGATCTATACTGATTTCTTGAAAATTTCCTGCATAATTCACAAATTTATTCAAAAGTTTGATGAGAAATATCACCTTGTCCTAACAGATTTAAATTATTTCTATAATTATCAGTAAGTCCTCTTAAGAACAAGGTTCTAATAGTACTGGGATCAAAATTAAGTTTCGACCTTTGTAAAATATACAGAAATATTTCTAAGTAATCTTCAAGAGTTTCATCATCATCCTATATGATTGTAAAAATCTCATCCTGCATGTCTTGAGTTTTGCAATATTCTTGATATTTAGACAAAAACACTCTCTTCATCTGATCCCAAGAGTTTATAGTGTTTCCTCCTAACCCCATAAACCAGCATAGAGCTGAGTCCTTGAGAGTAACAGGAAATAATCTTAACTTCTAAGCATTAGTTGAATAATCATAACTTCTACACAAAATATCAAACTCGAATAGAAAAGAGTCGGGATCTTCATGAAATTTACCATGGAAATTAGGGAGAGCTGATGGTGGAATATTCTTCATTTGTGCCACAGTATCAAGATCCACAATTGGAAACACAAAAGTGGATTGTTCTTTACTTACCTGGTTTTCACCAGTCCCTTTCAAATGATCTTCATGGTCCACCATTGTTTCCCTTTTACTTTTACCGCTCTCAACAGGCTGATCCACACCTGAGTTGTTGTCACCAGAATCCAGGTGAATTGTTCTTGCGTGATGGGTTTGAATTGGATTGGGCTTCCTGCTTACAGAAGGAGACCCAATATGAGAATTGTTTTCAGAATTCTTTTGGCCCTTAGTGGGCTTCAAACCCTTACCTTTTCTAGGCATTCATTTCAAAAAAGAAAGAAAAATAACAAACAACTTCTAGTAAAAAATGCTATCAGAAATCAATTAACACCAGTAAAATTCCTTTAAAGAAGCTTTTCCAAAAAATACTGAAAAAATAAAGGAAAAATTACCTCTATTGTATAATAAGAAAATTCTTACCAAATCAAATCGCCTCCCCGGCAACGACGCCAAAATGTTGGGTGCAGGAATTACACTTAAGCAAACTCCTCAACACTTAATTTGTCAACCCGGGGTATCCATAAACTTAGAGATGAAGCACAGGAAATGCCAGGGATGGTATGAATCTTCCTAATATAAATCCCTACTTTCTTCAAAGGAAATATTGCAGAATCAAATTAAAAAGAGAAAAAGGAAACTTGAACCATCAAAATAATATAAGATTGGAACAAGGAAGAATGCATATGCAAGAGGGAATTAAAGATAAAATTAAATCACTCTAGCTAATTATTGTTTAACTATTGAGTGTGTGTTTTCCTTTAGCAGAGACACTTAGCAGTCTCATCAGATGAGCCCTTAAATCTGCTTCTTTAGAGATTTCCTTCTTGCGCTAATCTGTCATGCACTATCGTAGTCTGCTTGCACTAGTGCAGGAACAGAGATTTATGCAGAAGGTATAAATGGTGTCTTTACTAAAGGCTTTTTACTTCATGCAAGAGCTTGAAATTTTCCAGGTTCGAAGCACTCAAATCCTGTGGCAAGAAACTAGTTCTCGCACTGGATCAGAGCTTCCTGCACTTAGCATTTAATTCTTAAAATGAATGCTTAATTATTGCAAGTGCTATTATAATTTTAAATAAAATTTCACACATAAAAAGTGAATGTTTTTTATCTTAACAAAGTCTAGGAATAAAGAAAAAATTAATATACATTTATCCTATCACAAGAATTTAATGAAAGAAAGAAGATTGAAAGAAGTAGAATAAGAAGGCTTGCTGCGTCACACCAACGTGCACTGGTGCAAGTTCATTTCTCCTGCTTGGACCAGGCGGGGAAAACCAATTGAACAGAATTTCAGAAAAGGAGATATCACACCAACGTGCACTGGTGTAGGGTTATTTCTCTTGCTTGGACCAGGCACAGGAAAAACAATCTGAAATCAAGTGCAGGAAAGGAAATTGCAGGAAAAGGAAATTTATCTACTTCACACAACGGATCCGCTTTCACTCAGACATGAATGCATGTGCTTAAACAACGTAAACACAAATTACAGGAAAACAGGAAATGGGGTAAACGTGCTGGGTTGGTTGGGCCCTAGCCAACCAGCACGTTTCCATTTTAAATAAAAACGTTGCTCAGTACCTTAATCAATTCATCAGCTCAAATACAGAAATGAAATTTGTGAAACATGAGGCGGAGCTCCCTTTTATTAATTCATTGAGGCAAGTACATACATTAATACATCGTCCAGCCTAGATTCGGGTGATAACAAAATACAACAACCTGTTACCGCCTCTCTGGCTGTGTCTCTGTTCTCTTTCTCTATAAAAACTTTCTCCATAGTCTTATTTACATTCTACATTATATAGATATCAAAGGCCAAAATAGATCATTCAACCGATTACATAACTAAACAAAAAATTTAGCTTTTCGGCCTTTAAAATTAGATAGTTTAGCAAAACTGGCCATAGCCATTCTCCAGCTTTCGTCCTTCACAGATTCGGTCTCGGCTGCCTTTGGGTTGACCTTGCTGTCATGGCTGAAGCTGCTCAGAACAAGGCGGTTATCAAGGAGGTTTAGATCTACTGCAAGGATTTGTTGTGCTGGCAACGGTGCAAGATCTGATCCTGCACTAGGATCAGCGTTCACGGTAAGTACTCTAACTACCAAATAAAAATTGGAGATATCAATAAGTTACAAAGAGTGATTAAAATTAAGAAATGATGTAATAAATAATTAATTAATTCTAATTTGAATTAAAAATATGAAAAATAAAGTTTATACAAAATATGTCACTATGCTTGGACTGGTGCAAGATGAGGGTGCATAAAAGAGGTCAAACAACGGTAAATGGTTATGATTTAGGAAGGGGAAAATGGAAACAAAGAGAGCAAATTAGGGGGCTAACAAACATAAACTTGAGAATTGGAAAAATAAGCATGAAAAACAAAAATAAAATATGTAAACACAACAAACATTTATGATGAAGTTCGTGCCTCCTAGACTACATCATCGGGTCTACTTCCAATGGGCGTCCATTGTATTAGGAATGCTAAAAAATGCACTTTACATACATTTTCACCATTTTGAACTATGCACGCAGGCACCAATGGCTACTGTCAACATGAAGGTCTCGACCTCTACTCTACAACACAACTCTCCGTTCTCAAAAAGGCCCAAGGATAGCCAATTTATGCCAAAAATTCCATTTGTAGGCACAAACAATACACAGTTTATATGCTCACTGTACAAGTCCTCTACTTATAGCACATTGGAAAATTTTTTATAATGTCACAGGTAGGTCTCGGGATCAAACCTGCAAACCTCCTGGACTTGATTGGAAAATATGTCATGTTGTTTTATTACATGGCGCATTATGGTTTGAAACCATATGATATTATCACAATATGTTACAACAGATTTTAAATATGGCGCTTTGAATTAGTACATAGTATATAGTATTAATACTATGGATTGGAAAATATATATTTATGGCATAAGTCTATTGGCTATGGTTTTACGTATGGTATATATGGCATAAGTTGTAACCATACTAAATGATGGAACCACATTGAACCTCATGCCAAAGACGTGGCATTTAATAACCTCCCTTGCCATACCTCCGTTGCCACATATCAAAACTCCACATCGTTTTATTTAATAAGACCTCTGCCATATGGTTGGACTATTTGATGAAATTACATATATCAATACTTTTCCATTTAATCTTGTTTTTAGAGCCGATATACACCACAATATTTGGGTTGGTGGGGCTACTGAATGTGGTGGGCTCCACCAGCCTTACCCCCACTTACCATATGTCAAACCTTTAAGTAAAATATTGTAGCCAAATTATTACAAAGCACAAGCATGGTGCAATGGTAAAGTATTTTGGTAATGCATTGGAGGTCATGGGTTTGACCCCCAACCTAGAGTTTGACCTATGCTTTGACTTTGAAGACTAGCTTTTACTTTGAGCTGCATTGACCGCCACATGTCAAACTGTGAGATTTCCACTTGGCCTGCAAGGCCAAAAATTTTGCATTTTTCCATAAATTTCAGTAGGTGTTTTCTCCCTCATACAGAGCTATTTTTCGAACCAAATATACTGATTAAATCAACATAACAATCTCTTCAACTTCGCATTGGTTTCAGAAGCATCTGAGACCACAACATTTTGAGAATTTTGAGGATCCTCCTGGATCACCTAAAGCTTCCAAACATCTCAACCTTACATTTTTCATTTTTACAAAGGATTTCTTGGCCAAAACACCAGCTCACCTAATAGCTTAACAACCCAAATTAGGAGTTTGGACACTTATATCTACATAAAATTTCCTCATTTTATATAAATTGTAATGCAGGGAAATTTGTTTCCCTTCAGATATTTCGTGACCCCATTAGGCCTAATCAAAAGTGGGTTCCCCAAGGTTGATTCTCCTACATTAGACTCCTCGGGTTGAAAATTTTCATGACCTATTGGTCATGGGATTTTTTCATTGTTGAATTCTCTAGGATCCCAGATCGTGTGTTGTTTCCAGTCATTGGCTTGCTATCTTGGTTGTCCTGATATTGTTCTTATCCTTCTAAGATCCCATGTTTTATTTTTTTATTTCTTTTCCTTTTTGTGCAATCATTCATAGGTAGCCACAATTTCCTACTTCCTCATCTTAGTGGCTTCCATACTAAAAAAATTGTAAAAAAATCATGACATGCTCCTTGGGTCATTACTTCTCTCATTCCTTTCACTCTTCTTATGTAATATTTCATAGTCAACCTTGTTTTGTAGCTGACTATTTCCTCCTCTTCATTGTTGTAGAATTTTTTAGGTACGTTCAACCCCCATGATTTCTCAATTTCAAGGGCCATCTCATTGCTTGCTAGAACAAACTACTGACACAACTTATTTGCAATAGTACCTCAAAAACATCATGTGTTCAATTGTCAGTTCATTGCTTCCATAAGCTTTGAATATTCTTCATTAGATATCTGAAATTTTTTTAAACACCTTGATATACTTCCTTCTCGTTGCTTCATGAGAAACAACTTCTCATCCTTTTCACATAAAGTGAATTTATTATAACAATTCCTATTTTTTTCTTCAATGCCTTGGTCTATGCCTTGATTCTCTATGGAAATCTCTTCATGCTTTGACAATATATATGTCTTCCACTCATATGAATTCACCTATTGTTGTAACTTTCTTAGTTGAAAGTTATGATCCTCACCACTAAGTGCAAATCCACTTTTTGTACCATTTACTTTTTTCCTTTTTTTTTTCTAGATACTAAGAAATTTCCTTTTTACGAGGCAATCTTGTGTCATCTCCTTCATTTTTTTCTTCTTATGATAAAAATTGTTGTCCTTCAACTATAACATCATCAGTAATATTTACATCATAAAATTTATCAAAAAAATACTCATATGCTTGAAGCATCTCAGTATCTTCTTGCTTCTTGGTTGGATCATCTATATAGTCCCCTTCAATCCTGGGGATTTCCATCCAATCCTCTAGGAACTACAATCCCATTTCATATTGTAATATTATTATAGTGGAATGTTGTCCCTTCTACTTTATGAGGCTGTCCTTTCCATCTACGCTTTCTTATATAATTGCTTCCAATGGTTGTTCGTTTTCCTTTACTTAGTTGTCTTCACAAGCCACTTATTGCATGGTTGTATTTCTCAATTGTTTGTAGGGATTCCATTTATTGCTATCAAGAAACAAAGTCATTTCTCCTTGTTTAAACTTTTGAGAATAAACTATTATGCATTATTATTCCTTCATTTTTCATTGATATGAGGTTTCTACTGAGTTATTTTTCTTTTGGTCTTCTTGGAGAAAATATGCCTCCTCTTCTACCATTTGGAAAATCTTCCATGACATTAACCTATCAACATGTCTTCACATCCATTCAAAAAAAATTTCATATTCTAAGGGTAAATCCATTACCTTAGCACCTGTAGCTTCCTTCCTTGCATGTTTATCAAAATCCACATTATCTATTGTTGTCGCAGGTTTATGGACCTTTCTATAATTTTATGAATTCTCCTCATCTTTGTCTCTTAGAGATAATTTTACCTCATCTCCTTTATTTATGATAACTTTTAATGGTTTTCCTTCATCTTCAACATTTCTTTGAGCTAAATTATCTTCATTTGTTGTGACATTTGGCCTTGTCAATTGTCTACAACTATAACTTCTCAAACTTATTCAAGCTTAACTCTACTTCTAAGAAGCAATTACTAGACCTTGTTATTTCCTTTGGATAATATGTCTAGGCTCTTGACCCACAAAAACTGCATTCAAACAATTTATTAGTTTTAAAAACATGAGGCCTCTAGCCTCTTTTTTTGTTCTTCACCACCAATTCCTCTTGGTGTGTATGGATATCTATCTGATTTCCTTTATGAGACAATATTGCCACATCTTCCAATATGACATATTTTAAATTATTTCCTCCAATGGTTTCGAAATGGACTCCTTCATCTCCTTCTATGTCTCTTGAGGAAATTTTTTCATGCTTCAAAAATGTATATAGCTCTATAATTTCCTTATATTTAGTACCATATGAATTCTTTAACTTGTGGGAGCTTATCAGTTGAAACTAATTTCCCTCATTGGTGAAACCCTTACACTCATTCAATACTCCCTTAAGCTTATCTCATTCAGTATATGCTTTGTTGGAATTTTCTTCATCCTCTACATTTCTTTGTATAACTCGGTTGTTGTCTTCAAGGAAAACTATTTTCTCCCCACCTGTCAAGAAAATTTCATATTCATTCAGTGAAATTTCATTTCCTGAGGGTAAATATGTCACCTTAGCATCTTTGTATTTCTTCGACATAAGTCCATCAAGAATCACATTCCTTTTTATTGTCACAAGTATTTTGCTATTTACTTCCTTTTTTGAAGTCTCCATGTCTCTATTTATTAGAGACAATTCTACTTTATCTTCCTCCTTCATGGTAGATATTAATGGCTATCCATCTTCATTATATTCAATATCTACATTCACACAAAAAATTTTAATTTAAAAGTGAAATACTCTATAGTCCCATTTTGTGTGTCTATCACCACACCTATCAACAACTCATTTTGTTGGTTTGGACTCTTTATGTAGTCCACGAGACTCTTGACCAGTCTCTCCTCAACATCTTCCTATTCCTCTTCTCCAAGGAATTCTCCTTGCTCTGGTTCACAATAGTGAACTTCCTCCTCTCCATACTCATTTATTATGAGTTCTCCATTTCTCAATTGAGCACTCAACAAGTTCCTAAAATTCCTTCTCAACTTATTAGCATATAGATGCCTAATAGGCCATTGGATATTTTTATTCCAATCCCCTCCACCTATTTGGTCTTCATTCTCTATCTCTTGTAGCAACATGATTACACATTCAATATCTCTTTTAACTCATCCATCTCTCTGTAAAATTATTCATTTCTCAAATTCCTTCTCCTCCTGCTATCTTCTTTGACACTTTTCTTCATTCTATCATTGCCTTCACCTAAACCATTAACATTAACATAATTCGCCATGCATTTCTCCTTCTCTATGAGCTTCTCCATGCTCATTGTGAGCTGCAAAAAAACCTCCACAAGACACCTCACCAATATTATCTCCTTTGGGTTTGGCCTTTTGGTATCATAGGTTCTTCATTGGAACCTCTCAAGCTTCCTCTACTCCTCTATTTCCTGCACTCTACTCACCTCTCGAGAACATTACTTATTCTCCTCACCTTTCTTTGAGTACTTCTTTTGTCCTCTCCTCTCTTCCAACCTCATCTAGGAAAAATTATCTCTATTTTTATTGCCTCTCTAATACAAGGGTTATTTTCCACGATACTTGAGAACTTCACTTTTTCTATGCTACAACCAGGGAAAATTTTAAGGATGGAAATTTATCTTGAAATTTAGAAACCATGGCGAATATGATATTCCATGATATGCAATCTATAAAATGTTTGACAATATTTGTGTAAAAATATTCAAGTTTCTAATAATTTTATACAATATCTATATAAATTTTTGGCAAATTTTTAAGGTGAAATAATTTTATACTGTAAAATTTGGGCGAATCATTTTTATAAAAAATGGAAATTAGCGAATCTTGTTTTTGGAAAAAAAATGGAAAATTAGCCCATCTGCAAATATTATCCCCTAAAATTTTCCCTAGCTACAACTCTCGTTGTTGTAGTCAATGTCACGATATCTTATTCCACTATTGCTACCTATATAATGTTAGCTTATTACTAAATTAAAAACAAAATCTAAATACCATATTAACTTCCAGGTCTCAATTAGTACTGAGATTTCAAAGTCTCTACTATTTGGCCTCAATTTTTCCAGCTCTACTTGTTGGCTAGTATTTATTCCATCTGGCTCCAAATCCTCTATTTATTTTCAAAGTCTAAATTTATTTATATCCCACTGCATTCTTTCTCAGGTTTTTTTGAATGAAGTTATTCTCAAGCTTCTCTAGCCACTAACTCTCTATTATTCCTAGCCCTCAACTATCCTCGGTTCTTGACTCACCCTTCTTTTGCACGAGCACTCTTTTAATATTATTTGTTGGCTACAAACATTATGAACCTTCCTTCTCATAATAACTAAGGAGAATAATTGTTTCTCTAATACCACTCTAATGTAGCCTACCTATCATGCAATGGAACCCACTCCTAGTTCCTTGTGGTGTATTTTCCCATATTGTCTAGCCCATGTTCCTATTATCATTCCACATAACTGATCCTGTACATTTCTAACCCTTTGTCCCATTATTATACCTTAAAAACTTGTATTTATCGAATATGCAGCTATAATTCATCCTTGGCCCCTTGTTAGCCCATGGTCCTTCCCTTTCTCCCATGGGTCCTAACTCTATCCTTCTATCCCATAAACATGCTACTCCTCTTCACGCTCACTATACCCCACTTCTTAGTGTGGGTACCAATCAACGACCATGACCACTTAGCTAAAATCAGTAGTCACATTGAATTTCAAGGGGTATCCCTTGTGACCTCAATAGAGAGGAGGAGGGGTCCACACTCATAGTTCCAGTTTGAGGTTCCATCGAATCTATCGGATAATGGAGATTGGGTTGAGGGAAATAAATGATTCTTATTGATTGCTGGGAGGAGAGGGTGACCCTAAAATTAATAAGGAGGGGTGGTCTACAATCATGGTTCCACTCACATTTGGTGTGGTTTTTCCCTCTATCAAGTTCTCCAGAACTTCTCTAGATGATAGTTGGATGAGTATTCATAGTTCTTGGAAATTCCAACACTCTACATGAATTTTCAATGATTGTAATGACTTACTGCCAGTCCATTTCCCATGTGGTGACTTACATATGACAAAATATCAATGCAATTATTTCTTAATTTCCGAGAGATGGAATTCCAACTTGGATAATGATTTAAGCCTTCCACTGGAAAACTAGTTGTGATTCTCGGGGTTGTTCCTTGGTTGTCATGACAACGTGCATGTTGTGTGGTGTGTTCACAATTTGACCCCTCAGGTGACCATGCACTACAATTTGTGCCCCTTTGTGACCTCCTCTAACATAATCATTCTTGTGTTAACCTATATAATCTCTCCCTTTCCAGGACGAGTGTTCAGGAGGGCCTCTTTACTATGACGGGAACATATCTCTTATACTCATTATCAAAGAGCATTTAGGCAACTACAAAGGAATCCGAGTCACACACATTACTTATGTAAACATAATTAAAAATCCATTCTATCACCCATAACAAACCATATATACACAACGGTTTACATCATCTTCCATTGTGAGCTATATGCTGTTATGCTCTTCCTCGAGCTCCTTGAGGTCTACTTGCTCGAAGCCAATTCTAAATTACTATAAAAAGACATATGTATCTAACTACTGGATAGAATATCTTCTAATAGAATGAATATTCTTTGGATATATGTCCCTACTCCTAAAATTTAATAACACTTCAACCTTATATTTTTCATTTCTACAAAGGCCCACTTGGAAAAAACAGCAACTCACCTAATAGCCTAACAACCTAGACTCTTCTAGAGTATCGACGCTTGTAAATACATAATATTTCCTAATTTTATACAAATTGTATTAGGGGGAAATATATTTCCATTTGGATATTTCATGACCCCCTTGGGCCTAGTCAAAAATGGTTTTCCTAGGGTTGATGCTCCTACATCAATAGGCATTTTAATTACCATTCTAACCATTCAAAGAGACTATCAAAATTTTGTACATTTAATTGTCAATCCAATGTTAATATGGAGCAATACATGGAAAGACTAGTAAATTAATTTACTGTTAGAAAATATATTAATAGTAAATTAAGACCAATAATATAAAGGTAATTTTCAATCTGAGGTTCATATGGAGCAACACAAGAGAACAATAGTAAATTATTTTATTGTTTGTAATTTACTATTAATATCTTGTCTTGTGTTTGAATTAATATAAAATTATGATGCAACCCACCTTGATGCCACCTTATTCAAATTGCTCTCTTTGCAGGTTCGACCTTGGATGTCACTTGTTCTCACTTGATTGGGTGTCTTTAATTCATTGCAAACCCATAGTACTTCACTGACTAGATATCCACTGGAATCCAAAGATCTAGGTATCACATGGAATATCAATTTCTTGAAGGCTCATATGTCTACCAAGATGGATTTTTTAATGTTGGTCCTATCGGGCCAGAATTGTGAATTACGGATAAATCACGCTTCCCTAGACAGGTGCTAGTCTAGAAAAATAGGTGAAAGACTATACTACTATTTCTCCTAACTAAGAAAAGAGACATCGAGAGGATTAGAAGGTTACTTGTGATCCAAGCTCTTCTAAATGGCTCCTTCTGTCACTTTCGTTGCAACTTCAAATTTAAGTGGTTTGTGCGGAATGCTTCCTGCAAGAAAGAACACTGAAACAGTAGAAGATGCAATAATATAGATATCTATTCCAGTTAGTTTGCTAAATCCATAAAGCATAAACCATACACATCAACTAAGATCTTGTAATATGGAAAATCAAAGTCAATACAGATGCATATAGGAAAAATAAGCAGTATTCTCTATTGATGATAGAAGGAGAGGTTACAACCAAATGAATAATTTGAAGTGACCCTTCCAGCAACATTCCCAAGCCTCGTCACAGTATAAATCTCTCCAGCATTAGTTACAAAAATCTAGCTCTCAATTGAAAATTCTCCAGCATTTATCTACTCAAATTCCTCCTTCCGAAGCACTTAGATCTGTGCTCAATTTATAGATGAAATGTAGATTGTTTTTTAATCAATTAATTTTCAATAATAGGAAACATGTGTTTCCAGTCATGTAGATGTCAAATGGACACTTGGATATGAAGCTTGACACTTGTGAACTCTTCTAGAAGGCACTGGCCAAGTGGAGATTCCAGAACAATGAGAATTTCGCTCCCAATGTGACCAACACACCTATGAATGTCGGGAAGTGCTTTGCAGATCAGCCTTGCATGGGGCTACCTGCATATGAAATGCACTTATGCCCCTTAGAGCCTGCATTGGTGAGCTCTCATATGATATATAATAAGCTTCAAACCTTGGAAACCTTTGCTTGATGAAAGTCTTGCTTGATTTGTCTTGTTTCTTGTCTTAGGGCATGTAGAAAATGGAATGATAGGGAATGATAGACCCTTGATAATTGGTCCCGGAGATGATTTCCAGTTAACCATGTCATTGGGAATGGTGCCCAAATTGACTTATAACAATTTCCCCCTAAAGCATGAGATCCAAATAATAAGAACATTTGATTGAGATGCTTTACACTGTGATGGGCTGGAGATGAAGCGGAGTGGTCACCTGAATCAATATTACAATACATTATATCATGATATATCCTCTTTGATCATAATTTCTGAGGGTAGGCATTCCCATATTCAACACATAAAACGATCTAATAACATGTACATAATTCAGAAAGTCGTCTTTATTGGAATGTTGCCCAGATGCAGACATGCCTACAGATATAGGCCCATGTTTGGATGAAAATCTGTATGTAAGGTCACCGTATAGACGATGTGTACAACAATCCTGAAATCACAGCCCGAATGGTTGAAACTAGATCCGGCATCTTTTTATCTCGTTCGCTCGATCATTCAGGTACAAGTCTAACCATGCGAATATATGATTTTTAGTCGAACATGGAAAGACATCATTTGATTACCAACCAATGATGCGAGCTATTAAAAAACATGAGAGAACCACCATTAATTTCAATGGATCTCAAGGTAGTGCAGTACATTGCGTAAGGAGTGAATAGATTATTTGATGTCGAATGCCAAACAAAACCTTTCAGTCAAAGGTTCGGAAGCGAGGATCTTGACGATGCTGTAACAAGCCTCATGGTACTTGTTGGGGAAAATATATTGCTATAATTTCCAACATTAAATTATCAATCCGGGGCTCATAAGCTTCGAGGTACAAGCGCAGGGAACGTAGGATCAGATCATCTAACCTAGACTACAATAGGAATCAACTTGTTGTTTAAGTACAAAATTGTTATTTCTAATTGAAGCTAATCAATTGAGGAAAACATGCTTAAACAAATTAGAATTTCTAATCATTGTGCAAATGAAACTAACTCTAATTAATCATAAACCAAGCAATACACATTACCATTGAAATTGTTTTAATCTAAATGAAAATCTCAATCTAAATAATAAGATCTATTGAATCTAAATACAAGAATCTTAAATCAATCAAGATTAATTTAAAATGATACCAAACTTATGATAAATCTTAATCCCAATAAAATTCACTCTCATTCAAATGATCTTAAACTAAGGCAATTGTTGGTACTATTTTATTGTTACCCTTTTCTATTAAAATTCACCATTTATCTATCATTTTCTCCATAAACTTCCCATAAGTCCATTGAAATTGATTAAGTAAAGCATTATAGTTGTTATTTTGCATTAAATTTAGTTTATGAGTTTTTATGTTAAAATTTGGAATTTTTCAACAAAATTACAGGAAGTCACTACATCCTGTAATCAGTTTATGTTGTGACATGTGGCATGACAGGAAAATCAAAATAGAAGGCATGAACGTGATCTAGGATGTACAAATATGGTAGAAAATATATTTGCCATCGAATTTGGAGTTCCAGGATATACAGTCAAAGTCGGTCAAACTCAGCCTCTTCAGCAGAAAAATCACAAGCTATAATGATGTACTTGATCTTTTGCTTAAAGTTAGGAATTTTGAACTAATTCGAACTATGTTGGAATTAGTTAAGAGGAAGAAGGAACTAATATAGCCTTCTAGTTGTAAATTTTAATAAATAGGAGGATTTTGATTCGAAATTTTAGTTACTGAAAACGTTGAAGAAATCAGACTTAAGACTGTAAAGTGTATTCCAGCACTCTGTTTTGAATGTAATCATTTCCAGAACTTAATGAAAAGCATAATTTCACCAATCATAGTGTTTACGAGTTAAAGGTTTATCATTTGAAGTTATCAAAGTGTGCCATCAGTGCGTGGAAGGGCCCTACATAAATATTGGTACACTTTATTTTACGTTTTATGTTTTATATAGTTTAGTTTTTCAGATCTGAACAGCGTATTTCATTTCATTGTTTGTGAGTTTATTCATTGCTTGAGAGTTCATTTATTTAATCAGAAGTTCTTGAAATTTATTGTTAATTTATGGTTCATAGCAATAGGTTGAAGATTCGATTGCATGATTATTGAAACAGTCCTTGTAAAAGGTGTAATCGAGCATTGGATTTCAAAGTATCTCTGTGAACTATGTTTGTTTTTATGAATTTGATTTCTAGAATGTTCAGTGTGTTATCTTAAAGGAGTTTGTGTGAAACATATCTTCGTAAGAGGATTGAAAATCTCGGATTAGAAACACTCTGTTTTTAAGAACAGTAGATTAAAATTTGATAATATAAGTGTTTAAATTGTGAAAAGGAAACATATTTTAACCTCTTGTAAAGGAGTACTGAAGCCTGTCACAATTAGACATTTATTTAAACATATAGAACAGAACCTTTTAGGTCTAAAAATATTAGATTTTCCTCTAAGACTACTGACCCTGGTCGACATTAAATGAGTCTAATATAGCATCCTATATTGGTCGTTACATTTTGGCGCCGTTGCCGGGGAGGTGCAACTAGAGGAGTTCTAAAAAAAAAAAAACTCAAAACAAACAAAAACAAACAAAAACAAACAAAAACATAGATTTAATTTTAATTTTAGAAGTCATGTTTACATATGTCTAGACCTAGGGATGATAAAGGCAGATTTATAAAAAGCCCCCATCCAAGAACTAACCCACCATTAGGAGCAGATCCTTTAGAAAGAATTGAACACACAACACCAGCTGGGAAAGTCACTGTACAAGAACTAAAGGATAAACAGAAATCAGGCCAAAGACTTACACTTATAGAACGACAAATTCTATTAGCATACGAAACAAAGAAGAAACACTTTCCTGAATCCTCTACAACAAGAGAAGGCATCAAAACAACTCAACAATCTCTCCTTGAACCTACTGTTATTGAACAAATTCAATTAGGAGAAAAACCAACACAACAACTTCTCTTTGAAACAAGTGACACAGAGCAAGAACTTAAAACAACAGAGGAACCTATCAAAATGGTTGAGGAAGGAGGAGGATCAGCAAGAGGACCTACTCCTGAAAAACTTAGAGAATATGAGAGACAACAGGAGGAAAGAAGAAGACAACGAGAAATTGAACTGAAACAAAAACAAGATCAAGATCAAAGAGAGGAGGAAGAGTCAACATTTAAATTTCCTATTCAAGAACAAGGAGAAAATCATGATGAGGAAATCAAAATGAAAAACATACCTCCATCTGTGTTACCAAATTTTTATGGCATGGCATCGGAAGATCCAGATTCATTCTTGTTTGAATTTGACATAGTATGCCAAACATATGGTTACACAGATGATGCTCATAGGCTTAGACTCTTCCCAGCAACATTAAAGGCATCAGCATTAAGATGGTTCATGGGACTAGGTGAGCATGCAATAACTGATTGGGATGGCATGCGAAAAATATTCCTAAAGAAATATCAACCTTATTGTAGATCGAAAGATTCTAAAGATGATATCTTCAGAATGAATCAACAGGAGGATGAAACTTTAGAGGAGTATTTGGAACGATTTGTCTACAATTTACAAAAATCAAAACATAGAACCATGTCACTTGATCTGATTCGAACAATATTTTTAAAGGGCATTCGAGAGGAATACTTAGATGATCTTAACTTGATGGGAAAAGGTGATATTTCCACCTTACCTTTCAATGAAATTGCTGACTTATGTGAAAAGTATTCCAGGAGCAAAGCTAGAAATGGAAAAAGAGCTATATCATCCAAAGCCACAAAATCTGCTTCAGCTAGTGTCACAAGGGCTGAAATAGGAAATCTATTAGAAGAATTCAAAACAGACCGATTGAGCACCTTAGGAAATCAAATTGACACTATGAAAGCAAAGAAAAGACAAGAAGAAGAAGATCAATTAATGGCTTTATTTTGTCCAAAATGCCGAAAGAAACATGCTTTGAAAGATTGTCCTTTAGAAAATATTCAAGTGTGTGCCTTTTGTACTGAAAATCATGATATATTTCATTGTTTTAAAATAAAGATTTTGTATAATTGTAACTTGGAAGCAAATGTAGATTTGGAAAATATGTATTTCATGGGTGCAAAGAGACCATGGCAGCCAAGACCTCCACCTCCAGGTATGTTTCCAAATCAGAATTTTCAATTTCCTGCACAAGATCAAATGTATGTTCAGAATTCTTGGAATGTACCCATGCCATGGCAACACCAAAATTACCCTCAACAACAATGGAAACCATTTCAGCAATACCCATCATATCCTCAACCATACTCATCATATCCTCAACCATATCAACAGTATAATCAACCATATCAGCAGTATCCTCAATCATATCAGCAATATCCACAACAGCAAGTTGTTCATCCACCCCAAAACATTCAACAAACATTGTCTGCTCCTCCACCAATAAATCCACCACAATTACAAATTCCATCTAACCAACCTCCTAGACCCACTCAGATTCCTGCTCAACCTGTATCAAATCCAAATAATAGAGCAAAAAGACCAGCTTACAGTGTAGATGAGGGACCATCATATCCCACATTACCTTTACAAAATATTGAGTTGAGGTCTGGTAAGGTACTTCAAAAAGAACTTCCTATAGCTGAGAAACAAGAAGAAAACAAAAACATTGAAAATGAAACACCAAACCAAAAGAAACGAAATGAAGACATCAAAGATAAACAAATCCAACCATTGCAATCACCACCTTTTCTGGAAAGATTGATTCAACCAAGGCTTCCCATATCTTTACCACAGTTTGATGCTTTAGATGAGCTGAAAAATGTCTATATAAAAATTCCACTTCTCCAAGCCATAAAAGACATTCCTATATATACTAAAGAAATTAGAGAGTTATGCCTCAAGAAGCCTACAAGAAAAATACTTGATCCACAAACAATTCACGTTATTGGACACCTAGCTGGCCTTATGTCAAACAATATATCAATGGAAAAGTATGTTGATCCTGGCATTCCTAGAGTCACTACAATCATCAACAACATACCTATTCCAAATAATTTAATTGACTTAGGGGCAGCAATAAATGTGATGACTCTTGACACAATGAAGACACTACAACTGAGAAACTTGCAATACACACCAATTGTTTTAGAACTAGCCGATAGGTCTAAAGTGATTCCTGAAGGAATTTTGGAGGATATAATTGTTTCACTGGACTCTTGGGAGTATCCAGTGGACTTTTTAGTTCTTCAACCAAAATCTAATTTAGGAGGTCACCCTATCATTCTTGGTAGACCATGGTTAGCAACTTCTGATGCATTCATAGGGTGTCGATCAGGTAATATGATCATTTCACGAGGAACTGAAAGGAAGCAACTCACTCTTTACCCATCAGCACAAACACCAGCAGTAGCAAACAATTTATGGCTAGATGATAAATACAATGATAAGGAAGAAATTCAATATGTTTTTAGCATCAATCAGATCTATGATTTTCATGAAGACAATAATGATGATTTGATAGAATTGTTCCTTTCTGAACCTGAAATGTATGAAGAAATAGGAAATGAACAATACCATGCTGCAGATGAATTTTTGGCACAAAATTTTCAAGAAATATGCACACTCCATTCTTTGCAATCATCATTTGAAAGCACTTCTCCCATTCAATCTATCACAAACACTCAGAGCAAGACTATAGAGATTAGTCCGGGCAAAACATTGAATATTAGCACTCACCTAGACTTGTCTCAGGAGGAAAAACTGATTCAATTATTGAGAACGTATCAGCAAGCATTTGCTTGGGACTACACCGATATGCACGGAATCCACCCTGAAACATGCACTCACCATATCTACACAGATAATAATATAAAACTGGTGAGGCAACCACAGAGAAGAATGAATCCCATTCTTCAAGATATTGTTAGAGAGGAATTGCAAAAACTATTGAAAGTTAATTTTATATATCCTATCTCTGACAGTCAGTGGGTATCACCATTGGTGGTAGTGCCCAAGAAAAATGGTAAGTGGAGGATTTGTGTTGATTATAGATAGTTGAACAAAGCAACCCTCAAAGATTATTTTCCACTACCATTCATCGACCAAGTGCTAGACACTTTAGCTGGGAAATCATCATTCTCTTTTCTTGATGGTTTCAGTGGCTATAACCAGATCAGGATAGCTTTAGAGGACCAGGATAAGACCACTTTTACTTGTCCTTGGGGCACTTATGCCTATAATGTTTTACCATTTGGACTTTGTAACGCTCCAGCTACATTTCAGAGAGCTGTTTTAGCTATTTTTGCTGATTTAGTTCATGAATGTGTTGAAGTTTATATGGATGATTTTTCGGTTTATGGTAATTCATTTGAGCATTCATTAGAAAATATTGAAAAGGTTTTGAAGAGATGTATTGAAGCTAATCTGTCCTTGAGCAATGAAAAGTGTTTTATAATGCTAGATGAAGGGATAGTATTGGGTCACTATATTTCTTCTCAAGGCATTAAAGTTGATCCAGCAAAAATTCAGATCATTGTCAATTTACCAATTCCGAAAACATAAAAAGAGGTAAGAAGTTTTCTTGGGTATGCAAGCTATTATAGACGATTTATTGAACATTTTAGCAAAATGGCTCTACCTTTGTTTAAACTTCTAGCAAAAGATACACCATTCAACTGGACTGAAGATTGTCAGAAAGCTTTTGAAATACTCAAACAAAAACTATCAACCACACCAGTCTTAAAAGGGCCTAACTGGAGTCTACCATTTCACATCTTTTCAGATGCGTCTGACACTGCAGTAGGTGCTTCTTTAGGCCAAAAAGAAGATTCTTTCAATTATGCTATCTATTTTATCATCAAAAATCTAACACCTACAGAATTAAATTACACAGTCACTGAAAAAGAAATGTTGGCAATCATACATGTTGTAAATAAATTCCGACACTATATCACTGGTTATGAGGTTTTTGTACATACTGACCATTCAGCCATTAAATATTTAATGAATAAACCAATCACTAATGGCAGAGTAACCAGATGGCTGTTATTACTACAGGAATTTAATATTACAGTGTTAAATAGGCCAGGTAAAGAGAATCAGGTGGCAGATTTTCTTTCTAGATTGCAGAACTTAGGTGAGATTGTTTTGGTTGAAGATTCTTTTCTAGATGAAAATCTGTTTGCAATTTCAATAGTAGATCCATGGTATGCTGACTTGGCCAATTATTTGTCCACAGGAAAGACACCTCCACATTTTAATACAAAGGAGAAGAAGAGGCTGATCAAACAAAGTGCTAGATATTCATGGATCAATGGAGATTTATTTTACACCGGTTATGATATGATTATTAGAAGATGTGTAAGAAATGATGAAATAATTGATATTTTAAAATCTTGTCATGACGAACCATGTGGTGGGAATTTTGCAGCCAAGAGGACAGCATTCAAGATTCTCAACCTTGGCTACTATTGGCCATCTATTTTTAAATATTCCAAGAGGTATGTGAAGAGTTGTGATAGTTGTCAAAGAATGGGTAGACCCACAGCTTCAGATGAAATGCCACTTCAACCCCAAGTACATTTAGAGCCATTTGAGAAATGGGCTCTAGATTTTGTAGGCCCCATCAATCCACCATCAAAGGGCAAAAAGTACATCCTAGTATGTACTGATTACGTAACAAAATGGGCTGAAGCAAAAGCATTAGTCCGAGAAACAGAGCAAACAGTGGTAAACTTCCTATTTGAAGAAATTTTTGTAAGGTATGGAGTACCTAGGGAGATAGTCACAGATCAGGGTACTCAGTTCACTTCAAAGTTAGTCCAAGATATCACAGAAAAATATAAGATCAAGCACCGAAAAAGCACACCTTACCATCCACAGGCCAATGGCCAAGTGGAGTCAACAAATAAAACTTTGGAGGGGATTCTTACTAAAACGGTATCAATGAATAGAAAGAATTGGGAAGAAAAGCTCAAAGATGCACTGTGGGCTTACAGGATTACGTGGAAAGACACTACTGGATTTACACCATATCAGTTGGTGTACGGAAAGAGGTATTGCTTCCTATCGAATTTCAAATACATACTTATAAGATGGCTACAGATTTAGGAATTGATCTGAGTGAAGCACAAAAGGAGATAATTATGCAATTAAACCAGCTAGATGAGATGAGACAACAAGCAGAACAGAGAACAATCCTAATGCAGAGACAGAGGAAGCAGTGGCATGATGCACACATTAAGAAGAAGCAGTTTAAAGAGGGAGACTGGGCTTTACTCTTTGACTCTAAATTCAGAGACCATAAAGCCAAATTTACAACACATTGGATGGGCCCATATGAAATAGTTGAAGCATATGACAATGGATCGGTCAAACTTACAACAATTGATGGAGAAGGCAAGACCTTTACTGTCAATGGTCACAGGCTGAAACTCTATCATAAGCCCATAAGCAAGGAAGATTTTATTGAAACAATATCTCAGCAAAAGGAGGTTGAGATATCACAGCCTTCAGCTGTGATATCTCTACCTTAGTCATTTCAATTTATTTTGTTAAAAAAAATAAAAAAATTAAAAAAACATAAAATTAAAAATAAATATAAAAAATAAATAATGGTTTAGATGTGAAAACTAGACTCTGGCACACTCTAAACCCGAATTCTTACTTGAAAACCAATCATTTGGCTGGTAAGAATTCTTTGTTCTACTTGTTTATTGTTTTTCATGAATTCAATAATGACTTGAGGACAAGTCAAACACTTAGTGGGGGAGAAGAATTAATGGTTTTTCTCTTTGGTAGAAGAATCAGTGATTTTTCATCTCCTCATTTTTAAAGCTTCAAGGAATCTGTGTCAGTTATTCAGTATTTCAATTCAGTTGTTCAGAATTTCAATAAAGAGCTATTTTTGTTCTAATTAGAAGGACTTGTTTAAGAAATAAGATTTGCAGTGGGACCTGTTCAGAAGACTATGTCAACATTATCAATATCAGAGGGACCTGTTAAGGACTGCATTAAAGATACATCATCAATAAAGGCTACTTCAGAGGGACCTGTTCTACTTCAACAAAAGATACATTATCAACAAAGGTTACTTCAGAGGGACCTGTTCTACTTCAACAAATTTTTCAAAGGTTGTTTATTACCAGAATTCGAAGGCTACATCAACAACAAGGATAAAAGAAGCTGCATAAAAGATGATTCTTCAGATTTTAAAAGGGACCTGTTACATTCATTTCAAAGGGACCTGTTTTGAAAAATAAATATGGTTCTTCAGATTTTAAAAAAAGGGACCTGTTATACTCATTTCAAAGGGACCTGTTTTGAAAGATGAAGATCAATCATACCTGTACAAACAGATCAGTCACCTATGCAAGCCAAATCAGCATTCTGTCAGTCAACAAGTGTAAAGTATTGTTGAAAATTTTCATTTTTAACATTTAAATTCTTAAATTAGTTTAGTGTTCAAAAATAATAATTATTATTGCTTGATTATCAATTTCAAAAATCCCTATATCCATAATCTTTTATTCCTATATCATTCTATTTCCTATTTCCATTTATACCCATTCATTTATACCTTAGCCTATTATTCTATTTCCATTCATTTATACCTTAGCCTATTTTATATTTCCTATCCTTATTACCCTCTTCAAATCCGCTCTTTAAAAACTCATCATTTTTAAATACGCCCTCTGTCAATAAAGGTACCAACAAAGAAGTGATCTGTATGGACACTCAATGAAGAGTCAGCTCAATGGTAAGACATTTGTAAAACGCATGATTACATTTCATTTCAACAGACGGAGTTATAAAAATGATGCTCTGACCCAAATTCGTTTATGGAGTGGAATGTATCCGTTATCATCATGATTATGCTTTTATAAATCACTACTCCTTTGTATTCATAATCTGAATGCACTGTCTGTCTCTGCAAACAAACTCATGACCAATTTGAATGCGCTGTCCGACCCAAATTCATAACCTTAAGACTCTGTTCTCTGCATATTGTATGATATCAAGCAAGTTGAGGTCGTTTGTTGAATTTTTAAGTTCATAGAGTGATTAAAGAGTTAAATTTTAGACTCTGAGTTTTTAAGGAGGACCGAGATAGCATGTGTGGTTCCATTGAGAAAATATAACAGACAAGTTATCCAGGGGTTTTTTCTCTACGGCCGCCCAGAATTTGAAGAATAGCACAGTGAAGAAGGCCGCCCAGAATTTGAAAAATAGCACAGCGAAGAAGGCCGCCCAGAATTTGAGGAATAGCTTAGGAAATTAAAGAAGGCAGCTCAGAAAATTGAGGACGCTAACCAGGTCAGAAAAATGCAGGAGAAGAGGTAACCACTTGAAAACCTTGATAGAATTTTTTTCTGAAGCATAGAAAAGGGGTTAGGAACAGAGATTTAAAAAAAAAAAAACAAAGGAAACAATGACCAACAGAGTGGAGCCTGAAACATTTGATAGACTGAAGTATCACGAGGACTGTGTCAAAATTCTAGAAGAAAAACATTGGTTGCCTTTCCTACAGAAGTTTAATGGGAATAATGAAGAGGTCACGAATCAATTTGCATTTTCCTTCAATGGAGAGAAAGCTCTAGTAGGAAATGTCTCTTTTAGAATTTCAGAAGATATAATAGCACAAACCTTGGAAATCAGTCCTGAAGGAGAGAAGTACTTCAAAACCAAACAGTTCAAGGAAAAATCATGGACCCAGTTCATGTCCAGGTCAAGGGTTTCTTCAGTTAACTGGAAGAAGGGTGTCCCAAGAAGCTGGTTAGTGCATCCATGGGATGAGATGGTGTATATCATTCAAAAATTCATTACATGTGAAGGTCGATATAGTATTGTATATCTCTATCACATAAAACTTCTGTTGCATTTGAAAGGCCAATGCACTATCAATCTACCCTATTTCCTTTTGCAGAGTCTGACTAAGATGTCAAAGACTATTCAGAAGCACAAAGGTAATTAAGACAAGAGTTTATATCATTTTGGCTTGATTAAAATACTAATTGAATCTGAGTTGCAGAGAAGAGGAAAAACATGGAAGGAATTCTTAATTGATAATCAAATCAAGGATAGAGAAGAAGAACAGCAGAAGCAAGGAAGCATGGAATTGATGATTGATGTTGATAAAGAAATCCCTGAGCTTAAATCAAGTAATATTCCTCAACCGAGCGGTAGTGTAAGAACAAGAAGGAAAAAGCAAGAAGCTGCTAAGAGAATTGAAAAAGATAAAATCTTCACTACCTATAACAGAAGATCAAGGAGGATGAAAAGGAGTGAAACACAAGATGAGCCATCAGAACAGAATGCAAGCATACCAATGGAAATTGAAAGTAGTGAGTCAGTACATGAAGCAGAAATGGAAACTGGAAGAAATGAGAAAGAAAAGGAAGAACCAACACCTACAAACAAGAAGAAGAAAAGGTTAGAAAAGCAGATTGAAAGGCTGAAAGAAGAATTAATGGAAGCAAACATGTTAGAGAAGGTTATCAAGAAGGAAAATGAAATGCTGAGAGCTCAAAGCAAGAAAATACAACAGAAGAATGAAAAACTGAAGAAAAAGATCAAGGAACTGAAGATTGATCAAACTGAAATAAGTAATTGGGCAATAAAATTTTATACTCAGAAAAAGAGTCTTAAGGAAAAATATAAGAAGTTAAAACATCAGTCTCAAGTTCATAAGAGTGCCAGAGTTCAGAGGAATGTGGATATATTGTTACAGACAGCTGAGGTACAGGCAGAAACAGAGTTTAAGGGGAGCACATCAGGATTAGCATGAGGACATGCTAAACCATTGAGTTTGGGGGAGATGTTGGTACTATTTTATTGTTACCCTTTTCTATTAAAATTCACCATTTATCTATCATTTTCTCCATAAAATTCCCATAATTCCATTGAAATTGATTAAGTAAAGCATTATAGTTGTTATTTTGCATTAAATTTAATTTATGAGTTTTTATGTTAAAATTTGGAGTTTTTCAACAAAATTACAGGAAGTCACTACATCCTGTAATCAGTTTATGTTGTGACATGTGGCATGATAGGAAAATCAAAATAGAAGGCATGAATGTGATCTAGGATGTAAAAATATGGTAGAAAATCTATTTGCCATCGGATTTGGAGTTCTTGGATATATGGTCAAAGTCGGTCAAACTCAGCCTCTTTAGCAGAGAAATCAGAAGCTATAATGATGTACTTGATCTTTTGCTTAAATTTAGGAATTTTGAAGTAATTCGAACTATGTTGGAATTAGTTAAGATGAAGAAGGAACGAATATAGCCTTCTTGTTTTAAATTTTAATAAATAGGAGGATTTTGATTCGAAAGTTTAGTGAATGAAAACGTTGAAGAAATCAGACTTAAGACTGTAAAAGCGTATCCCAGCACTCTGTTTTGAATGTAATCATTTCCAGAACTTAATGAAAAGTAGAATTTCACCAATCTCAGTGTTTACGAGTTAAAGGTTTATCATTTGAAGTTATCAAAGTGTGCCATCAGTGCGTGGAAGGGCCCTACGTAAAGATTGGTACACTTTCTTTTACGTTTTATGTGTTATATAGTTTAGTTTTTCAGATCTGAACAACGTATTTCATTTCATTGTTTGTGAGTTTATTCATTGCTTGAGAGTTCATTTATTTAATCAGAAGTTCTTATTTTTATTATTAATTTATGGTTCATAGCAATAAGTTGAAGATTCGATTGCAGAATTATTGAAACAGTCCTTGTAAAAAGGTGTAATTGAGCATTGGATTTCAAAGTATCTCTGTGAACTCTGTTTGTTTTTATGAATTTGATTTCTAGAATGTTCAGTGTGTTATCTTAAAGGAGTTTTTGTGAAACATATCTTCGTAAGAGGATTGAAAAGCTAAGATTAGAAACACTCTATTTTTAAGAACAGTAGATTACAATTTGATAATTTAAGTGTTTAAATTGTGAAAAGGAAACATATTTTAACCTCTTGTAAAGGAGTACTGAAGCCTGTCACAATTAGACATTTATTTAAACATATAGAACAGAACCTTTTAGGTCTAAAAATATTAGATGTGCCTCTAAGACTACTGACCCTGGTCGACATTAAATGTGTCTAATCTAGCATCCTAGATTGGTCGTTACAACAATGAACAAAAAAGACTTCAACTAATCTAATTCTCAGGATGCATAAAACAAATCAAATAAGCATTCAATCTAACCTTTGTCACCACTTTGAAATTGCTTCAAAAGAAACTAAGTAAACCAAGATTTTAATTGACATGCTTCAGATCTAAGAGACTACAAAATAAGAAACTATCCTATACTTAAACTTCTTTAATCAAACTCAAGAAATCATTCAAACATGAGCACATTGGCGAATGGTTCTACCAATAACCAACTACAATCATAATGAATTTCAAACTAAACTACAACTTCAAACAATGATTTAATGGTCTCATAGCATTTCTTTCAAATACTTGGTTTCCAAAACACAATGTTACAAGAAAATTAATAAGGTACATAATATATTTCAATTCATATTTAAAACAAATGGAGTTATCGATCTCTTGTTTATCCAATTAAGAAGCACCTTTAAATATTTCAATCGTAAACCTGTAGCAAAGGGGCTATTCATGCAATAAAATCATTGATCAATGCCATTCATTAACTTGCAATGAGTTGAAAATGATATGACTATTTAATTTTAAGAAAACAAATAAATTACAGTCTTAAGTACATAATCAAAATTATGAGATCTTAATTAACAATTGCTTTCAAAATAAAATCCATGCACCTAGATCTAAATCAAACACGCTACCTCTATCCTATGATGTTTACAAAAATTGCTTCCAGGCGATGGTGGATCCTTTCCACTCCTGGAGCAAGTATAAACTAAATCAATGTCTAAATATTAAAAAAACCATAACATTTACAAAGAATTCATGGCAAAGTCAAATTGTATTAAGATTCAAAGCATAAGTTCACTTACATACATTCCTTCAATATTTTGTCTCATGTTCACACATTTTCATCCTCCTCCTTCAAAAAATTCCCAAGATTACAACACAAACCATGGCTGAGCCATTTATAAGATTCACAAGGCGAATTATTCATTTTCCTCAATTCTGGAAAATTGAACAATTTTAACAAACTGACCTTAGAGATATTGGTATATCTTGCTAACCATGAATAATTTCGGAAAAATGTTTGGAGGGAGACTATTTTGTTATGTTTCCAACAAAAAACTCTCTTGGATTTGTCTCATTCAAATCCATCTCCTCGAAAATCGTGCCCAAATTTTGCTGTTTGGCTTTTTTTGCAATGTTCTAGAACTCTGAAAAAAAGTGAACAAAACTGCCTCAAAGATCCATGTATAAATTTTCGAAAACTTTGTATCTGGAGAAACCATTTTGGATATAAGTATTTTGTTATATTTTTAACAAAGCTCTTTGATTATATTTTATAGTTTCACCTCCAGCTGCACAAAAATCGAGGTCAAACATGGCAGTTTGGAAACTTTGCACATTTTGAGTAGATTTGTTAATCAACTCCTAAGGACCCACATGTGTGACCTGGGTGAAATAAAATTCATGGGAATGTATTAAAACATTATTTTTGACCATAACCTCCCTTGGTTTTCCGTGAAAGCGCACCAAAAGTACCAAAGCCCTAAATTAGGCATCCCAACCTTAACTAACTTGTGAGTGATTTCAGTGCTGGAACCCTGTGATAAATGTACTTCAACAAAACCGTCATTAGTAAAACATGAAAAAATCATCTTTAATCATAGATAAGTGAAGAAATTGATGATAATCAACCATAGAGAGTATTTGGCCAAAAGTGACAGAATTAGGGTATAGCATGGGCTAAAAACCTAGGGTTTTAGGGTATAAACAATGATATTTCATGACAAAAACATGGGTATATACGAGGCTCAACAGTACTGGAATCTGATGTTTCTAAGTGAACTTCCTGGATATTGATTTTTCGTTGACAAGAAGTCACCTTATTGCAAAACTGGAGTTACTGATTTCAAAGACAATGGTATGACTTGATATAGAAATTTTTAGTGATGATGGTAATGAAAATGAAGATTTATGAGCACTGCAGAAGGATGAGTTTTTAATCACTAGATGACTTCTCTTGAACATATTGGCGACACTATGATGAGTTGGCAGCATTGACCCAAAACCGAAGTGAAGGTATGATGAACCATAGGTGTGAATGAACAGTCACGGACATGGAGTGAAAGAAGTGTCATGTTCAAGAGCGACTTGCTACCAAAAAGAAACTTTTCTCACTTTTCCCAAATTTTCCCCATTCATTTTTCGACCAGTACCTCTTTATTTTTTAACAAGCTTGAAGAGGATAACATTTTCTTGATCTATAATTCAACCCTTCGGGCGAATAAAATATCGCTATTTAATAATTTAACAAGTCTAGCGGTGAATGAAACTCAATTCTTGCCATGATTGACAAGCCCGTCGCTATTTTATGTTTTAACAAGCTTAATGACAGTGATAGCCCAATCCTTTTTCATATTTAGAGAGTTTGAAAAAGAGGATGAAAGAGAACTCCAAAAGTAATTTTTCGTAAATTTGTCATTCAGACCCGAAAAATTCTAAAATAATATCTGAGAGAACCTCTTTGGTCATGTTTAACCAAGGTATTCCTTTTTCATAAATAACTCATATCAGTCCGGAAAAGGGTTAAACTTATACTGAGTAGATATCAATTCATTTACTTTAACGAGCTCGAAAAGACAAGTGCTCAAAAATCTTTTCACATTATTAGAGTCTGAAAAGAGCTGAAAGAAGACTCCAGGGGTTCCTTTTTCGCTGTTATCGAAGCTCGAAAAATACATAAAAGTGTGCTTCAAATCCTTTTTCATTTTTAATCAAAGCTCGAAAAATAAGGAGAAAAAATATGCTTTGTGGTCAAGTCATTCTTTGAATAAATCTGCACGACTAGTCCGTTCATCAGTTGTATTTCTTGTTCAGAACAACATCAAATGGATTAAAAATACCCGTTTCATGATAAAAACATAATAAAAATATAGTCATAGCAATAAATTTAACTTTCAAATAATTAAATGACTATAAAAAGTAGTTTCACTATTCATTTTTACCATTCCATAGTTACCATTTGCATTTTGGAGCTCTGAACCTATTATGCCCATGAACTTCAACTGTTGATTGCGTGCAATTAGTAAGAATGTTTTGAATTCCCCCTGCAAGAGTAGGTGCCCCCAAGCTTCATTTCATTCATCTAAGTAGATTACTGGTTACTAATATCTGGATGGAATGAAGGTTCATTTACAAGATCAGATGGAAGACTCGTCGTAATTAGGAGAGGATTTGTTTCATTTTTTAACGAGCTTGACACAGGAAAAGAACTATGCTCATGACCTGTTTAATTTTTTAATGAGGTTGACACAGTAAAAGAACTTTCCTCAAAGGCACTTGTTTCATTTTTTAACGAGGTTGACACAAGAAAAAATAATTATCCTCATAACTATTTTTCATTTTTTAACGAGCTTGACACAGAAAAATAACCATCCTCATTGTGCAGTTGGACTAGTGAGTGTGTGTTGGAAAATATGTATTCTAACGGAGTCATAATTTAAGGAGTTTGATGAATACCACAAATGATAATTTATAACATGCGTTGATAGGTCTTCTCCAGGGTTTTCATTGAATTTAGGAATGTCTAAGGGTAACATATGTGGTATCACCAACCACTAAGGAGAGGAACCAAATAGGATTCAAGATGATGACATGAGTGAAGTCAATGGACAAAACATCGAAAATGAAGCAACAACAGATGTTGTCACAGTTGAAATAGATGGTTTAGTCTGGGATGTTATCTTAGCCATGGTCAAATGACCCAATGTATACCCTATAGAATCTACAGGAACCCAAAGTGAAACAGGATCAACAAAAGCAGAGGAAGGTGATTGAGGAAAATACTCGTACAGGTAAAGCTCCTACCGAAAATGGGTTGGAGTTAAAGGTGCATCGTCTTGTGGGATTTTTTCAATCACAATTAAACCAGGAGGAAGAAATTCACCATCAGGCCCAAATATATTTAAGATGGTTGAATATGTGATATGGGAGATTCAATAGCTACAGAACTTTGTGGGATGACCAAGGTAGGAACAACTTCCAGTTGTTCGAATTCAAGATTCAGATGTTCTGGCAAAGAAGAGATAGGATCTAGATCAATTTGTGATTGAACAACGCCGGGTACAGGAGGTATGGTCTCACTAATTGAATGGATCGTGACCATGAGTAGTTGTGAAGACTCCGTTTCGACAACAGTAGACGAATCGAGATGTGTGGAAACAATTTGAGCTCACTCTGGTTTAAAAGATGATGTTTCACTAGAGGTACGGATTGTACTTGATTCAAAATATTGTGATCGCCTTCGCATACCAAAAGTAATTTCTGGTGGTAAAGGTGGTTTTAAAGCTAATCTATGCAAATGACGGGGGATAGGATTTTTTTATTCCATGATTACTGATTTATTTTAACCAAAAAAACAAAAAACAAAAAGAGGGTAATACTAGGCAAAACAGTTTACCAAAAAACTGTGAACTGTAGAATACCTCCTGGCGAACCAAGAGGTACAGACGGGTAATCTCCCTGAATGCTGTGTTTGGTGGATCACAATTTCAAGGTGGCCGACTCGGTTCTCTATGGATGGATAACACCTAAAAGTTGTCCTCCAAAAATACCTGAAGGTACGTGGAGGCCCAAGTCTGTATTAGCACTGTCTAATGCGAAACCACACAGTGAGAGCACCCCTTTATACTTATCGTACTGTAACACCGCCCGATATACCCATAAGTACGTGGAGGCCCAAGTCTGTATTAGCACTGTCTAATGCGAAACCACACAGTGAGATCACCCCTTTATACTTATCGTACTGTAACACCGCCCGATATACCCATAAGTATGTGGACGAGCTACGATATACTTACGTACGTGGAGTGAGGTATCACACTCGGAATGTATCGCAGACAATTTAACGACAGCTGCTATGTTTTATGACGCTGGAACACGTCTCTAGCCTAGACCTTCTAAATGTTATCGTTATGGTTCCAATGCGTTTTTAAGTAAATTGAGATTAATTTTATGTTGATCTTGCTTACAATTTGCCTTTCAAAGGTTCACTGCGATGATGTGTATGAAATTCCTAAAATGTAAGCTAATAATGATAAACAATCTTTCACTTTCAGCTTTTTCAATGAAAAAACCTAGCTACTAAGGGAAGAGAGAAAATAATTTGTGAGCAAACAAATCAATGAACAAAACAAATCAATGATCTCAAACTAAATGAAAATTTCCTAATGTTCCTTTTGCAAAACACACATTATTCTACATGCAAATGCAAGTTTTTCTTTTCAGTTTCTTTAATGTTATGAATGCAGAAAAGAAACTAAGTGCACTAAATCAAAAATTCAAATGCTTTTTACTTTCGAGAAACGAAGAATACAAACAACAATTTCTCTTTTGAAGGAAAAATGAGGATTTCAACAACAATTTCTCCTATCAATGAAATGAAGATTTTACGACAATTTCCTATTTTGAAAGAAAATTATTCTTAATGTGACCATAAAAAGTACTTTGAAATCAACTTGTCAATGATAAAGAATTTTTTTTTAAACAAACATTGAACAAATTTTCAGCCAAAGGAGGAAGAAGTATATCGAGTCACTGGTCAATTGAGGATCAAAATTTTCAAAACACGGCATCAAAAAAAACTGAAGCAAATTGCAAAGGAAAATTCAAGGGAATTTGGGTGTTTTCAGGAGTCAACACAGTCGCTAAGGGGAGACAGTGCTCTGCAACGCAGGCTAGGAAGGGAGATAGTGCTCTGCAAAGCATTGTGTCCAGTCTAAGGGTGCGTTGGGTGCAGTATACAAAGAAAAATAGTACTGTTTAATTCACTGTATTTGCTAATTTGACTTTGAAAAATTTTAATCTTGATGAGTAACAACTACTAGGTGAATAAACAAAGCAAATCAGAGGCTTAAACACCTAGAACTAGGAGAAATTCTCCCCAGTGGAGCCGCCAATTTCTTGGGCCAGAATTGTGAATTACGGATAAATCACGCTTCCCTAAACAGGTGCTAGTCTAGAAAAATAGGTGAAAGACTATACGACTATTTATCCTAACTAAGAACAGATACACAGAGAGGATTATAAGGTTACTTTTGATCCAAGTGCTTCTAAATGGCTCCTTCTGTCGCTTCCGTTGCAGCTTCAAATTCAAGCGGTTTGTGTGAAATTATTCCTGCAAGAAAGAATAATGAAACAACAGAAGATTCAATAATATAGATATCTATTCAATTTAGTTTTCTAAATCAGTAAAGCATAAACCATACACATCAACTAAGATCTTGCAATATGGAAAATCAAAATCAATACAGATGCATATAGGGAAAAATAAGCAGTATTATTTATTGATGATAGAAGGAGAGGTTACAACCAAATGACTAATTTGAAGTGACCCTTCCAGCAATGTTCCCAAGCCTCATCACAATATAAATCTCTCCAGCAGCAGTTACACAAATCTAGCTCTCAATTGAAAATTCTCCAACATTTATCTACTCAAATTCTTCCTTCCGAAGCACTTAGATCTATGCTCAATTTATAGATGAACTATAGGTTATTTTGTAATAAATGAATTTTCAATAATAGGCAAGACATGTTTCCAGTTATGTATATGTCAAATGGACACATGGATTCGAAGCTAGACACATGTGAACTCTTCTAGAAGGCACTGGCCAAGTGGAGATTCTGGAACAATGAGAATTCCGCTCCCAATGTGACCAACGCACTTGTGAATGTTGGGAAGTGCTTTATAGAGTAGCGTTGCATGGGGCTACCTACATATGCAACGCAATTAGGCCTCTTAGAGCCTGCGTTGGTGAGCTCTCATATGCTATATAATAAGCTTCAAACCTTGGAAACCTTTGCTTGATGAAATTCTTGCTTGATTTGTCTTGTTTCTTGTCTTAGGGCATGTAGCAACTGAAATGATAGGGAATGATAGACCCTAGATCATTGGTCCTAGAGATGATGTCCAGTTAACCATGTCATTGGGAATGGTGCCCAAATTGACCTATAACAGGTCCCATGCTAGATATGCACTAAATCTTACACTTAAGCTTTGTTCTATATGTATCAGGTATACCATATATTTCAAGTGTTAGTCTTCTTTGACGAGACAAATGAACTTTCAGCAGGATCAGTTCACACCAAGTCTATATTAACTGGGTCCCACGATAGATCACATTGAAACCAATATTTAAGTCATTTAGATGGGGATCCAAATGATTTTTTTAATTTCTTTCAGCCTTGATAACTGAATTTCCAAAATGTAAAATGTAAAGGATTTGACTGCTAAACACAAGGCTTGGCCTAAACCTTACATGGTGGAACCTTGACTTTGACTAAATTTTCACCATGAACGAATAGACATTTTGGAAGCTCAAATTTAGGCTAGATATGTGATTTAAACCATTTCTTGATTCCATGAACCATTGAAAACTATTATGTGAGAGTATTTGAATAAATCTATGACTAGTTAGGGAAACTAACACTTTGATCCAAGCTTAAATCCTTGAATTAAAATGATCCAGAAAACATAGGTATACAAAAACAAATCAATAATAAACAAGCACACATTCCTTGATTTAGAAATCCATAGAGAATTTAGATTATTACAAGGGAACACAAATTAAAATAATGTTTTTGACCATAAAAGAATAATTATAGAGAATTTTACATAGGCTTGATTCCTAAGCTCTTCCAAGCTACTCGAGCTCTAACTTGTTACTATTTTTCCTCTAATATCCATGATATTTCTCATGCTATATCTATACACACCTACCCACACAACTTCTTATTGCTCAAGAATATATCCTAACAGAACAAAGATATTTTTTACATATACTCCAACATCCTAAACTGGCTAATACGCCACCCTCACATTTGTCATTTTTACAAAATTACAATTGGCCCAAAACATCATATCATTAAAAAAAACTACTAAACCATCAATCCTAGATCATTCTAGAATCATTGCACATGTAATTATGTAAAAAATCATTTCTACTTTACACATGATTTGGAAACTTCATGCCCCCCTTTGGTCTAATAAAAAATGGGTTTCCTATTGTTGATGCTCATGTATCAGACTCCCTAGGTAGAAAAATATTCATGACCTCTTAGTCATGTTCCTTTGGTTGATGCATCTTCCAAGATACCAAACCTTGTGTTATTGTTAATACTATATTTTATTATTTGTTTTCCTAATTGTTCTGTTGCTTCCATTAACTCTCCAGTATCCCATCCTTTATTTTGCAACTATCCGTTCATCTAATGATGTTGCTTCCCTATTACTGTTGTTGTTCCAAATCCTCCAGTCTTCCAAATATTACTCTGTTGTTTCCCATTTGGTATACTGATATAGTCTATTGTAGTCAACCATATGTTGTAGCTACTTACTCTTATGCATTATACCATTTTTTTTTTAAATGTGGAAGATAAAATTCCACCCTTTACACATAACAAAAATATTTTGTATCAATTGATCTATTCATCAATTTCCACCTCTTCTCCATTATTTCATTCAAAAAAATATACAATTTAATTTACTACAAGCTAATAGTTATTTCCAAAAACCATTTTTTTCTCTGTACTCCTTGGCTAAAAATTAAAATATTTTTATTTTCATGAGAAAATATTATCTCATACTTCTCCTTTTCTCCTTTTTTTTTAAAACACTTGTTGTCCTTCTTCAAAACACTTAAGTATACTCTGAGTAGCCCCTTCATTATAAAATTTATTGAAAAACATTGATGCTTTAAGCACCTCATGCTCTCCATGTTTCTTAACTACATTCTCTATGCGTTCTACTTCAATCCGGCTCCTTTTGCAGCAAATTTTAATGGCTTCCTTCCATCTTCAGTATGACTAAGAGCTAACTTGTCTTCATTTGTTGTTGTGACTACCCTTAGTAATTATTTGCAAATATTTCCTTGATTTCTCTCAGGAAACAAACTCTTTGGTCCGTGCTTAATCCTTTTAGAAGCAACATTTATGCATACTTCTCCTTTTGAGAAAATATTTAATAATTTTCTCTCTTCTGTTGAATTCTATTTCCCTTTATATTCTTGGAGAAATTTTGTGTTCTCCCCATCCTTTTGGACTCTAACTTGAAAATTTTACATATTATTTATTAGTTTCATAAACATGAGGCCATCCTTCCTCTTTTAATGTTTCCATAAGAAATTCTTCCTTTTGTGTATAGGCCTCCTTTTCATGGCATTTATGAGACAATGTTACCTAATTCTCCAATATGACATTTTTTTAATTATGTCTTCCCCCAATTATTGGGGAAATCATTCCTTCAATATCATTTATTCTTGCGATAGTTATAGATTATTGTCTTTCCTTTTCATTCCTATGACCTACAACCATACACAAAACAATAGTATTAAAATAATGAGGTTTTCTAGCCCAATTTAGTTACTCCACCTCCAAACCCTCTCTCAACTCCTTATACTAGTTTCGACTCTTCATGTATTTCATGAGACTCTCAGTCATTGTCTCCTCACATATTTCTCATCCTCTTCTCCAAGGAGTGTTCCTTGATCTAGATCACAATAGTGAAATATCTCTTCCTCTTCACTCTTAGTTGATCTGAAGTCTTCACCTCTCAATTGAGAACTCAATAGGTACCCTAGCTTCCTTCTCATCTTCCTAGAATAAAGTTGTCTAACAGGTCATTAGATATTTTTATTAATATCCCATCCAAATCTCTTGTCTTCCTTATGCCTCTCTTGTAGAAGCACGTTTAATGCATTAGGTCTCTTTCTTAACTCATCCATATCTCTATCAAAATCCTCTTGGTTCTTCCTCTTTCTCATGATGCCATATGCTTTGGCATATCTCTGTATTTTCTTGTGGATTTCACTTAAATCCTTAATATGGAAATAAATTTCCATATCTTTCTCCTTTTATTTGAACTTCTCCATGCTCACTATGAGCTACAAACAAGCATACATAGAAACCTCACCAAGATTCTCTCCTTCGGGCTTGGCGTTTTGGTATTACAAGATCAACTCCTTTGAAACCTATTGATCCTTCTCTACTCCTCCATCTATTTCACTATGCTCACCTCTCAAGAAATCCACTTGTTCTCTTCTCCTTCCTTCAGGACTTCTTCTTCTTAGACACTCAATATTGGAAACAAACTCAAAAATATATTAATGAATGTCTCACACGGAATGTTGGAAAATGTGTACACATATAAATAAATCAAGAAACTGTTGAATCCATTCCCTAGGTTTCTTGAACTTTAATAACCTAACTTCCACCAAATGTGCATCCGTTTACAATGAAAATTCAAAAAATATGAAAAACCCTATATAGTTGTAACCGCACAATTAAGGATTTTTATCTTTGATCCATACAATGAATGCTAAAGGAATCTGGAAACTAAAATATATAGCAGAGTTCATTAAATAGTGACATGCTGAGGGTGGGCCATGGAAACCAAAATTATGTTGTCTTCTTCTTGTCCAAAAAATGTCACGACCTCCAAAATTTATCTTCTTTTGTAAAAAGAATATTACCAAACATATGGATTTGAACTTGTGACATCACATATATAAAAAAACTATATGAATTTCACTAACCATAGTGCGTTCTCTATGAATTAAAATTTATCATATATCTAAAATATTTATATATCCAAAATATTCTAATTCATGCCACAAAACAATCCACTTCAACGTTTTTTAAATTTATTTTAATTTTTGGTACCTCTATTTTTTCAACTTCGGTGACAAAGCTATTCTCGAAGACAATGAGGAGTAGAGTAGTTCTTTGCATGAGCGGTCTCGATCCACATGTAATTATACTTCCAGCATTCATGTTCCACAATGCAGTTTAACTTGGTAGATCCAAAAATGTGTAATATCCCCAAATGGGAACTGCTAGCAAGGCATGCCTGAAAAATGCATTTTTCAGGAATGTATGCTACAAAAACCAAGATCAGCCCTTGGATCCCTTATATCTGATAATATAAGACCCAAATCCAAGAGGAGATCAGAAACAAATCACACTAAGTGAGGTAAACAGACCTCCCACACCTAGTATGGCCTAAAATTTTCCCAAGTAAGGGACTGCAGCAATATTATACAACACTTCTTCAGAAATAACGTAGTTTTAATGAAAAATAGTAGAAGACCAATATGATAGCTCAAAAATAGCTTATAAAATAGTAAATCATATTTACAATGTGGCCCATTCAGTGTACAAGAGAAATATGGAAGACTTTTATGAAGAAAACCCTCCAAAAGAGGTGTTGCAACAATGTATTTCACTGAAAAAGACTTGAAAACATTATTTTATTGAGCATACAGTAGTTTTAGGTTACAACTTAGATCTATAACAGATCTATGTACAAAATATTAGATCTATATTAGATCTATACACTAGTCTGTCTCTATTTTACATACCCCTTGGGGTTTTCAGCAAAACATGAAGCATATCGAGTAGATCTAAGATCTCATGCAGCAGATCTACATATTTCTGCAGAATTCATAAAGCTTATACTGGAGTATTCAGATCAGATCTAAATATGACATGGATAAGAAGATAAATCCATGGATCACCATAGTGAGAGGAAGATTACCATCACTAGAGATCACTCCTCAAAGATTACCAAAACTCCCTGCAACATTCCTCTTGTAGATAACGCAGTCATGGAAGACATACTTCATTGTGGACTTGATGAACAGCTTGGCCTGATGCCAAGGTATGGATCTGAAGCTCCAATGATCCAATACACTCTTTCCATGGAGATAGAAGGCTTTCCCACTGAAAAGAGGCACTAGAATGGCTTAGATATAAATAGATCTAGCCTCCACTTGCTGCAGCTTGTAAAGATAACCAAACCCTCAACAGGATATGAATTGTAGTTGGAAGAATATATGGGCCAAATTCCTAATAGTGGACAAGAAATGCAAGACTCCCTCAAGAGATACTCAAAGAAGGAGGTGGGATTCCCGATCAGGAACAACTAGTGCTAAACAACCAAGAGAATGAGAAATGTCTAAATAGACATGTTCTTCCAAAACAATAGGTTGAAAAACCCCTCTCATGTTGTCCTTATCCTCCTTAAAGAATATGGAAACCTTGCCAAACCCTAAATCATCTCAATGATTTAGCTCCATTCACATGATTAGCCTCCAACTAAAATTGCGCTATGCATCTAGGTGATTCAATGTATCTAGAAAAAATTGTTGATTTGGTCCAGTTGACCTAGTCAAATGAATTAATCCTTTTCACCCATAAGGGTGTTCTATTAAGGCAACCCAGATTTAGCCTTGTTCACATGGGCATTGATTTATTTTGCTGTTTGAGGAGTTTAATTTACCCCCCTTTATAATTTTATTCTTGCAACAAGAAAATGAAAAAAAAATTGTATATTCCTATTAGCTTGGGCTAATTAGGAATATTATAGTCCTCTCCTCCAAAATGTTGCTTGTCCTCAAGCAACTGATAAGGTGAGTGTTGTAACTCCTTTCCTCCTCCATTGGTGACACAAACAAATGATAAGCTTCTCCCATAAGCTAAGTGATCACCAATCCTTCCATCCAATACTTGTTCCAACAATGTGCTCATGAGATGCAAACAACTCATCCCATAAGGAAACAATAAATCACATGAAACAATCATGGTTTTCCCAATGCCCTCCCTGAAATATAGGACAGAAAGTACAGGGAGTGTAGTCATCCCATAGGGAACATGCATGCCTTCCCTCCTTCCTCCATACATCCCCATAAAAAGTACAAGTACATCTTCAATATAGGGGATCAAAAAAATGTACAAACAAACAGAAATTTATGCACATGGAGGTGGATCATAGTCCCACATGTGGAACCAGAGCAGAACATCCCCTGCCTGCATCAGATCTAGATATGGTAAGTGGTTTTCCCACCACTTATTTGCTGCACATGTCATATCACTATGGCTGAAAGTGTGAGATATGTTTGGTGCCTTTGGGAAGCACCCATCATGAAAATAAATCTCCCTTTGCACATCAAGGGAGTGGCAAAATTCAGAATTTTTAGTGGCCGAACAATTTCCATGAGATTTACGTGATAAATTTCTCCTTTTAGGAGTCATGGCCTACATAAAAATGGTAAAATAACATGTACAATCAGAAAAATAAACTTGCTTTACATGAACATATCCTTTACCAACAAATTCTCTCATACACATGAAGTTGTGCATGTATCTTTCTCCTCTTTCTAAAGAAGGAAGAGATCGCTGAAATGACTCTTGCATAGAGTCCTAGGGCTACCCCAATTCCACATAACTCATGCATTCTTGAAAATTCTGATATAGTTCCTCTTTCAAGCCTTCCCAATCAAAGCTCCTCATGATGATGTTGTAGACCCTCATGGAATACAGATGGCTGAAACAGAACTCTTTGTATGCTCCTTGTAGTATCTTATGCTTGAGCTTAGAAGCTCTAGAAAAAAGGATTCTACCATGATGATAGATGATTTCTCCTTGGAATAAGTAGCCCTCTTCATGTAGCTGGTCATCAAGTATCATACATGTGTGAAGTTATTTGGAATAATACACTAATAGTTGGGATTGTTAGTCATAAGTATTTTTCACCTGTTGTTGATGACTAGATTCCTAGCTGATTTTTCTAGCAGCTAATCTCAAATTTGTCAAATTTTCCAGCTGTAAAACGCCCATAAAACATTTTTTCCCTCCAACCTTTCAATCAGCCCATGACGAGATAAAACCTCATTGTCAAGCCCTATCTAGCTTCAGCCATACTAGCTTGTCCATCAGCTCCAAGGAAAACAATCCAAATCTATCCAAGAAGTCTCCCCTAAGTTACGTAGTGGCGCTTTAGGCATCTCTCCCTTGGAAAACTATCCTAAAGCCAAAGAACCTCTATCTACTATCAACCAGTCCTAAGGGACCTTCCTATTCTGTAAATAAAGTTTGGTTACACCCTTAAGTCAAGCCATTAACAAGCCTTGAAGTCTCAGCAATGCATATGCCATAGGTCAAACTGATATTAGGTGGTTTTATAGTGTTTCAATGGATATTTCAAGAGTAGAAGTGTACTAGTATTCCAGAAGATAGTATTAAACTTAACATGAGAAGACAGCTGCTTCTCATGTGGTTTTGAGCCTGGGATGTAGCTACAGGGCAGAGAGTTATTTCATCAAGCTCTTGCAATCATAGTAAAAGGTTAGTGAATCATAAATGACAAGAAATTCTTTGGAGATAATAGCTAAATTTCTTGTGATGTCTAAAGAGGAACAAAGGTATTTGAAAAGCAGAATTACATGTCTCAGAGAGGTGCCCATCTCGACTTATTATCAATTTGTCATCTTCATTTGCTCAAGCATGAATAGGCAGTGAAAGGAAAGATAACACTGTTTAAAAGCTAATGAAATGGCATCACTGAGAAAACCTCCTCCATACACGAGCAGAGGGTTGAAGACTGAGAAAACCTCCTTCATTTTACAAGAAGAGGGTTTGGAACTATGATAAAGGCCTCCTTCATCTATAAGTAAAGGGCCAGGGATAAAGTTTGATTATAAGGTTTTCACTGACTGAAAGGAAAATTTTAGGTGCAGTGGGAAAGCAACTGAAGATTTTTGAATAGGAAATGGTGTTAAAAACAAAGAGAAAGTAGGGTACTATACTGATCAAAGAGGCTGACTTATCTCATATCAGAGATCTCCTTCACAAGCAGTCTGGAGCCAAAATGAGCAAACCCTGCTGAGGGGGCTTTGCAAATGATGAAACACAAAGACAGTGGGTGTGAAAGAGGATATGTCAAATGATTTAAAATCAGGGACAACACTCAAAACAGATAAAACATGCCACTATCACAATCAAAAGCCCCTTTATGGACATATGAAAATGACCTTGCTGTTGCATATAAGTCCCAATGGTCTTTGAAGGCCTTTTTCCTTGATTAACAGGTATGGGTAAGATCTGGATTTTTTCACTTACAATTTCAGGTGGAGTTCTTCACCCACAGTCAAGAGAAAGGCTCAAAGCAGCACCTTCCAGTTCAATCAGCTTCACGGTGGGCATGATCACCTTCAAAACATCAGGAGCAGAAACTGTCAAATTAAGTTTTAAGGTGTTGATTGATCTCCTTGCAAGAATGGTGAAGAATGCCTCACAAATCTTTAGTATGTCTTTGAGCAGAGTTGGTTCTTTGAAAAGGTCAGCAATAGGTAGAATTGACATAGGTTCTTCTTCAATGAGAAACAGTGAAAGGGCAGCAGAAGGAGTTTGCAATCCCTTAAAAAATCCTTTTTACTTAAAACAAGAACCATCACTATGTTGCCTTGTCAAAAGTCGACCTCAGCGTCTTGTCAAAGGGTTAGTTTGAAAGGAATTATTTATAGGTTTTAAAATGATGAAATCACAAAAAAATGCTTCGTGTTTTGTTTTGAAACCAATACATTTTTTCAAAAAAGTTTCTAAACCCTCATAAAGCATTTCAAAAGGTCATTGGATTTTTCAAATATAAAGGGAGGATTGACCGTTGCCAAATCTATTTGTAATTCAAAACACAAGCAACACTCCCCTAGGCTACTCTCTGACCGAAGCAAGGAGATTTCAAGTGAAAATTGCAGAGTTTGAAGCTTTTAAGCCCACGCGGCACGCCTGGAAAAGTGCTCAACGCGTTCAGGAGAAAAAATACACAGATTTTGCACTACTGCGCGGCGCGGCTGTAGCGCCGGTCACCTTTGCCCGATCATCGACCCGACTCCTCACACAGCGTGGTGCTCTCCCATCTGAAAGTGCCGCGCCTCTTTATCACCTTCAAAGAAGATCTGGAAGCTTCCAAATCATCAATGAAAGCCCGTGAAAGTTTGCAAGGTATTCTTCATTTGCTCCTTGCTAGTTGTTTGAAAATATGAAGGGGGTGACAAAGTGTTTTTCTCCAAAGGGGAAATAGTGAAAAGGAGGGTAGGGTGTTTTGATAAAAATCCAAGGTGGTGGTTGCTATGTTTTCCCAAGATTAATATAGTAAAAGTGGTGCGTTTATATTGGTTTCAAAAGGCCTAAAACTACCCTCAAAACAGTGATAAACCCTAACACTACTTGCAAGTCAAAGAAAGCACAGTGTTAGAGGTGTTTAAAATTTTTGAAGGTGTCCTAACTGTGATAGGACAAAAATAACCTCTGTCAGCAAAGTATAAGGTCAAAATAGTGTTTAAAGGGTGAGGATTTTGGTCCAAAATTAAAAGGTGCTACTACTATAAATGCCAAGAGAGAGAGAGATTGATTAGAGGGCTGTATTTCTTAGAAAACTCAGAGCTTTGTGTTGCTATGATTGTTACACATTTTTACATTCTTGGGTGGATGTTTAAAACCATCTAAAAATACCCTAACCACCTTCAGAAAACATTGGTGTCCTAGCAGTGGTGAAAACAGTGTTTGTGAAGGGAAAATAGTGATCCTAAGGTAAAAAAAGTGAAGAGGTAGTAGTCCTAAGGTGAACACAGTTTTATAAGGTGAAAGTTTGACCATTATAAAATGTCTCCTCTGTATTATGAAATAGCCAACTAGTGCTGCCTCCTTTGCCCCATAAAGAAGACTGCGGTGAAAGATCTTTTTACTCAATTTGAAGGTTTTTTTTTCTACTTGTGTATGAGAAACAGTGAATACAAGAAAGGTGTTTTTGATTGAGAGGGGTGTTTTGTCTTTATCTAGATACAAGGCTTTATTGTTTATACCAAAACGTAAAGGACCCTTGTGACCTTACCCAAACACAGTAACAATTTGAATGTGTACTAATTTATTTAATAACCATTTGTTGTTTGGCACAAAGGAAGACAAAACAGTGATTTGTAAGGAGCTAAGAGTTGGTGTTAAAAAACCATTTCACACAACATTTGAAGTAGTTTTCCTTGGTCAATCAGTGACTAAAAAGGAGGAAAGAGGTGTGTGCTTAAGAAAAACTTTCCAAAGGCCATTTGAGGCAGCTTGGTGTTGCAGAGAACATTCAAAACAAGATGCCTCCCAGGAAAGACAGTAGGAGTGGCCTGCATAAGAGATTTGAGCTTGTTTCCACTGAAGAAGTGAATTCCCACCCATCAATCTTGTTCAATTTCCATGAGTTTGGGTGTTTATATTTTTTTCAAAGAGTGCAAGAGGTGAAGAGATTTTCCCCTTTGACACATCTTTGCGCTTTGAGGTTTCAAGAGAAGCATTTCCAGCTAGTAGGCCTAGATTTCAAATTCTCTCCAAGGTCCATCTCCAAGGCCACTAAAATCCTTATGTCAGAGAGAAGTGGTTTAAACAAAGCCACCTGGACTCAGAAGAATACAAGCCCTTTCTGAAGCTTGTGCACAGAGATTCATGTCCATCCATTTTCCCCTTCTCATATCTACTGACTAGTTACACCCCCCTCATGAAGATCATCATAAAATACTTCACTTGTGAGGGAAGATTCTCCCGAGTCTATGCCTATCATATTCGATTGCTCATGCATTTCACGAGGGCCAAATTGCTAAATCTCCCTTTCTTTCTACATAGAAGCATTGAGAAAATGGCCTCCACTATTCAGAAAAATCCTCCTTCATAGCAGACAGCCTGCCTCTTCCATCACTCCCTCATCAAAGTCATCATTCTTCATCAGCTTGAGAAGAGGGAGGTCTCTTGGGATACTTTCATCACCCATCTGGATTTCTCCACTGTCCCTCCAATTCATACATCTCCTACACCTCCTACTCACCATCCTTCGCCTTCTTCTAGAAAACCTATTCCCAAGAAGCTCAAGTTTACCATAGAACAAACAAAAGAGCATGATGAGGGAGAAAAGCATGAGAAAGAAGAGGAAAGTGATGATGAGTAGCAGCATGACGAAACAGTGCAGCAAGGGAATGATGAGGAAGATGATGATGAGCAGCATCACAGTGAGGTAGAAAAGTAAGGGGAAGAAGGTCATGATGATGAGCAACATCATAGTGAGGCAGAACAACAGACTCCTAGGCATGATGAAAAGAAACACAGTGAAGTTGAGCAGCCTCATGATGATGAATAGAGGCAGCTACAGGATGAGGAACAATAGCCTCATAAAAAGGAATAGCAGCCTCATGAAGAAGAAGGGTAGCATGATAAACAAGTGCAACACAGTGAGGAGGACAGCCCTCAAAAGGAAATGAAAAAGGACAGCCAAGGCATCCATTAAGAAATCCAAGACAGTGGCAAAAATGAGGAGCAAAGTGACAAGGGTAAAGAGCCCATGGAGCATGTGCTAGCTGCCTCTCCTAGGCAAGGGGCCATGCTCTCTTCTCCGAAAGTGGCCAAGCCCCAGACGTCAAGGAAAAGGGTGCCTAGAGTTGTAACCCAAAATGTGACTAGGGCCCTCCGAAGCAGGGGAAAATTTCCCAAGAAGCCCATCGTCAAATTTCCCAAGAGGAAGAAGACTAAAAGAGCCACCCAAAGAAAAGTGAAGGACAAGGAAGAAAGCAGTCATGAACAGGAAAGGGAATTCAACATCATCCAAATCCAAATTGATGATAGTGATAATGAAGCCTGGGTCCTAGAAAATCTCTTGATCCATAGAGAAAACCAAATTGATGCTTTGAGGACTGATCTTTATAGGGCTAGGAACTTCAATCACTTTTTGCAAGTTCAAAACAAGCAGATGAGTGTCCATATGGCTGTATATGAGACACGAGCCATAAAATACAAAAAGGAGGCTTCCAAAGCACAAGTGAGATTGGAAGAACTCATGGGTGAGTTCGATGAGAGCGAAGGCGAAGATCACCCCAGGCGAAAGAGGCCAAGAACCATGGGGCTCAAAAAGGCCCTTGAGAAACAAAAGGAAGAAGAAGATGCCCTTCTCCAATCTACCCCTCTCACTGCATTGTTTGAACAAGAGATAGAGAACAATCATGAAGCATGGCTTGAGAGAGTTAATGATCACTTGGAGAAGAAATTGGAGAAGGAAAATAGGGACTTGGACCTGCAACGGAGGATGACCAGGCATTATAAAAAGCTCAATCAGTTTGCCCGGCGGAAGTTGAAGGCTGCTCACGAAAAATTCGAGGCTAAAGGGAAGCACCAGGAACAAAAATTGAGGAAAGACACCTCAAGGCTCCAAATTTTGGCCTCAGCTTCACAACATGTTTCTGAAAACCCTTGAGGGTCATGCTTGCCAAGTTTGGGCGAAATTCGACAAATTTTGGTTTTTTGTCATTTTTGGGTTTTTGGCCAAAACTCATGGGCATCGCCATTTCAGTTTGGGGCATCATCAAAGGATGAAAATGGTATCATTGGATGCCATAATTTCAGGGGCACATACTCAACGATTTTCAGATCAATTGAAGATCATTTGCTTCCCCAAAATGGTGAAAAACACTCACTTTTTCTACACTCTACCCCGTTTATCAGCAAGGCCTATTTTTTGGTTTTTTACACACAGGTCTTTTTTTGTAGGAATTCTAGTGGCTAGTTGGGAGAAAAATAAAAATTTTCAAAAATTAGACACTCAGAGCTTTCCAACGAGCTATCATGAGCCTCGTTTCAACATCGGAAAGACCTCCAAAAGTTGCCGACAAGTCAGGGGACCTTTTGCTGATGTACTTTTTGAGTATTTTTGTAAAAATTGCACCTTTCAAAAGTGACTTTTCTTCATGTGCGTTTAGCTATTTTTGTACATGATAAGTTATGAAAAGTCAATATATTTTCCTTTTTTATCATTTTTTAGATATTTTATTAGATATTTTTTGCCTTGGTCTTTGCAAAGTCTCAAGGACAAAATCAGATATTTTGGATAGGCCAATGAGATTGCAAGTTGAACTAAGAGGTTTTCCTCACTTTGGCCTATATATTCCAAAGGATTTCATTGTAAAGAAGGATGAAATTGATGAATAGAAGCAATACATGGTCATATAATCTTTGGAAGAAATACTTGTCTCATGCTTTTGGATATTTTCTTGGATGTTCTTGGATGATGAAAGAGGATTGTTGTTGGATTCCATGACTTGGTAGAATGGTATAGTGTCTCTCTCTCTGTTTTGTTTCCTAGTTTTCATTCATAAATCCATGTTCTTGCTTGCTATAAGACAGTAGAGAATAGATTTGAGACATGCCCTTGGAGGCACCTCAAATTTCATGTTTCTTTATAGCTTCCATGTTTTCTTCATTCTTAGTCACATTAAATAATTCTTGATTGCTCTTTAATAACTTAAGAATATTGTTTGCTTGTTTCATTGATGGTTTTATGCATTCTAAGTATGATTTACAGCATGCCTTGCTTACTCATGGCTAGCCATAGCTCCACCTATTAAAATTCTCTTTGATTGATTAGATTTTCATTTGTTGAACCAAGGAGGTCTTGTACTGATCTTGCCCTTTGCCTAAAACTATGCAATCTTGTTTTCAAAGTGCCCAATAGCTTAAAGTACTATGTTTAGGCGTTCCGACATAGTGATTTGAGTTATTTTTCTATCTTAAATGTATTTCCCCAAAATCTGATAGCCATTTCCCAAAGTTAGAGAGTCATATATCTCTATGCATGGCTTGAATGTTTATTTCTATGCGTTGATCAGCTTATAGTTACATTTCTCATGATTTATGGTTTGCCCTATCATGTTTATGTAAGCTATTAAACTAGTTATGCTTGAAATCCTTTGTTATTCACAAACTTGATGTTCATTTCACTCCATTTTTCCCAAAGATCCATTTTACCTCGAATGAAATCAGCCCTTCAACAACCTTGTATCACCATCTGAAAGCTTTCTTGACCTTTTCGACCCCATAGCCCATTTGATCTAACATCTTTTTACCTATCTTATGTCTTTGATCAGTTCATCCCTCACAACCTAAAAACAAAAACCCCAAAACCTACTTCATAACTAGCCTAAAATCAGAACACAATAAGCGAACACACAAATATCCCTTACACAGATAGAGAGAGCCCTCTCTGAGTCCAGGAAGGCTAGGTCCTTGGGCTCCAAAGATTGGTTTGATGTTACACTGTCATTTGGCTTGCCAATCAGCCAAATAATGGGACCCTAACAGGGATTTCCAATACAGATCTACACTACTCAACAATGACAATGCTGATGATGCATCAACCAAAGTATGTGTCATGTTTCTAATCCTTCCCTTGACATCTCCCATGCCAATGGTGTTTGTTGGAAGGTTGTTCCTTCCCTACTTCTCCTCCCATGACACAGGATTAGAAAGGAGAGTGGGTGATGATGATAAGGGAAGAATATTTCCCTCCTCCTTGAGCTTACCCAAGTCTCCCAATGCTACAGATTTGTCTTCAAATGCTCCAAACCCTCTTGGATCTAAGTTTGGAGTAGCAAGTTGTGAGGTCTTCCCCACAAAATATGAATCAGGTGGCCTCCCAGGTGGTTTTCCACTAGATAAAGAGATTTTAGGGACCATTCTCATATGCATGATAGATGAGATCCTCATTTCCCTGCTTCCAAAAAACACACTGCACAATTTCAACTTTGTTTTATGTGTGGAAGTCTCATGAAATTTGGAGTCCCCTCTTAGTGGTGTAAGAATGCCTATGATTGGAGCATTTTCCCCATCTTATGATAGTGGATTAGCTTTGTGATCCCTCCTTCATTTTGTCTCATTTTATTTTTTCATAGACACATGATTCTCATGTCCTCCACATGGGAGATCCTCAGAAACTCCTTGCAAAGATGCAAGAACCCCTCTAGTGGAAGCCATTGCTTCATATCCATCTCCCAATGAAAATAGATCTCCCCCTATTGTCACAGCGCTGGAGGATCTTCTTTGCTCTTTCCCTCCCTTCTCCTCATCATTGGAGAATGATTCATCATTAAGATATCCTTTTTATTGATCTCTTAGTGAATAAGGAACCCTCATGTCTTCTCTTTGAGAAGAGAGTTCTTGCTGAAGTGGGCCTTTTGCCTTTGGAAACTCATGCAACAGATCATCAACCCTTTCAACAATGTTAAGGAATGGATTTGTCTTTATGGATCCTTCCAACTCATGCAAATTTTTAGATTCCTTGGGCTTGATTTTTTCTCCCCAAGAAATCTTATAATGTCTTACATCAAATATTCTCACTAGTCTCCTAGTGAACTTTGCATAAGAAGATATATTTATCCCTTTCAAGGAAGAGGAATCAAATAGCCACCAGGCATAAGCCTTTCCTTGAAGATGTAGCACTGCTACTCTCAAGGCTTCTTCTTCTAACACTTGATGTAGCTGAAAGTATGTGTCAAGCTTCCTTACCCAAGACTTGGCTGAGTCTTTAGGTGATCCATCAAAAGTAGGTAGAGAGAATCTACCCAAAGTGTGTTGCATGCACCCTTTTCTTCTACTGTAGCTGCTGGATCTTTCTTCTTTGAGTTGACAGAACCCTGGGAAACTGAGATGCTCTTTGAATCTCTCTGATAGAGACTCATATTCTTGGAGATAATCACCAAGAGATTACTCTTTTGGTGTTCCTCCTTTTCCTTCTTTCTTTGACAAGAAAGTAGGCATGCTCCAACGTTGTAGATCAGGTTGTGTGGTTGAATGCTCAGACACATAGTAAGAAGTACTGGGGCTTTATTGATGTAAGAATCCTCTTGAGGGATATTCATGTATTTCCCTCTTCATTCCCTGGATTTGTTCTTTCAGTTCATGCATAGCTTGAGAAAGAGTTTTAGAGAACTCTTCTCTCTGCAAACTTCCAGTTAAAGGGATCTTACCCTTTCTTCTGTTTCTTCAGTGTAACAACACTTCTTCATCAGTATTCTATTTCCATGAAAATACATATTGGCTCTTCAATAAGCACGGGTTGTGCCAAGATAGATGCTCTTATACCACTGTAATATCCCCAAATGGGAACTGCTAACAAGGCATGCCTGAAAAACACATTTTTCAGGAATGTATGCTACAAAAACCAAGATCAACCCTTGGATCCCTTAGATATGATAATCTAAGACCCAAATCCAAGAGGAGATCAGAAAAAAATCAAACTAGGTGAGATAAATAGACCTCCCACACCTAGTATGGCGTGAAATTTGCCTAAGTAAGGGATTGCAGCAATATTATACAACACTGCTTCAAAAATAACACAATTTTAATGAACAGAAATAGAAGTCCAATATGATAGCTCAAAAATATCTTATACAATAGTAAATCATATTTACAATGTGGCCCATTTAGTGTACAAGAGAAAGATGGAAGACTTTTATGAAGACAACCCTCTAAAAGAGGTGCTGCAACAATGTATTTCATTGCGAAAACCTTGACAACATTATTTTATTGAGCATACAACAGTTATAGGTTACAACTCAGATCTAGAATATATCTGTGTACAAAATATTATATCTTTATCAGATTTGTACACTATACTGTCTCTATTTTACATACCCCTTGGGGTTTTCAGCAAAACATGAACCATATGGAGTAGATCTGAGATCTCATGCAGCATATCTACAAATTTCTACAAAATTCTTGAAGCTTATATAGGATTATTTAGATCATGTCTAAATATTACATGGATAAGAATAGAAATCAATGGATCACCATAGTGAGAGGAAGATTCCCATCACTAGAGATCACTCCTCAAAGATTGCCAAAACTCCATGCAACTTTCCTCTTGTAGATAATGCAGTCCTGGAAGATATATTTCACTGTAGACTCGATGAATAGTTCGGCCTGATGCTAAGGTATGGATCTGAAGCTCCAATGATCCAATACACTCTTGCCAGGGGGATAGAAGGATTTCCCACTGAAAAGAGGCACTAGAATGGCTTAGATCTGAATAGATCTAGCCTCCACTTGCTGCAAATTACAAATAAAATCAAACCCTCAACAAGATCTATGTTGCAGTTGGAAGAGGAGCTTGGCCAAATGCCTGATAGTGGACAATAAATGCAAGAATCCCTCAAGAGCTAGTCAAAGAAGGAGGTGGGATTCCCGATCAGGAACACCCAGTGCTAAACAACACTATTCTTTGCTAAACAACCAAGAGAATGAAAAAATTCTAAATAGACATGTTCTTCCAAAACAATAGTTTCAAAAAACCCTCTCATGTTGTCCTTCTCCTCCTTTAATAAGATGGAAACCTTGCCAAACCCTAAACCATCTCAATGATTTAGCTCCATTCACATGATTAGCCTCCAACTAAAACTACGTTGTGCATCTAGGTGATTCAATGTATCTAGACAACACTGTTGATTTGGTCCAGTTGACCTTTCAAATGACTTAATCCCTTTCACACATAAGGGTGTTCTATTAAGGCAGCCCAAATTTAGCCTTGTTCACATGGGCATTGATTTATTTTGTTGTTTGAGGAGTTTAATTTATCCTCCTTTACAATTTTATTCTTGCAACAAGAAAATGAAAACAAAATTGTATATTCCTATTAGCTTGGGATAATTAGGAATATTACAGAATGGTTTTCTGTCTTGAACTTGTAGTCATTGATATTCTTGGCACAATGACGTTAATTTCAAAATTGTATAACGAAACCTCTTTTACGCCGCCCTAACTCCAAGCAATTCATAAAAAATGACTACGATACAATAATAGAAGTTTATAACTATACAAACACCACATAAACATCATATTTTATAACGCAAATTTTTAAAATCAAAAGTCATAGAACACGCCGAACCATTCAAACTTACACTGCACAAAATTTTGTTTGAAACAATGGAGTGTTTTGAAACAACATTGATTATTGGAGAAGATGGCCAAAATTGATGGTTTGTTACACTTATTAAGTATTATAACGTTGTCTATTATTAATAACAATGTCTAAATCACCAAGGACATGCTCTCTGACATCCAATAATGTTCACAAAATTATAAAAGAAAATTTTAATTCTTGGAGCTAGAGTCATAGTTTCAGAGAGATGAACTACATGAATTACAAAAGAAGTCATATGAACCTGTTCTTGTTCAGAAAAAAAATTTGTTTGGGCCTGATCATCAGTCAGAGAATGATCAGATAAATGAAGTGTTTTTAGGAGAAAATTTGGATGTGGTTAGAAGTTCTAATGTGAAACTTGCTATAAGACCATGGGAGGAGATTGTACACAATAAACACATAATGGGTCTAGGTTATAATAATGATATCCTAGATTTATCTTTTCACATTCCAAATTTCGCTAAACCTATAAAATTTCGAAGTGCAAGATTTCTGGATGGTTTAGTTCCAGAAAAGGTTGATAGATTCCACCATTATAATTGAGCTAGGCATGTGAAATATCAGTTTTTTGATCTTCACTCGTGTGAGCATTGTGGAAAGTGCAATCACCATTCAGAGATATGTTACAAAAAGAAGAGTACTGCAAGATATAAGAAAAATTTTGGATGGATTTCTTTTTAGGAATAGTCAACAGTTGGGAAGAATATCTATAGAACATACTGGAGGATTTGTTCGAGAGTGTTGATGAAGATTGCAGTGATGAAGAATACTTCTCACCTTGTATCCAACAAGGGGGGAGTTTTTTGGTGGTTTGATACACGTTCTAGTTCATAGTTCAAGTGAGATTGAGTCAGAGATCCACATACTGAGCCACAAATTGCACCAGTTAGAGCCATAGTTGTGAGACTTCAGTTGATTGAGTTGTTTGTGAGCGAGCACTTTTAGATTTGAAATTGTTCGAGGAAATATTGTGATAGTTCCAGAGTTTGTGGCCATCTTAAGACCACATTTTTTTTTGTTATGAGAACTTCCATGTAGGTTCGAGAATTGGTGTTGGTTGATACTTTGAGTTCTCCCAATTTTGGTTTGTGGTCATCCTTAAAAACCATTTCTGAGAGACATTGAGTTCTTGGCTGAGATGCATTTCTACATTCTGAGCTCTCATTCTTGGATTTTGGTATATCCATTTGGATCAAGGGGGAATTGTTACACAACTAATCCTTCGGTTAGTTTGTGATAGGGTAGCTGGTTATTAAAGTTCAAGAAACCTCGGGAAATGATTCAACGATTTCTTGATGTATTTATATGTGTACACATTGTACAACATTATTTTTGAGGCATTCATTAATATATTTTTGAGTTTGTTTCCAATTTGGAGCATCTAACACTTTTTTCCTCTCCTCTTCCAACGTTATTTAGAACTCTTTTCTCTCTTTGCAACCTCTATTCTACAAGGTTATTTTCCATGACCCTTTAGAACAATACTTTTTTTCTATTACAAACATCCTAGCTATAGTCAATACCACAATAACATCTTCCATTGTTCCTACCTATGCAATTTTTAGCTTCTTTCTAAAATTAAAATAAAATTTAAAGTCCAGTTACCTACTAGTTTTCTCTACCTGTAATGTTCCTCTTTAGGAATAGCTAGCAATACATGGATGGAAAACACATTTTCTAGAAATGGAGGCAGCAAGATTTGATACCAAGACCTAGATTCCGTAGATCAATACATCTAAGACTGAAATCCAAGAGTTGGGGCCAAAGAAATCCCTCTAGAGTGGTTAAAAAGATCTCCCACTACTAGATATCTTTAGAAAATGCCCGGGGAGGGACTGCAACAAATGTGAGCACATGAAATGGAGAGACGACGTTATTTTATGAGATGTGAGACAAGAATATGTAAATATCCAATGAATAATTTTATAGCAGCAAAGATAATACAAGTTCTTGAGGAAACAACCTCTCAAGAAAGGCAATGCAAGCCTCAATAAGACATGTACATGAAAATAGAGAATACTGCTATTTATGCATAAACCCAGGCTATGAGGACACAATTTATAGAAGGTAATGCTAAATATTACATGATAAATGAAATATATGACAAGATATAGCTCAAATACACTAGGGTAGCAAAGCTCTAACCCTTAAAAGCAATAAGACATCAATCCTCCAAGGGATTGATTGAAATACACAAAATGGAAAAAATGTTGGAGTTGCTGGGCATGCTGCTGCAACTCAAATCTGGAAATCAATAGAGAAGGCTAGAAATGATAAGCAATCTGAATTAGACCTCCTCCAATGGATCTCCAAGTGGAAGTCTGATTCTTACACTTGAGATCTCACCCTCCAAACAACACTGCAAGCCCTCACTGCAAGTGCTCCATGAAAATAACACAGTCTAAGAGGGTAACCGGGCTGTAGGTGGAATAAAATGATATGGCCAAGTGCCAAGATCTGAAAATAAGCTCCAAAGCTTCCAATATAATCATCCAAAGGAAAGAGAGAGTCTCCCTCTGAAAAACAAGCAATGGAAAGGTGTTGTAACTACTCACTGCAACACCCAACAACACAGTGTTATTCTACTGCAGAAATAATGTTATCTTGATGGAGGATGCTTGACCTCAAGCCTATATGTGAGAAAATTCAATACAACTCCTTCAAGAGGCTTCTCAAGAAATGAAGAGGAATCCTAAACAGGAATTCCCTGGCAATTCTTGCTAAACAGCAAAAGAATGCACAATATCTGAATAGACATGAAATTAATAATCAAAGCATGAATAACAATGGCTGCCTTTCCCTCCTTTTAAACACATGAGAGCTCCCTCTCCATGGGCCCCACTCTATTATGGTTTCCTCCTTCAAGGAATATTTCCTCCTCTATCTCTGCGTTGTCCCATGTAGTACTTTCCACCTCATACCCTACGATGTTTAACTTGGTCAAACTTAACCAAACCTCTTTGCAAAATGTCCCCTTTCACACATTAGGGTGTGAAATTTAGTACCAAGGCTGATCCCTTTTCATACTAGAGGATTTTATCCATGTTTTTATTATGAATGGGCCTTCTCACCCAATTATTCATCTCCTAAGTGAAAATAGACAAAATTAATATTCCAATTTATTGAAGGAAAAATTTGGAATATTACAGTCATCCCCTCCCAAATGTTGCTTTTCCTCAAGCAACTGCAAGGATAGAAATGGAAAGTCTCCACTCAATGTGTGGAGTCTAAAATTTGATGAGGAAAACCTTCTCCATGTGGATCCTCCATCCCCAAGCAATCATCCAAACAAAATGAACCACCTCACAGCAAGGCAACTCCTGAAAATCTCCTTCCACCTCAAGCTCAGGAAATGAAGGTGGGCTGAAAATATGAACATGGTAAGCATCATAGCCTACCCCAAGCTATCCTCCTCTCCACTTATGATAAGTGTAGAGTGTGTGCTGATCCTGGGCTACAAAAGTATTGCCCTCAAATGGAAAAGTGAAGAACAATCCTCCAAAGAGTCTTCCTCCAACATTGAAGAACAAGCTGGCCCAAAATGTTTCATCCATGATTAATAGGACAAGATCATCATAGAGTATCCCAATGAGAATTTTTCTGCAAGTTATACATGATGATACATGATACAAATAATGTCTCACAAGGATACAACGTAGTTTCATCCACTGCAATCTCAGAAAGGAACATGGCAAGTGGCATACAAAATTCGTCACATCTACTAAGGAATATTAAATGGTTGAATATAAAAACAATACAAGATCAGACACTTGCCCATGGCTGTAAAATGGATGAATATAAACTCCATGGTCCACCTCAAAAGAGAACACATATGTAGTAGTGGTGGCCATATCTCCTCCCATGCTCCCATTAGAACATGTAGTGCAGAGAATGTGAGAATTCTTCGCACTCAAGGACACATCCAACTCATGTGCCTCCCTTATAATCATGCCTCTTATACAAATCTGATCCATATCAGAAAATGAAGTCATGATCAGCAATAAAATGAAGGAAATACTGATGGCTCCATGTGGTGCTTGAAGATACCAACAATCCCCTAAGTGTGTACAACGCAGTTTTACAAGCTGCTGCTTGAGAAAAGTACAAGGAAAAATGTTTCTTTTTACATGGTTAATCATGAATGTATTCATATGGTACATGTTTGAGTGAAACAACTGAACATACATGTGATGATAAGACATTTTCCTAAGGCCACATAAGAGATGGTTGCCTCCATCATGTAGATTGGCCCAATTATGAACATGAAGCAATATGAAAAGCTTGCCCTCTTGTGAAGCAATGCACTGCATAAGAATGGTAAGAGTGTGCAAGTCAATGAATGTATAAACAAAATCCTTACCATATGCCGGAAGTAGGATGGTACATGGATTCATGAGTGATTCCTTCATATTGTTGTGGCATGCTATGAAGAATAATGACCCATGTGCTGCAAGAAGATAATCCTCCTCATGATTGGAAACCCAAGTCAAGAAGAATATGTCATAGTGATAGATGCCTCTATCCACTACTCTATCATCATCATCCCTTCCTTGTTCACCAAGTGCATATAATGTGAAGTGATCCTTGGGACACTCCATCCATAAATCTCTACTCCAAAGTGACAGCATTGTGAGCTCATGCAAATAAGCTCATGTTAATACAAAGCTATGTTATTTGACATGCTCCTTGTCAAAGACTGCTCTAATAATTCTACAACAAATATGGAATACTTCCCAAGTTTTAAGTGCTTCATCATCAAAGACCAAGGAGATAATGCCATCTCCTCCTCCTGCAACATCATGCAAAGGGTGGGAGAAAATCTTCTCTTGCTCTCCCAAAAACAAGTAAAGCAACAAAACATTTTGCTGCCTTCCCATACTTCCATCATACAACTCATGTGATGAAGACACAATGAATGATATGAGTATCACATCAACACCATGCATCCATACTCTATGCTGCTCAATGATGCAAGTATCCTACCATCTCTTTTCCATCCTCCTACTCTTAGGAAGAGTGTTTTCCAAGTGATGGCCAAACCCTTTCAAGAGTAACCAGTGCAGCCAAGCCTCCTGCTGCCCAATATCATAAATTTGCAAGTAGCCTCCCATCTCCTTGCTCATCAACCACATCCACTCAACCCCTTGTGTATGCTCCCTTATTCTCTTCATCTTGGTACTCCTCCCATGAGGGCTACCATCCTCCCAAATCAAATTCCTATCTTTGTACTTCATGGGATTTTGAAATGCAATATTCTCAAGGATTAATGAGACCCTATCAATACCCAAATAGGTGGCAGGAAAAAACCTCCCATCATGATGTGTATGGTTCAAGGAATGTCCAACACAAGCATGAGAGATGTTATCCATCCTAAGATTTCCTCCATCTTCTATCTGCTCTTGTGAGAAAGGAAGAAAATATTTGCACTCCATGGTGTGTTAAAGTGCACCTCTAATGATATCTCTCCTTGAGACCTCCCTCTCATCAATAGTTTTCCAAAACCAATGAGGTCTTGGAGCTGAAAGTAGAAATTCCTCTTTGAGATGAGAGGAGCTCAATGAGAAAGTGTCATCTTGAAGGGAGAAAGGGTTTCTCACTGCAAGAGGTCTACTATCATCCTTCAAGGCTTCAAACCCCAACCTCCAATGTGATATGCAATCCAACAAAGGTTCATGAAGATGGTAGTTTATTTCCTCCTTGAAATTTTTCATGTTGCACAATGTAGTGCAACCAATCTGCTCTAGGGTAGCAATGGGATTTGACCCTTGGTCATTCAAAAGAAAATTTCCACATTGATCAAAAGAATTTTCTGTAACAAGAGATTGTGGAAATATTTTCATATCTTGATGTGCATTTGGAACTTCTTGTAGGGCTGCAAGAGTTCCTTCCTCCAAAGTGTTGGCTGCCCCAAATGTTGATGCATGTGGCTGCTCCTCCATGAGTGTGACAATGTTATCACAAGTCTCCTCAAGGGACGGTGTGGCCTTCTCTTCCTTTGCATTTTCACCATCAAAGGTTTTGATCAAACCTTGGATGAAATCTACAAAATTTTTCACCCTTGCATGGCTCAAGTGGTTGCTCCACCAATCATAGGCTTCACCCTCCAAGTGCAGCGCTGAGATTTCAATAGATTCCTTCCCCGCTATAGGATGTAGTAGGAAAAATGCATCCAACTCTCTCACCCAAGTTCTTGCAGTAGATGACCCATCAAAGGTAGACAACAGAAATCTATTGCCTCTGATTCCTCTTCTGCTAGAGGGACTCTTCTCTTCCTTTAGCTGGATGAAATGAGGAAAATCTAGAGTCTCCTTGAAGGCTTTAGGTTGAGATCTATACTCAATAAGGTAATCACTTAGATTCTGATAATCCAAGTGTCTTCCATGCTTAATGTATTCTTCTTGATGAGAATAGGAAGTGCATGGTCCTTCCTCTTCTTCTTCTTCAATATTCTTGAGCTCCTTGGAGAGGTCTTATCTGGATCTAAAAATAGATGAGAGTGAACTCATATTCTTCAACATTCTGATCCTCTTGGGCTTAGACTCACAGGCTGAGCCAAGAAAGTTTCTTTGATACCACTGTAATGTTCCTCTTTAGGAATAGCTAGCAATCCATGGATGGAAAATGCATTTTCCAGAAATGGAGGCAGCAGGATTTGATACCAAGACCTGGATTCCTTAGATCAATACATCTAAGACTGAAATCCAAGATTTGGGGCCAAATAAATCCTTCTAGAGCAGTTAAATAGATCTCCCACTACTATATATCCTTAGAAAATGCCCGGGGAGGGACTGCAACAAATGTGAGCACATGAAATGGAGAGACAATGTTATTTTATGAGTTGTGAGACAAGAAGATGTAAATAGCCAATGAATAATGTTATAGCAACGAAGATAATACAAGTTCTTGAGGAAACAACCTGTCAAGAAAGGAAATGCAAGCATCAATAAGACATGTACATGAAAATAGAGAATACTGCCATTTTTTCATAAACCCGGGCTATGAGGATGCCGTTTATAGAAGGTACTGCTCCATATTACATGATAACTAAAAGATATGACAAGATATGGCTCAAATACACTAGGGGAGCAAAGATCTAACCCTTATAAGCAATAATACATCAATCCTCCAAGGGATTGATTGAAATACACAAAATGGAAAAATGTCAGAGTTGCTGGGCATGTTGCTACAAGTCAAATCTGGAACTCAATAGAGAAGGCTGGAAATGATAAGCAATCTAAAGTATACCTCCTCCAATGGATCTCCAATTGGAAGGTTGATCCTTACACTTGATATCTCACCCTTCAAACAACACTGCAAGCCCTCACTGCAAGTGCTCCATGAAAATAACGCAGTCTAAGAGGGTAACTGCGCTGTAGGTGGAATAAACTGATATGGCCAAGTGCCAAGATCTACAAATAAGCTCCAAAGCTTCCAAGATAATCATCCAAAGGAAAGGGAGAGTCTCCCTCTGAAAAACAAGCAATGGAAGAGGTGTTGTAACTAATCACTGCAACACCCAGCAACACAATATTATTCTGTTGTAGAAATAATGCCGTCTTGATGGAGGATGCTTGGCCTCAAGCCTAGATGTGAGACAATTTAGTGCAACTCCTTCAAGAGGCTTCTCAAGAAAGGAGGAGGAATCCTAAATAGGAATCCCCCAACAATTCTTGCTAAAGAACAAAAGAATGCACAATGTCTGAATAGACATGAAATGAATAATCAAAGCATGAATAACAATGGCTGCCTTGCCCTCCTTTTAAACACATGAGAGCTCCCTCTCCATGGGCCCCACTCTATTAGGGTTTCCTCCTTCAAGGAATATTCCCTCCTCTATCTCTGCACTGTCCCATGTAGTGCTTTCCACCTCATACCTTGCGTTGTTTGACTTGGTCAAACTTAACCAAGCCTCTTTGCAAAATGTCCCCTTTCACACATGAGGGTGTGAAATTTAGTTCCAAGGCTGATCCATTTTCATACTAGAGGGATTTTATCCATTTTTTTATTATGAATGGGCCTTCTCACCCAATTATTCATCTCCTAAGTGAAAATAGACAAAATTAATATTCCAATTTATTGAAGGAAAAATTTGGAATATTACACTACCACTGAGATCTCAAAATATCAGTCCTTATATCTCTTCTTCTTGAATTTCTCTCTCCTCCATAAGAAATATGTTTTATCACCTCCTCTCATTCTATCTATAACTTCCCTAAAACACTTCCTTTATATTCTAATCTCTAAGTAGCATACTATCACTCTAATGCCACTTGACGTAACCCACTTGGATATAACTTGTGATCTCTTGATCCAGGTGTCTTAAATTTACGACAAGACCATATTAATTTACTAATCCCAATATCTTCTCAAGTACAAATATCCAGGATTCACGTGGAGAATCAATTAATAAAATATCTAGATGAATACCAAGATGGAATTATGAAGTGGGTCCCACGTTGGATATTCACTACTGCTTTACACTTGAGCTTTGACCTAGATGTATACGGTATCCTAGAGGCTTTGAATTGTTAACATTATTTGATGAGCTAAATGAAATTGAAGCCAGATTAATTCACCCAGGTCTATATTAACTAGTTCCCATGGTGGATCACTTTGAAACCAACATTTAATTCGCATATCAAGGGATTTGGATAAATCCTATGGGTTCCTCTTGTTCAGACCAAATAGGTGGATTTCAAAAATATAAAGGATTCAACCATAAATAAAAATGCCTAGTCGAAACCTTTCATGGGTGGAACCTTGACACCAATGATAATTTTGTCATGAAATAACAGACTTCTTGGAAGCTCAAATTCATGATGGATCTACAACTTAAACCATTTCCCTATTCCACAAGTTGATGAAAACTATTACATGAGGGTCCTTGAATAAATATACGACTGGTTATGGAAACTAAAAAATTAATCAAATATTAAATGCTTGAGTTACAAAAATCCAAAATACAAAGGTCTATAAACAAAAATAATTGATACATAGACACATACTTTGTGATTCAGAATTCTCACAAAAAAATTAGATGATTACAAGGGAAAACAAAGTAAAATCGTTATATTAACGAAAACAAACTAATTATATAGAATTTTACATGGGCTTGCTTCTCAAGTTCTTCCAAGCTACTCGAGGTCTATCTGCTTGGACTTTTTTTCCTCTAATATCCCAGATGTTTCTCATGATCCTTCTTGATCTGATCTTGCTCTAATCCTAATACCCTTGAACTCTGTCTCTTTGAGCTATTTCTCATGCTCTATTTGTACACACCTTCCCATACAATTTCCTATTTCCTAATAAAATATACTAATAAAATAAGGATATTTTTTGCATTTGTCCCAAAATCTTAAACTAACTAACATATCACCCCGATATTCATCATTTTTACAAAATACCACTTGTCCCAAAACACTAGCTCATCAAAACAAACTATCAGTGCATCATTCCTAGATTCTTCTAAAATCAGGTTACCTCTAATTACAATAAGAACCCACTATTTATAAATTAAATTTGAGAGAAAATAACTTTCCCTTTGGAAATTTCATGGCACCCTTGGGTCTAATAAAAATTGGGTTTCCTAGGGTTGATGCTCCCTCATTAAAGTCTCTCTTGAGACAATTTTTCTCTATTGTATTTCTTTTCTTATTAGGTTTTATATCTAGTAGTATTTTTAAATTAGATATGTGAGAACTTCATGTTCAACATAAAAGTAATTACACATCTTCCTTGTCATACTAGGAGAGTAACTCCATGAATTATTTGTGTTTTTGCATTAAGAGAGAGCATGGATATATATAAAAGGAGAGGGAGACCATTGGTATTCATCTCCCAATATATCTTCATCTTCCAATTTCCTTTATTTTGTTATTTACAATATTTACAAGGATTTTCTTAATCTAAAATATTAGGTGTCAACATTCCCCCCTTTAATATGAAGGGATTTTAGTGAGTCCAAGTATCATTCTGAATCTTTCAAGCATTTCTCTTCCAAGTGCTTTGGTGAATATGTCTGTAATCTACTCATTTCTGGAACAATTTCATAGGTGGATTTTCTTGGCCTCAACATGATGCTGAATCAGATGATACTTTGTATTAATGTTCTTGGTTTTATCATGGAACTTTGGATTATTTTCCAAATTTATTGCATAAGTGTTATCGATCAAAACAGGATTTGAAATCATTTTTTCTCCTACAAATATTTTGAAATTTTCCTAAGCCAAAAAAGTTCCTTTTTTACTTTAACTTATGCCACATATTGCACCTCAGTTGTGGAATTTGTTGGAACTGATTGTTTGTGTGACCTCCAAGAGACAACTCCTGATCCAAGACTCAAAACATAACCTGAAGTAGATACTCTATTTTCTTTATCTCCATCGTAATATGAATCAGAGTATCCATTCATGTTGAAGTCACCCACATGTGTATACTTAAGTCCAAAGTCTTGAGTTCCCTTCATGTACATTAGAACTATTTTTTAAGTAGATTGTTGACCCTCACAAGGATTTTTCATAAACCTGGAGAGGATACCAAAAAAAATGAAATTTTTGGTCTCGTAGTAGCTTTTGAAATATGTAACTAGATTCACTATTCATAATGAAACATGTAATATTGATTTTATGTCTTTAATATAAAGAGAAAAATAAATTTATTATTGTTATTCTTGAGGCATCAGTTTCATGCTCAAGGGAAATTTATTTTAGGTCAAGCACCCATTGAGTGCTTCTAGGTCTTGTCATTTAGTGTACAAGTAAAGTGAGTCATTGTCATGTATTAAAGACCCATTTGGGAATGTTACATATTGTAAGGAAAAAATTATTTGAGTCAAAGTTAGAGTCAAATACCCTCTAAGACCTTATGATGGTACAAGCAATAATTTAGCCTTCAAAAGATCAATTTGGCCTATCTAAAAGGACATGTGAGCTTATTAAGGGACTCTAGGAAGCCTATATAAAGAAGGATGTGATCTCATTCAAGCATCAAGAATTTAGATCATGTAAGAAAAATAAGCCTAATACCTAATGAAGAAAATGGCAGATAAAGGAAGGAAAATAAAAGTACTTTTGGGTCTATTTTTTGGGCTATATTCCTCCACATGTGCGAAATATTAGGGCACCCTTTTGCAACAACAAGTACCAAATTGAAATCATCATCAAGGGTTCATTTTTGGGCTAATAAAGGCCTCCCTTGCAAGATGAATTAACAAGAAAGAGAAGACAAGTCAAACAAAGAAGAAAGCAGAAAAATTTATCCATATTCTAGTCACACGTGTGAACCAGGGATACTCCAGAAAAGGTCGAAATTGTAGACTTGCAACTGCAAGACAAAATTATGAGAAAGGGCCAAAATTTGAATTTTTGAAATAAGTTTAACAAGTGTTGAGTCAAAGGAAGAAGATCTCATGAATGAGAATATTTCACTTGGTCTTGGAGGGGTCTTGGTCAAGGGTCATTGGTATTGGAATTCGTCAATTGAATTTCTATAAGAAGATAATAATTCTTGTGGGTTTTTCCTCTCATAATGGAGAGGTTTTAGCCCTTGTTGATCGCCTATGTATTGTGTCCTCTTGTCTCATTTTTCTTCATCATTTTGGTAGCTGTTTGATGATAGATGAAATTAATAATAATTAAGCAAGAGAATAAAGGTAATCAAGTTAAAATACATCATAATCAGTTATCAAAGTAATATAAATCACCTAATTTAAGTGACCTAGATTTCTCAACATGGTATCTGAGTGAATGTGACAAGACAAGAAAATTCATCTTGAAGAAGGACCATCAAAAGGATTATCAATAAAAATTAATACATCAAAGAGGACATCATACCATCAATAAAGGATACTCTAGGGCCAAGTTCAAGGAATTCATCAAGAAGGACTAACCCTCTCATCATCTTAAAAGAAGATCATAGAAGACCTCAAAACTCTAGCTCATTCAAAGAAGAATTTCACACTTGAAGTATTCTTGGGGAGCTCACACATTTTACAATCATCATCTCAACGACCTCAAATGCACTCAAAGAAATAAGGACAACACATTTTTTCATCTTGAAGTATTTACATCAAAAAAGAAACACTGCTATCATAAATCAAAATAATCAAGGTGATCTCCCTCTCTTTGAATAAATAATCATATCATAAGCATATCTGAAGAAGGAAATTTTGAGAAGAAGAATTTTCATATTCAAGGAAGAAAATATCATAATCAAAATGAAGAAGGCATCAAGTTGAAGATATCACCATCAAGAAGCATATTCACTTGAAAATTAAGTACCTATTTATGTCTGAAAATTTCCTTGCATGGAAGAAGAGGACATATTTGATCCTCATAGAAAATGAATTCATTGGACATGTTAAGGGTTCAGTCACTGAATCACAAAAATAAGAAGCTAAATCTCCAACAAAGTATATGAAGGGGGGGATAAGGTCTCAAATAATCCTAATAGAATCAATCAAGGATTCTCTCATCCCCTATGTAGCACAATTGGAGAAGTAAAAAGAAATCAATGATAAGCTGGTAGAATTTTTCACCGTAAGCACCACTAAAGAAGTCATATCTTTGATAACCGAGCTATATAAGATGAAGGTATCAAAGGAAGAACGGGGATAACCTCATATGTTATGAGGGTGTAATAAATAACAGACCAACTACAAGAGTTTAGGGAAATAATATCTTATAAAGAAATGACCATTGTGGTGCTCAATTTACTATTTTATGATGAATGGGGAAACTACATATAAAGAATCTATGGAAAGAAGGAATACACCCCATTCAATGAAATATAGTCATTTTTTAAGATTGAATAAACCAGGTTAAAAGAAAAGAGTGATGTGGGACCAAGTGAACAAGTTCAAGCATTTTCTACCATGGCTAAGAGAAAAGGAAAGTTTGGGAACGTTGGTCCTCAAAAAAAGAAGAATATCAATATGTTAAAAATATAATGCTATGGTTTTCAGGAATATGGGCACTATAAGAGATATTGCTATAAATTCAAGAAGGAAAAGAAGAAAAGGAAAGAAATAATTGAATCCCATATCACCAAATAAGTATAAGAACCAAATGAGAAGAAATCCAAGAAATAATGGATTCACTATTAAGATCTATACAAAAAGGAGAAGTAGGAGGTGAAGATACCTTTTTTATGGTAGAAAGCATTGTAAGCATGATAGGATGCATCCAATTAGGATATGACATCATATTGGAAGCATAAAATTGATGCAAGAGATCATGACATCATTATAGAAGCTTTAAAGATAGATGAAGCTGAAGTCTACATGATTGTAGTATTCATCATAAGAAGGAATTAGCTCTTGGTAGCCTAATTGAAAGAATAAGTAGTATGCAGGAAGAAAGCCATCTAGCATGGTAAAAATAAATCATCATACAACATCATCATTAGGAAGGAGCATTTTCAGAATGAGGATAATTAAGATCCTCCATTGAAATATTCATTAAAGGTTCACCTATCTTAGAAGAAGAAAGTGTCTCACTGAGAATTCCACCTTGTACAAGATTCATAGTTTAGAATAATGATGGTATGGTGACAAATGAATGCAACATGGTTCGGAAGAAATTTCAAGAAAGGAAAGGAAGATTATGAAGGAAGTCTAGATGGACAAAAGGAAAGAGGTGTGCATATTTTTGATATACTGAGTCATGCCATCATATAGTTACAGATAGCATTAGTAAATGCTCTACCTCATGAGAATGATCGAAGGAAAGGGATCTCTTCCTTTGGAAATATGCGTGGTTCAAATATTGAAAGGATGAAATCAACATAATATGTCCTCATATGGAATATGAGGTTGTCGAAAGAGAATAAGGAACTATAGATGGAAGTTATTAGGGAGAAATTTGTGAAGAAATAAAGAGGAGATCATGACAAATTTAACTATTATAAGTAATCAAAATCGAATGACTAAGAGAATTTCATAGAACATCTTCGCGAAGAAGGTATTAAGACTCTAATAAAGTCTGTAAAGGAAGGAGACCCTTGAAATTAAATTTATCGGAGATGTGTCTATGAATGTGCAATATGTTAATGTTGCAAGCAATCGGATGTCATGATGAGAGGCCATCATAAAAGGTAACTTGGATTTGATGTTCATTTTTTAGTTTTGAACTAAATTTGGATGGGTTCATACAGGGTTACCAGAAGACAGTTTTGAATGTCACCTAAAACTAGCACTCATATGGTTGGATGGAAGATCCTGAAGGAAACATGACTTTGAAGAGGTACCTATATGGAGAAAATCCAGATGTGATATGGAGGGTAACTTTCTCATAAAAATAAGGATGACATGGCTATTGGTTCAACCCTATGGTTTGTTGAAGGAAAGTGATAGATGGTCGATGCCCTATGAAAAAAACTAAAAGATGAAGGCTCCATAATGATGATGATGAAATTCATGAAATCGAAAGGAGGAGCTCTACAAAAAACATATGGTACCATGATATCCACCAAAGAGTAGAGATTTCTTGTTGGAAACAAGTCCCTAATTAAGAGGGAGCTTGGAATCAAGTCCTTGGTTAAGAGGGAGCTTGGACAAGTCCCTCAATAAGAGGGATCTTGGGTACATTCCTTTTATAGGAATGGTTATATCCTCTTGAGTTGAGAGGGAGAGATAGACACATCATTCTTGTATTTATTTCAAGAAGAAATAATGCATAATTGGGTAAAGTATATTGCATTCAATACCCATTGAGGATGAGGTAGGGAATTCGAGATGAGAGTAGTCGAAGATGAAATTCCTTGAGTATGTATAATTCCAATAAGGAATTGTCCTAGAAGGACATACCCCGTGAGCATGTCAGTGGGGTATGTTCATTGAGAGAAAATGATGATGGTGTTATAAGTCATTGGTTTTGTCAACATTGTGCTTTGATGTAGTGATGAGATAGAGTTATTAGTCAAGGCCTTGCTATGTGACAATTTTTATTGATATGATGCAAAGAAATAGCTTACCAGTCTAATTCTTCTTATGAGAATTATTCAGATTGATAATGTCCAAGTACCTTGTATGTATACCTTCCTATTTAAGAGGGAGTATTGAAATATGTAACTAGATTAGCTCTTCATAATGACACATGTAATCATGATTTTATGTATTTAATGTATAGAGAAAAATAAATTTATTATTTTTATTATTGAAGCATGGGTTTCATTCTCAATGGAATATTATTTTAGGTCAAGCACCCATTGAGTTCTTCTAGGGATTTTAATTTATTATAAAAGTCAATTTATTCATTTTCATGTATTGAAGACCCATTTGGGCATGTTAAATATTGTAAAGAAAAATATATTTGAGTCAAAGTTAGAGTCAAAGACCCTCCAAGACCTTGTCATGGTACATGCAACAACTCAACCTTCAAAAGAGTAAGCCGACCTATCTAGAAGGACATGTCATCCTATTAAGGGACTCTAGGAAGCTTAAATATAGGAGGACTCATCCTCAGTCAAGCAGGAATCCATTCAAGCATAAGGAAGTTCAATCAAGCAAGAAAAATAAGCCTAATACTTGGCCAAGAAAAGGAGAGATAAAAGAAGGAAGAAAAAAGTACTTTGGGGTCATTTTTTTGGGATATATTCCTCCACATGTGTGAAGTATTAGGGCATCCTTATACAGAAAAAAGGTATCGAATTGTTGTCATCATTAAGGGTCAAGTTTTGGGCCAAGAAAGGTCTCCTTTACAAGCCAAAGTAACAAGGAAGAGAAGACAAGTCAAGTGAATAAGAAAGGAGACAAATTTTTTCATATTCTAGACATATGTGTGAACTAGGGTTACTATAGAAATGGCCAAAATTATAGACATGCAAAAACAAGCCAAAATTATGAGAAAGGGCTAAAATATGAAGTTGTGCAACAAGTTTAACTAGTGTTGACCTAGAGGAAGAAGAGCTCATCAGAGAGAAGATTTGACGTGGTCTTCAAGGGGTATTGGTCAAGGTCCATTGGCCTTGGAATTCTTAAATTGAAGTTATATAAGAAGATAAGAATTCTTATGGGTTTTACCTCTCAGATTGGAGAGGTTTTGGCCCTGGTTTATCACATATATCTTGTTTCCTCTTGTATAATTGTTCTTCATTGTTTTGGTAGTTGTTTGATGATGGAGAAAATTAATAATAATCAAGAAAGAGAAGAAATTTAAACAAGTTAAAATACATCACAAGTAGTTATAAAAGTAAGAAAAATCACCTAATATAGTGATATGAAAGGATTGTATTAGTTTGTTATGCTAAGTGTATTTTCAGTTATAAAACATGTGCATACTTGTCTCCATAGTTTGCTTAAGGATTGAGGATTTTAACCATGAAATATAGAGGATTTTAGTGAATTAGAATCATGAAATAAGAGAAAATAACACTGAATAGAAGTGTAAAACAAATAAATAAAACACCACATAACATTTACATAGCAGACATGATGAACCAGTTTACCCCTCTTGGGCTGCATCTACTGGTCCAGCTCCCAATGGCATGTCCATCTTTCAATATGCTCAAAATTTTGCAAATACATGTGTTTACAGGCCTCTAATGGTTGTTTTCTCTGCACCAATGGCTCTAGAATGCTCCAATTAGTCTAGATTGACTCTTCATTCACTCATAATGGGCGAAAATTGAGCCTCCAACTCATTTTCCTAGTAAAACCTAGAAAACCTCCATTAATTGTCGAGAACTCCACCTATTATTTTAGTGAAAATCTGCTAAATTTAGGGCGCACTCTATATTCCAGTGAGTGCTAACTATAAAAGTAAATTTTATGGGTAGGGGGTGGCCAAATTCCAACCCCAAAAACCTGTGGTTATATAAAATGTCAGAGCGGAACTTTGCTTAAACTGTGGGTTATAGCCTTGAAACCAGAGTTAGATCCGCATTAATGTAACCGTTGCAGTTTAAACTGTGCCGGGAGAGTTATCACATGTGACAAGGTTGTAACGTTGTAGAGTCTATGGAGTATTAACTATCGATGTTTGGTGCTTGTTGTTACATTTTTTGCGGTAATGTGACCATACAGCATGGACCGCTGCACCCCCCCCCCCCCTCACATTCATATGTATTACTCTTCAAATACAACCCGTGAACCTTAGAGGTTAAGTAACATCTCATAGCCAAGTTGGTGGAGACCTATGCGTGCAGGCTAGAGGTCATGGGGTCGAGCCCTGCGAACCTCCATAAAATTTTACCATAACACCTTGGGGACACATGGCGGCCTCAGGGCTGGCCATGTGTCACCCTATAATTGGTCCACCAAAAATACAACGTACAACCCTAAAAAAATCACAATGTGCCACTTGTCATCCTATGACTAGATATGAGAAATGGAATATTATTTAGAATATTCCCTTTTGCTAACTATGCATCCTCCATGCTGACTGGGCATCCCAGTCAACCTTGTCGCAAAATTTAGCTGTTTGGGAAATCGATCAGAACGTGATATCTCCCTCATACGACATCGGTTTTTCGAACCGTTCATGGTGCTGGAATAAGTAAGATGAGATATACACAACCATATTGGTTTCAACCCAATCTTGTAACTTTCCATCTTGAGAAAAATTTATGAACTCCTGATCAATCCTCCCCATTGGGAATCTTTTGGACCCCAAAAGACTTGATTACCTTTTCAGTAGATGAGGGTACAACTCCCTCACCTTTCCAACCTCCATCCAATTTTCCTTTCTTGTATTACTGCCGTTGAGCCCAACTTGAAGGTAGTCAACACTACCCCTCTTGGATGCTCTTTTCCTCCTGTCAAGAATTGTATCTTCCTTGAGCTCATCCAAAAATTCTTGCGAGAAATCTTCAATAGAAGGCAGATGAACATCACTTCCTTGATCATCGATCAAAGGTGGTTCATATAAATGTAAGTTTTCAACATTAACAACTGAATAAATTTTCATATATGAAGGCAAGTCAAGTTGAAATGAATTGTTACCAAATTTCTTTATGATCTTGAATGGACCATAGCGAATGGGTTTGAGCTTTTTACCTTCCCCTTGCATCCTTTCTTTGCTAATGTGCAACCATAGCTCATCTCCTTCTTGAAACTTGTGATCAAATCTATTTTTGTCATGCCTCTCCTTGTATTTTCTTTGAATTTTCTCAAGCTGTTCTTGAACTTGTTGATGTATAATCTGGATTTTCTCAATGAACTTTCGAGGCTTGTCAATATCACTATGGCCATTGATTGCAACATCCTTCTCAAAGATGAAGTCTAATTGAAATTTTTTCAAATACCCAAAGAATAATTCAAAAGGTGATGTATTTGTAGAAGAGTGCTTTTCCTGGTTGTAAGCGTGTTGAATATAATGCAGTTGTTCATCCCACAACTTAGGATGTTTGCTGCAATATCCTCTCAATAGATGCACAATGGTTCTGTTCACTACCTTGGTTTTCCCATTAGTTTGCAGATGAAAAGCAGTATTCTTTTTCAACTTTGTGTCCATCATACTCCAAATATTGGACCAAAAATTCCCAATGAACCTGGAATCTCTGTCACTAAAAATAGAAGTTGGCAATCCATAATGAATCCATACATGTTGAAAATAAAGTTTAGCAGTAATGGTTTTCTTACATGGCATACATATACACATTTTATTGAATCTATCCACAACTACATAAAGATAATCATGTTGTTTTATTGGCATATGTAGACCTCCAAAAAAGTCCATGGAGACACTCTCCCATGGCCTTGATGGTACCGGTAGTGGTTTGTACAACTCAAGCTTCCTATTACTAGGCTTTCTTGTAGCACACATAGAACGACCAATTATAAAATGCAACACACTATCTATCATGCGAGGCCAATAGAAATACCTCTGTATATCCACCATTGTTTTTCTTACCCCAAAGTGTCAAGCAATAAGAGATGAATGAGCTTCTCTCATGACACTTAGCCTCTCTCCTTGTGGTATACACAATTTTCCCAAATGAAACAACAAATTTTTATGCATGTGTCATTTTCTTCAACTTGATTCCCTTCACTCAAACTAGCATACACATCTTCAAAATCAACATCATGTGCAGATTGTTATATGTAACTCTCATGTACAATAGGATAATTTTTTAGCAAAGTAGAAGCACTTATAATTAGTCTTGAAAGCATATCAGCATATCATAAAATTTATTGAAAATACCTTTCTTGTACCTTATAACCAAGTAAAACTATTGAAGAAATCCCATCCATATGAAATGTCTTGATTGCTGTAATTTAGTTTGCAACTGCAAGTACTATAATGGTTGGTGATCGGTATGTATAATCATCTCTTTACCCATCAAGTAGTATTTCCACTTCTTGACACTTTGTACCAACACATATAGTTCTTTGTCATATCTAGGATAATTAGATACAACACCATTGAATGTTTCAGAATGAAAAGCGATAGGCTTACCATGCTACAAGAGAACCGCGCCCATGGCATAATCACTAGCATCGGTTTGCATCTCGAATGGTTGTCTCAAATTTGGTAATGCAAGGAATGGAGCTGAACAGATCTTGTATTTTAAAGCTTCAAAATCTTGCTGTTGCTTGCCTCCCCATTGGAAGCCTTTCTTCACATGTGTCACTGCATGTATAGGAGTTGCGATGGAAGAAAAGTTAGCAATAAAATTTCTCCAATACTGAGCTGCACCTAAGAAAATTATTACCTCGGTTATTGTTCTGGGTGTGGGCAAATTCACAATGGCTTCCACTTTATAAGGATCAATTCGCAACTCTCCTCCTCCTACAATGTGTCCCAAATAAACCAAAGAAAATTTTCCAAACTCACACTTTGACATCTTAAGAAATAATTTCTCTTACTTCAAAACATCAAGCACTCTATTCACATGCAAGACATGTTCTTCCCTTGTTTTGCTGAAAATCAATATGTCATATAAGTACAAAATCACAAATTCATCAAGAAATGGATGCAAAACGCTATCCATAACACGCATGAAAGTTTTCAGTTCATTACACAAACCAAATGGCATAACCAACCACTCAAAGAGTCCTTGTTTGGTTTTGAATGCAGTTTTCCATACATCACTTTCTGCAATTCTTACTTGATGATATCCACGTCAAAAATCTAACATAGTGAAAAATTTACTTCTTGCAGATGGTCAAGAAAATCATCTATCCTTGGGAATGGGTAACGATTCTTTACCATAATCTTGTTCAAAGCTCTGAAGTCTACACACATGCGGCAAGTCCCATATTTCTTTGAAATAAAGACTATGGGTGAACCGCATGGCGAAGTGCTTTGCCTTATGATTCCTTTTTCCAAAATCTCCTTGATTTTCCCCTTTATTTCAGCATTATCCATTATCGACATGCGATACATGCCGATGTTTGGAAGAGGACAATATTGATGCAACTGAATCTCATGTTGAATCTCCCTTTTTGGAGGCAATCCTGTTGGCTCCTGAAACATCTCATGATGTGCATCAACTAAATCATATAAATCTGATTTCAACTTAGGATCACAAACCTTAAATGATTCATGATTAACATCAGCTTCAGGCTTAATCATTAGAAGAACAAAATTATTACTTGAATTTACCAGCCTCTTTACCTGTCCATCATTTACCATAGTAATGTTTTTCTTCTTGCGATGTTCTCTAACAATGTACACCTTGATATCTTTAAATGCATGGTATTTTTTCTCATGGTGATGGAAGCTCCCTTTCCTATCATACAAGTATGGAATTCCCAACACAAAAGATGTTATGTCAAGCATAACCACATCTAATTCAATTGTGTCAACAAAATGTGCAGTTATTGCAAACCACAATATACACTTCTTTGAAACCTATAAATTTGCATCCTTACAAATCCAACCAAGTGGATATTGTTTTGGATGTGGTATGGTCTCAAGATTAAGTTTCTTGTCCAGGTCTTCAGAGATTAATTTTTCTTGTGACTCACTGTCAAACAATGTGTCAACCTTGGTATGTTTGGAAATGACCCTCACATGAAACAGTTCAATTCTTTCTTCTTCATTTGGAGTATGTATGTGATAGTTTGATGTACTAGTACTAGGTTTAGTTTCAATTTCATTCCCCTTCATGTTCTTAAATCCCATGGCTGTAATTTTAGATTCATCACCCAAATCTTCTCCTAAATCATTTTGAGTTGTAGTTGCAATTTTTTGTTTCCCTTTGTTGTTGTATCTCTTAGGTTTCATTTCAGGATGTAATTTCCAACAATGATTTTCATCATGGCCTTCTTTCGAACAACTTTTACAAACCAATTTTTCTCCATATTTCTTAACAGATGCATTCTTTTTTCTTTTACCTTTCGAGGTCACCTCTTTGTTTTTCCCCTTAAAAGGTTTCTTCATACCTTCTTCGGAAATGTTTTTCCCTTTAGCTTCTAGTTGTGTGGCCTGAACACATAATTCATCTAGACTTGTGGGGTTAAACATGAGGATAGTATGTTTAAGGTAGCTATGTAAGCCTCCTATGTACTTGAGAAAAGTATCTTGGCTCTGAAAATCTACCCCTAATAAGAGTGATCTTCTCCTAAATTCTTGTGTGTATTCTTTCTCATTCTGTCCTTTCAATTGTCTAAAGTTTTTCTAGTTCATTATGGCTTTCTGCATATGAGCTAATGGATAAAACTATTATTTTATTGCAGTAATGAAATCAGTGCATGATAGAATAATATTACCATGCTTCTTGATCTCCTCCTTTATCTTCACTTCCCACCAAACAAGTGTTGCACCTTCCATTCTCAATGAATATAATTGAATTTTGGTATCAGATCTTGAAGGTTATGGATTCTCAAATAGACCTCCAATTGCCTAATCCAATTATCAAGATTTTTTGCATTGAATTCAAACTTAACATTGGCAATTCAAACTTAACATCAAGTTTTAAAATTGGACTTTTACTAGTGTTCTTTGACTTGTTTGGCTGATGTACTGAAGATGAAGTAGAGGATGATGATGATGAGGGTGAGGATGGTGAATTTTCACTACCTCCATTTCCTCCATTGTCGTTCTTTGACTTATCTTCATCATTGTGACCTCTTGATGATCCTTGTCCTTCCTTGTGAAGTTTTGATCCTTCTCCTTCCAGTTTCTCATTCCTTTCTTGATAAAGGATTTTAACCATATCAGTCATGTCAAGGAATGCTTTCCTAAGATCTCTTTCCTCCTCTTTGGGATCAACTTCTTCATGGATTCATTCTTCCTCTGGAGGAATTATTAATAATGCTTCTTCTTCCTTATGAGGTGAACTAGGTGGTGGATATTGTGGCAATATTGCTCTCCTTTTCTGTGGCTCACTTTGAGACCCTCTTGCTTCCACCAATGTGCCTTCTCCTCTCTTGAGCTTAAGCCTAGTACGAACCTACCACTTGCAAACTGTTAAACAAATAATTTTACAAAAAAACACCAAAGAATAAACTCTATATTTGATACCAAACTAATCTGAAAGGATTGTATTAGTTTGATGTGCTAAGTATATTTTCAGTTATAAAACATGTGAATACTTGTCTCCATAGTTTGCTTAAGGATTGAGGATTTTAACCATGAAATATATATGATTTTAATGAATGAGAAGCATGAAATAAGAGAAAATAACACTAAACAACAATGTAGAATAGAGAAATAAAATACCACATAATATTTACACAGTAGGCATGATGAAGCAGTTCACCCCTCCTGGGCTACATTTGCTGGTACAACTCCCAATGGTATGTCCATATTTCATTATGCTCAAAACATTTCAAATACATGTGTTTACAGGCTTGTAATGGTTTTTTTCTCTGCACCAATGGCTCAAGAATGCTCCAATTAGTCTAGATTGACTCTTAATTCACTCAAAATGGGAAAAATTCAGCCTCCAACTCACTTGCCCAGTAACACCTAGAAAACGTCCACTAATTCTGAAGAACTCCACTTAACTGGAGTTATTGTAGTGAAAATCTACTAAATTTAGGGTGCGTTCTATATTCCCGCCAGCGCTAATAGTAAAATTAAATGTTATGGGTAGGAGGTGGCCACATGCCAACCCCCAAAACCCATGGTTATAGAAACTTTTGGAGCATAAATCTGCTTAAATTGTGCATTATAGCCTTGAAACTAGAGTTAGATCTGCGTTAACATAACTACTAGAGTTTAAACCACATGGGGAGGTGACAAGGTTGTAACGTTGCAGAGTCTATGGAGTATTAAGCATTGATGTTTGGTGCCTGTTGTTACATTTGTTATGATAATGTGACCATATACCATGGACCGCCGACGGGTTGGGACTATCGGCGGTCCCAACACTCACATTCATATGTATTACACTTCAAATACAACCCATGAACCTTAGAGGTTAATTAACATCTCATAGCCCGATTAGTGGAGACCTATGCGTGTAGGCCAAAGGTCGCGGGGTCGAGCCCTGTGGACCTCCATAAAATTTTACCATAACACCTTGGGGACACGTGGAAACCTCCGGGATGGCTACTTGTCACCCTATAATTGGTCCACTAAAAATACGATGTACAACACTGAACAAATCACAATGTGCCACTTGTCATCCTCTAACTGTATCTGAGAAAAGGAATATTCTTTAGAATATTCCTTTTTTCTGATTATGCATCCTCCATGTTGACTGGGCATCCAAGTCAACCCTTTCGCAAAATTTATCTATTTGGGAAATTGATCAAAATGCGATATCTCTCTCATACGACATTGGTTTTTCGAATCGTTCACGACGCCGAAATCAGGAAGATGAGATCTATGCAACCAACTTGGTTTCAACCCAATCCTGTAAGTTTATATTTTGAGAAAAATTTATGAACTCCTGATCATATAGCTACCCTATATTTCTCAACATGGTATCATATCTAAGGTGACAAGAAAAGAAAAGGAAACTTGAAGAAGGACCATCAAAAGGAGTATCAAGAAAATTCAATATATCAAAGAGAAGATTGTACCATCAAGAATGGATACTCTAGGGTCGAGTTCAAGGAAATCATCAAGAATGAATAACCCTCTCATCATCTTAAAACAAGATCATAGAAGACCTTAAAACCCTAGCTCATCCAAAGAAGAGTTCCATACTTGAAAATTCTTGGGAAGCACACACATTTTATAGTCATCATCTCAAGGAGAATAATATATCAATGACCCCACCTCCACTCAAAGAAATAAGGCCTACACATTGGGGCATATTGAATTATCTACATCAAACAAGAAACATTTTCATCATTGTCCAAAATAATCAAGGTGATATACCCCTCTTTGAATAAAGGATCATATCACAAGCATATTTGAAGAAGTACATTTCAAGAATAAGCATTTTCATCTTCAAGGAAGAAAGCATCATCATAAAAATCAAGAAGGAATCAAGTTGAATATATCACCATCAATAAGCATATTCACTTGAAAAGTAAGTACCTCTATATGTATGTATGAATCTACTATCAAAATGACTTTTTTTTCAAGGAGAGCAACAAGTTGGTTGGGTCATCAAATTTCCTTTCATGGATGAAGAGGGAAAATTTGATCCTCAATATAGAAAATGAAGTGGTTGGAAATGTTAAGGTTTCAATCACTGAACCACCAAAAGAAGAAGCTCAAGCTCTAACAAAGTATATGAAGGGGGATATAAGGGCGCAAACAATCCTAATAAAATCAATCAAGGACTCTCTCATCCCCTATGTAGCAAAATTGGAGAATTCAAAAGACATCTATGATAAGCTGGTAGAATTATTCTATGCAAGCACCACTAGAGAAGTCATATATTTGAGAACTAAGAAATATAAGATGAGGGTATCAAAGGAAGAAGGGATAACCTCATATCTTATGAGGCTACCAAAAATAAGATACCAACTGCAAGAGTTGGGGGAAATAGTGTCTGATAAAGAAATGACCACCATGGTTCTCAATGCACTACCTGATGAATGGGGCAACTTCGTATCAAGCATCTATGGAAAGAAGGAAGCCACCCCATTTAGTGAACTCTATTCATTGTGTAAGATTTCAAAAACTAGGTTAAAAGCAAAGAGTGACATGGGACAAAGAAAACAAATTCAAGAATTTGCTACCATGGCTAAGAGAAAAGGAAATTTTTGGAAGTTTGGTCCTTAGAAAAATAAGATGATTGATATGTCACAGACACAATGCTATGGCTTCAATAATATAGGCACTCAAAGAGATATTGTCCTAAACTAAAGAAGGACAACAAGAAAAGGAAGAAATAATTGAATACCATATCACCAAAAAAGTAGAATAACTTGATGAGAAGAAATCCAAGAAAGAAAGGATAGATATTCACTATTAAGATCTCCAAAACAAGAAGAATTAGGTGAAAATACCTATACTATGGTGGAAAGCATTGTGTGCATGATAGGATGCACCATATTACGATATGACATTATATTGGAAGCATATAATTGATGCAAGAGCTCATGACATAATTATAGAAGCTTGAAATATAGCTAAAGTTGAAGTATACCTGATTGTAGAAGTCATCAACAAAAGGAAGTAGCTCTTGGTAGCCTCATTGAAAGCATAAGTAGTATGTAGGAAGAAAGCCATCTAGCATGGTAAAAGTAAATCATTATACATCCTCATCATCACAAATAAGAAGCATATGCAAAGTGAGAATAATTAAAATCCTTCGTTTAAATCTTCATTAAAAGGTTCACCTCTCTTGGAAGAAGAAATTGTCTATGAGAATTACACCTTGTACGAGATTCATTGTTTAGAATAATGATGGTATTGTGACAAAGGAATGAAACATGGTTGAAGAACTTTCAAGAAAGGGAAGTTTTCAAAGGAAGTTTAGATGTCCAAAAGGAAAGAGTTATGTATATGTTTGATAGATTAAAGCATGTCATCATATATTTGCATATAACACGGGAAAATTCTCTACGTCATCAACATGATTGAAGAAAAGATATCTCTTCCTTTCGAAATATGCATGGTTAATATTGAGAAGAAGGAACCAACATAATATGTCCTCATATGGAATATGAGGTGGTTGAAAAAATCAAGGAAATATAAATGGAAGTTCCCGGGGAGAAATGTGTGAAGAAAGAAAGAAGATCGTGGAAAATGAAACTATGATAAGTAATCAACATATGATGACTAAGAGAATTGACTAGAAAATCTCCATGAAGAAGGTATGAAGAGTCTGATAAAGTTTGTAAAGGAAGGGGACCCTTGACATTAATTTTTTTTTATATGTGTCTATGAATGTGCATGATGTTGATGTTGCAAGAAATCACATGCCATGATGAGAGGCCATCATAAAAGGTAACTTCGATTTGAAGTTCATTTTTTTTTTTTTTTGGAGCAATATATGGATGGGTTGATACATGGTTACCTAAAGAGAGTTGTAAATGTCACCTACAACTGGCACTCATGTGGTCGGATGGAAGAATTTGAAGGAAACATGACTTGGAAGAGGTAATTGCATGAAGAAAAGACAGATGTGGACCAAAATGCCACTTTCTGATAATAAGAAGGATGACATGACTATTGGTTCAATATTATGATTCATTGAAGGAAATTTATGGATGGTTGACACCCTATGAAAAATAACTCGAAGATGAAGTCTCCATAATGATTAAGATGAAATTCATGGCATTGAAAGGAGGAGCTCTACAAGTAGATGATGGTACCATGATCTCCACCAAAGAGAAGAGAGTTGTTTTTGGAAACAAGTCCCTAATTAAGAGGGAGCTTGGACAAGTCCCTAGATAAGAGGGAGCTTACGTAAATTCATTTTATAGGAATGGGTATATCTTCCCAAGTTGAGAGGGAGAGATAGACACGTGATTCTTGTATTCAGTCTATGAAGAAAGAATGGAGTATTGGGTAAAGCATCTGACATATGATACTTTTTGAGGACGAGGTAGGGCATCCAAGATAAGAGTAGTCGAAGAGGAAATTTTTTGAGGATGTGTTGTTCAAAGATAGGAATTTTACTAGCAGAACATACCCTATGAACACCTTGGTGGGGTATGTTCCTTGAGAGACAATGATGATGGTGTCTGTCATTCATTGGTCTCGCCAACAATGTGCTTTGATCTAATGGAGAGATAGAGATTGTTATGCAAGATTTACAATTGTAAATAAATTATCTCCCCTAGGTTCAATGGCCAACCTATAACAACAGATAAAAAAGGAACCCAATGCTTTCCTTAAAGTAAATAGATGATGGAATGAAGCCTACCTGGAATCTGTCGTACATTTCGTTCATTCTTTAGCTTGAATGCTCCAATTCCAGATATGATTTCCAAAATTAGAACATGCATATTCATATAACACAAGCCAAGAAACTATGAGATCTATGTAGTATCATCTAAGTACTCTATTCAATAGATCAACATGATATTGAATATATGAAATAACAACATCACATATAGGAAAATAGAGAACTATTTGCATTAATATAAATGGAAGGAGATTACAACCAAAAATAGGTGTTTATCTTGTAGAAGAGCTCCTCCAAGTTGTCTTATCTTTTCCTTGTCACAATATGCACCTCCAGTCACCCTAAATGCATGGATTGTTAACCTCTCACCTCAGCCACATGAGGGTAGAATCAATCTCCAAAATCTAACCCCTTGCATATGCAAGGAATTAAATATATAGAGGAGTGGGGTAAGTTGGGAGTTCTTATCCAATTACCAATATAAGGTTTTAGATGCAACTTTGATGGGAGGATGGGATCAAGGGATAATTAATGGAAACCTGAAAGAAGGATGAGCTAGGATCTGAAATTTTTATCCAAGATAAATGGTTGTAACAAATTCTGGAAGCTTTTGGAAGAGGAAGCTTTCGAAAATTCTCTCTTTTTCCCGAATTTCTAGAACCAACGCAGGTGCAAAGGGGAGAAACCTATAGATGATCAACGTTGACCATAGTGGAGAAACCTATAGGTGAACACTATCTAGAGGAAGGACAAGGAGCGTTGGTACTAAAACTGGCTCAGATGAGGTTGTTTCAGGAAGAAATTCTGGGAAATGAAAGAGGTTCACTTATGGCTTTGTGAGAAGATGTTTACAAGGGGGTATATGATGTTGATTGATCCCATTATGAGGCCTAATGAATTAATGTGACAAAATTGCCTATAATATAATCCACCCTAAAGAAAAAACTCAGAAATGATGACTGATGATTGAATTCCTTTACCTTGTGATAATTCGGGATCAAGAACAACGAGCAAGATTCATCTATTACAATAAATTTTCATCATGACATATTTTTGCTGGGGGATCCATACCCATACTAAACACATAAGCTAAGATATAATTTATAATGATCAAAATAAGTGTCCACATATGCAACTGGTGGACCCGTGACTGGATGACTATCTAGATGATCATAGCCATTATACATTTTGATCTTTGTATAAATCCTAAAATCACAGCCCAGATGGATGAAAATAGATACGGCGTGTTAGTCATCAGTAATTTTTACTATCTGAAGATGAATAAATGTCAGTCCTAGATTTCTAAAAACAAAATTCATAAATATTGTGAGTTTTAGAAATATTACTGCCTTCATTATCCTTAGGATAAATTTTTCACTGTTTTACTACTCTACCATGTCATGATTAGCCTACCACTCCCAGAAGACCCATCATGGGCTCATGCCACTCATTTTCACTATGTTTTTCCACATTTGACCTTAGCACTCAGTTTTTCCTTGCCTAACCCCTCCACTTGCCACCTAGGGTCACCAACCAAATTAATCCTTCATGTGTTTCCTAAAGAGCCTCCCACTAGGTCACTAGGGTTTCATAAGTTGTAGGATTGTCTTTGATTTTCTAAAGTATTGTTTTTATGAGCCAGAGGCTGCATCAAATGTAAAATAAGGTCAAGCAATCGTTTGTCCAAATTAGATCACAAAGGCCTTCAAGAAGGATTACTTTTCCAAAGATGGCATTTAGCAAGAGGATAAATGTGCATCTTAAACATTTCTGCAGGAATGATTGAGATAAACATCATACAAATAAATAGGTAAGGTAAGAGGCCAACTCCTCACCAAAGGACATCCACAACAAAGAAGAGAAATCATGCCTAAGTTCAAAGAGAATTAGGGTTTTAGGATTAATTGGCTAAACCGTATTGTCAACCAATAAGCCAACGCAGAAAAACACAAGGACCGAGGTACATTAGCACAACTAAGCATGAATTGAAGATTTATTTGAAACTAGAGATGAAGATGAGAAGCCTCCATGATGACAACAGGAAGATAGTTTGAATAAGCTCTTGAAGTTGACCTCCGGGGTTTGCCAAGGTAACCATGCTTCATTGCATCAAAGGGAGGAAAATGCAAAGAGTATTAGTGTGAGGGATATCAAGCCTTTATTTTCAGTCATAACCCTCTAAATGGTAAAAAATGCATAGGGTTGAATTTCAGGATAGAATTCCAAACTGATCATAAGGTTACTGTTATCAAAGTGTTAAACTCCAAGAGTGACAGGAGGGCAGAAACATTATGTCATGGCACCTGCAACAAAATAGAAGTGGCCAAAGAAGTTCGCATACATATTAATGAAAGTTGTGGCACTTGTCAAAAGTGGATTTATTACACCTCTAGAAAATCAGTGAGAGGGAAAGAAACCACGTTTTCAGATCACCCACACTCATAAATCCCAAAGGGAGGGAAAAACATGATTACCAAACTCAACAATGCAGGAAATTTTAAGGTTTTGATATGACAGAATGGGTAAAAACAGAGTGTTGAAAGACTCAACAGGCCAAAGAGAATCAAGTCCCACCATGTCAGCTACCTAAAAAGCAGCAAAGAGAAGTAGTAAGGAGAAAAAGGGTTTAGTTTTATATTTTTAAATCACCCACTTCAAAAAGTGAAAATAATATCAGTGAAGTGATAAAAAGATCAAAAAACATTAGGATGTGGGTTTGTAAGAGATAAATATATCTTCCTAAGACTATAAAATCCAATTTGGTTTATGACTCAACTCCATTTGTCACTTGCAAAGGAGAGTGATAAACCTTCAAGAGAGACTTCTAAGTTCGGGCAAACTTCAAGCAGAAACAACCCTGTGCTACGCTCCTGGAACACAGTGCTACGCACCTGGCTATGCCTTCCTTCGAAAATATAACGGAACGATGCACGCCTGTGACCTAGTGTTGTGTGTTCATCCTATGCAGAACCGACAGAATTTCCCATGCATCAAAACCCGTTCAACAGCATGCAGAGCTGACTCGTCTGGCTTGGGCGCTATGCACAGAGCTCGTTCAGCAGCACCCAAAAGCATGTAGAGCAGCCCAACTGTCCTGGTGCTATGCACAGGGCACGTTCAAAAACGCCCGATAGCATGCAGAGAAGCCTGACTGCCCTGGCGCTATGCACAGGGCATGTTCAGTATCCGAGCCGACAGTGTGCAGAGCAGCCCAACTGGCCCGGGTGCTACGCACAGGGCATGTTCAGTAGCCGACCCGATAGCATGCAGAGTAGCCCGACTGGCCCGGTGCTACTCTCCTGTGCTACACATTTAGCCAGGAAGCTCTCTACGCCTGTGTAAGCTTCTAAATGCCTCAAAACTCCTCCAATTTTCTACTTGGTGCCTCCTAAAGGTTTTTATAAGAGGTATGTATATGCCTTGCCCCCTCTCATAATGTTTTGAAGGTGAACTTAGAGAGAAATGTAAAAAACCTAAAGGAATAGAAAAGATTAGTCCCCATGCTAAAAAACATTGTTGTTTAAAGGAAACTCATCCATCTACATGATAAAAACACATTGAGACTACTTTGATAAGAAGTTTCTCCTCTACCAAAATAATATCTCCATTTGCAAAATTAGCCTCCACACTGCCAAGCCTTGACATTACTTTTCCTCACCCTCTCAGGTTGTTGTCATTACTAAGGTATATTCATAGCAAGTTTTGGCATATCAGTGGCTTTGCATTCGAAATTACCTGACCTTATTATTTTTCCCAAATTGCCCTTCCCCACTCATAATTCCCCTTCACTTGCAAATCACTGCCTTTCTCATCATCATCTCACTTGCCCTCTCCATATCATTTCACAAGTAGATTTAGGGTTTTGGACCTTCAAGGCAAGAGCTAAAAAAGTAAGATGTTGAGGGAAAATGATAGTGGCAGTGGTGAGGGAGGCCAAGGGCCTAGAAGACAACTGAAAAAAGGTGGAAGGGTAAACAGATTTGAGCCACTGAATACCAAGGAACTGATGGAATTTCCTATAACAGTTGCATATTTTCAAGAAGTATGTTTTTTTGACTTCTGTGAAAGGGTACAATAGGTCTAGATTCATCCTGAGCTGACCAGGCATTTCATCCTTAACCTCCATGACCATCAAGTAAACTTAGCAGGAGTGAACTTTGAGCTATCCATCAACACCATTTCTATGGCCACCGGGATACCTATTATGGGATAAAAGTGGTTCAAACAGGAAAGTTTGGACCTGAGCCATTATCAACCCTTCTTGAAACCCAGATACCAAGCTGATTGCAAATATATTTTTCCATTTTCACATCTACTGGAGAGATATGCACCCTTAATGAAAATAATCATGAAATACTTCACCTATGAGGGTAGGTTTTCTAGAATTTTTTCCTACCATATAAGACTGCTCATGCACTTCAAAAGGGCCAAGCTGCTACATTTTCCCTATTACCTTTATATAAGTATTGATAATATGTCATACATTGTGCAAAAGAGACCTCCTTCACAACAAATGAAAAGTCTTGTTCACCATTCCCTTATCAAGATGATTGTGTTGCATCAATTAGAGCAACAGGGTATCCCATGGGAAGTGTTCAACGCCCATGAAGTTTTCACAAACTCACAGCCTCCTCATCAGCCAAATCTACCCTCATCATCTCATCCACCTCCCTTCACTCCTCCATCACCCCCCACTGACCATGACTTCTCATTTACACATGAACCCTCTCCTCAAGAAAACCTCCCTCCCTCACCTTCTCCTAAAGTATCATATCAAGAAGAGAATGATGATGAGGAAGAATAGACAAATGATGAGGAAGAATAGAAAAATGATGAGGAAGAAGAAATAGAAAATGAAGAAGAGGCAGAGAATGATGATGAGGAAGAAACAAATGATGAGGAAGAAGAGACAAAGGATGGGGAAGAAGAAAAAAATGATAAGGAAGAAGAAAATGACAATGATGAAGAGGTAGAGAATGATGATGAAGAGGTAGAGGATGATGATGAAGATAATGAGTTAGAGGCAGATTATGAAGACAAAGGCAGTAAGAAAAATAGTGAAGAAGAAACAGATAATGATGAAGAGGGAGATGCAGATAATGATAAAGAGAAAGAAGAAGGAAGTGAACAGGGAAGTGATGAAAAGAATAGTGACAAAGAGGCCAACAATGAAGAAGAGGATGAAAATGCAGAAGATATGGAAGAGGATGACAATTATAAAAATGATGACAGTGAGGAAAGTGCATAAGCTAATGACAATCATGAAAATAATGAAGAAACCATGGTGGATGATAGCCCTAATAATGATGACAGCTGTGACACTTATGAAACAAGCCTCAGTCATGAAGACAGTTACAAAGATGAACAAAATGAAGATGATGATTGTGCAGAAAGTCAAGAAGAGGCTAATGACAATCATGAAAATAATGAAGAAACCATGGTGACTAATAGCCCTAATAATGATGACAACAGTGACACTATGAACCAAAAAAGTAGTGAAAAGGCTGATGACAGTGGTGAAGATCATAATAGTAATGTTAGCATGGAGGAAGATGAAGGTAAGTCTCGAGAGGGAATTCAAGAACACAATGCAAAGGACATCAATATAGAGATCATTGAGGAAAATAAAGGCAATCTTGAGATCAGCCATGGTGAGGGCACTCATGTAGGAAAGTTTGAGCTTTTCCCTCTCACATATCAATGAGGTCCAAGGCTTGTGTTTTCTACCTCCAAAAGACAAGGGACCATGCCATCCACCTCAGCTCAACCACTAGACAAAGGGAAACAAAAGGTAAAGGAAGAAGAATAATATCATGAGCTTGGGAGGGAATTTGAGATCATTCAGGTGGACAGTGATGAGGAGAATGAAGCAAGGATCACAAACTTGCTCCTCCAGGATAGAAATGCACAAATTAAAGACCTCCAAGCACATTTGGATAGGGCCAAGAGCGTGAATTATGCCCTTGACTTGGAGAGTAGGCAACTAGGAGAAAAAATTGCAATCTACGAAGCTAGAGCCATCAAGGCCCAGAAAGACGCCAAAAAGGCACAGGTGAAACTAGAAGAGTTCATGGGAACTTATGAAGGGAGTGAGGATGAGGAAGGACAATCTAGGAGGAGACCTAGAACCATGGGATTAAAGAAGGCACTGGAAAAACAAAAGGAACAAGAATCAACCCTAGAAAAACAACTCCCTCTAGATGAGATTTTTTCCATGGAGATAGCACATGATCGGGAGCCTTGGTTGGAAAGAGGCAACATACATTTGGAGGCTAAATTGAAGAAAGAAAATCAAAATCTTGTTCTTCAAAGAAGGATGACTATACATTATGCCCGGAGAAACCAAATTGCAAGGGCTAAACTCAAGAAGGCTCAAACCAAGATCCAAGCACTAGGAGAATCAAAAGGCCAAGCTAACCTTGGAATCTTGGCACAAGCTTCTCTACAGGTCTCTCAAAACCCATGAGGCACACTTCCACCAAATTTGGGAGAATTTTGAAAAATTTTGGTTTTTTGCAAATTTGGAGAGCCAAGGGGGTAGCATCCATAGTGCTAGGCTTTTTCTTAGAGCATCCTCAGCAGGAAAGGCTTGAATTTTTGGAATCCTCAACCCAAGTATATAATTCTCACAAATTTTTAGGTCAATTGGAGTTGTTTTAGTCCTCCAAAAGGGTAAAATACCCCCTAATTTTCACCTTTTTTCCTAGTTTTCAGGACAGGTGCTGCGCCTTTACCAGCCTTGGAGTTTTTTTATGTTTCAACAAGTTGCAGAGGTCAAATTAGAGAACTAATGGTATTTTTGGAAAGTATACTCAACAAGATTTCTGAAGAGCCATCACATAGCCTTTTTCGACATCAGGAAGGCCTTCAAAACATTATTTCAAGTTGACCTAGTTTTCCTACTCTAGTGCTACGCCCTTGAAATGGAAATTCATCGTAAAACTTAGTGTTGCACCCTTAACAGAGGAAAAGTAAAAAATGTATGCTTTGAAAGTTTTAGGAGGCTTGGCAGAGCCCAAATGTCAATTTATTTGCTAAAAGTGCCTGAAAAGATATTTTGTTTTAGATATTTTGTGCCTTGGGTCTTGCAAGGTCTCAAGGACAATAGTGACATTTCTGATTAGCCAATAGGCTTCTAGAGACTCTATTAGGTTTTTATCCTCCTTGCTTGTTAAATAGAGGATTGAGGATTCAATTTTGATGGTTGTTGTGATGACTCTTGTGAGTAATACATATTCATTGGAGCTTGAAGAGAAATTGGTGTTGTGGAGCTTATGAATGGCTTGTTTTTCTTATTGACGGAGAAGGTTTGCTTGCAGGATTCCTAAGCTTGGTTAATGGTGATGTGATTCTATTCAGTTATTGTTTTCTTCTGTATCATTGTTTTTTATCCTTGTTGGAACAGGGTCTCCTAACAGGCTGCGAAACTGGTCCATTTTTTATATTTTTGGTTATATTTAGCATAGCGGAGGGGTTTTGGGGCAGTTCAAAGCCCTGAATGCATTGTAATGGGTCAAAGGGTAAACTAGGGGTCCAAAAACCATGGGTTGCAGACCATAGGAAATTCGAGGCTAGATTGTTTTAAATAGAGATGCATTTTGTATTGTATAGGATAGGAAATGATGAGCTATTGATGCAATCTGTTGTTTAAGCTAGCTGTTTGGGTTTTGGGGAACGGACTCCTGCTGGCTTTGTGCACAGAACTCCTAGTCTAGCTGTGTGTGGACCCTGCTACTATGTACGCATGTTGGGAAGGGAATTGGAATTGTAAGGAATAATTGATGAATGAATGAATGCGGAAGATTGTCAGAGAACTGAATCTATGAGTACTGTTATGTGAATTATTGGTAATTGATGTATTATGCATTTTATGTGCTTAAGTTGTGAAAGATATGTGTACTGTGTTCTTGGATCTAGATCTGTTTATGTACTGTTGTATTGATGATATAAAAAGCATAGAGCTATATATCTAGTGCACGTGGAAGCAAATAGAGATTTAATTAACTCTACGTAGAATAAGGTAATCGGGGATTACAAGATCTAGCACTGATCTGCTTGATTTACCCATCCTTTCTCAGGGTGCAAAAACCTGGTTCTAGCACCAACCCATACTACTTCAGGTGAGACTTTGACCTGCGGAAGTAGGTCACTACCGAAAGGGCAAGTAGTATAGGGGGTTTGTTGGAAAACCTTGCTTACCAAACCTAGGTTAGGACCCCTCGAGCCAACAAATAGCTCCATTTCCGGGACCATAAGAAGTCTAAGAGAGGAATTAGGTAATGAAAAGAGAATACTAGAAACCTAAAATAAAATAGATCAAAGACTAGTTCGAAAGACAGATCCAGGATTTCAAAGTAAAATAAAACCGCAGTGAAAAATTAACGGCGGAAAGGTGGAAAAATGGGTACATTCTTACTGAAAGCTACGAAATATTCTTTGTAACCTTTGCGATTGAACTCCAGGAGTGGCTCGCCAGGCTTGTGGAATTCCAGAAGTGATGGAGGGATGAGCAAGTCACTCAGTGGACCGCAGAGCTGCTTGAGCAGCTGGAAAAAACTGATAATACTATCAAATGCACGCTGGATCACTAGGTGGATAGTGTGCTGGGAGGATTTGTGACAGAAATTACCATTGATCATTTTGTATCATACTCTAAGGCCGAACGATGATTCTTCAAAGGATTCCGAGGAAAATTTCTGAGGACATTACTGTTGCTGATCAAGAAATTATTGTGGGAAAAGAGCATTCTGTGTAGTCATACTGACTAAATGACCTCGGATCTAGACCGGAGCACGAACCACAGTGGAAAATACTATCGAACCAACCTTAATAGAGGGATATCCACCTATAATCCATTGCCAGAACCAGCTACACAAGATCCCCCAGCTACGTCGCCACCTCAGCCGCGCAGAGGTAAGAATTTGCCTATACCGCCACCCTCCCTAGACAGTGATATGGTTGCGCACTTGAAACTACCTACCTTCAAGGGGGTTGTAGATGAGGATATGGACCAATTTTGGTTCTTTGCAGACTCCATATGGACTACGCAGAATGTGGCAAGTGATACGGTAAAAAGGGCGGAATTTTCGTTGGCCTTCAAGGATAGAGCACTGAATTGGTATATGCGGTACATATCTCAAAATGGAAGTGCATCCCTTCAAAATATTAAAGATGCCCTAAAAAAATAGTTCCGAAAGCCAAAGCCATACTCTCAGTTGGTAGCCAAAGTAAAATACTTCAAGAAAGGTACGTCTGAGTTGGTGTGGGAGGCCGATCAACGATTGAAGAAAGAAATTAGGGAAGGGGGGTTCAAGTATGACGATAGGAAACACACAGAATGGTTCATCTCCATGTTGCTACCTCACTTACGCATACCAATGGGCCAACAAACCTTTGAGTCACAGGAAAAAGCCCTGGAAACCACTATGAAGCTCGAAGCCACACCTAAGGATGACACGTTGGGGGAGTGCAATAGATTCAAGAGAAGATCGGAGCCATGCACATGGAAATACAGAGCTTGTGGACATAATGGGGAAAAGGAGTTAGTACAGACCTCTGGTGCATACTATGTTTGGTGTTTGGTCATACTAAGGACCAATGTCCCCTATTGGCAGATTACCTACAGGTAGGGGGACCTAGTCCACTGTGCCCCGGATCAGGCGGACCTGCTCTTTGGTGCGATGACTGCTGGGTAGCGGGACTACATGATACGGCCCAATGCCCTTGGCTAAGTATGGGTGATCTGAAGCAAAAATGGTGTAGTATCTATCGATCAGTAGGGCATGATGAGTAGAATTGTCGCACATATGAGCTATTGGTAGATCGGGGAAACCTCTATAGGGTACAGTCAGATCCTGCATCACCGAGATCCCCCGCGACTTTTGGTGGCTCCCCCGCAAGGGGTAGGGGAGGTCGAGGAAGAAGCGCAGGACGAGGTCGGGGCCAGCTGATCTGATATAATTTTAGAGAAATAGGGCACTTTGCAAGGGACTGTCCAAATCCCACTAGGAAATCCTGAAAATACTACTGACAGCTGGACCATGAGATTGAAGATTGCCCAATTTTAATAGCCAAGATGCAGGAAAAATAGCCCACCCTTATGCAGAATGTGCAAAGGGTTAAAACTAAGATACGCAGTGGGCTGGTCACCCTCGGAGCAAAATAGGAGCTTGCCTCTTGGGAAGGAGTGCCCTTCAAAGAACGAACACCACTAACAGTCCCCACGCCGCCGCCAATGCAACCTCAGATAAAGGACGGGGTTGAGCCCTTTTTAAAGGCATGTCTGAAGCTACTGCGAAATCCACAGGCTGTAGGTAATCTCCAAGCACTACTGAATACCTATGCGGTTCGGACCAATTTGATCCCTAAAACAAAGGATGTACACAAACTATACAGTTGTAAGAAGCGCACCGAAAGAGAGATGTGATTGAGTGCGCAGATTGGTGACTACGAGATGGATCAGGTTATCTTAGATCTGGGGTCAGATGCGAATGTATTACCAAAGCAGACATGGCAATGAATGGGGTATCCTAAATTAGAATGGTCCACCATCCAGTTGCGAATGGATAATCAACAGAAAATCATCCCTCTATGGAGACTACCAAAAGTCATGGTTGACATCGCAGGGGTAAGGGTCCTAGCTGACTTTGAAGTCATAGAAATTGTGGAAGATGTGGATCCCTACCTTGCGCTCCTTGGACTGGACTGGGAAATTGACATGGGGGGTGTCATCAATCTCAAGAAACATAGCATGGTGTTTGAAAGAAAAGGTACGCGTGTCATAGTACCACTAGATCCAGCATAAGATGTGCGGTATACAGAGCTAGCCTATGAGGAGGAGGAATTAGATCACATTTATAAATTAACTGTGTGGGATGAATATCAGGTTAACCCCATGGATGGAGGGATGATCTACTGGGAAAAAGACAGTGAATGTTTTTCTGACTCTAATGAGGAGCTGGAAAATTGGAAAGGTCGATTGCACGAAGTTTCAGCGCTCCAATGTCTTCAGACCGTCAGGAATTTTCAGTGCATATCTACCACGGAAAGAAACCTGCCCCACCAGGAGGACATAGATGATAATCAAGAGATGGTCAAACCTAAGATTCCCACAGAACGAAGGCTCGAGGCACTATCACTAACATTGCGTGGAGCACCTACGCAAGGACCGATATTATTTTCTCAGGAGAAGTATTGGAGAAGGGTGATCCTGTGCATAAGGAACCCAGTTTCCAGATGGACTCTAAGGCCAGTCAACCTACGTGGAAACTTAGTGATATACCACATTCAAGGGTGCGATCACGCCTTGCACGATCAGGCTTGCTGGGGTACCGTTGCCTTAGGCATGTGTCGGATTATGGACCTGCTCAGACCCACATGTAATTTGAAGAATTTACGAATGCCTCAAGTAATAAATGGCACAAGGATGCGTGAAGCAGCCCTCTGGCGTAAGAACGTTCCAACCAAGGGTGAAGTGCATGGCTTGAAAGGCTGATGGACAACTTGCAGACACACCTCGATTCGACCTTCATTCAGGGTACGCGAATGACATACAGGCGTCATCCGTGGTCTGACATTCTGTGGAAATGACCTCAAGCACGTAAGAAAACCGTCAACACATCCCGATTTAATAAAAAAAGGATCTTACAAGTACACACAATCGGTGGTAGATCATCAATGCAGCCATTTATGGTAAGATTGATCTACCTGATCGATGGTCAGTCTCACGAATGGGCTACTCCACCATTAAATAGTTCCGGACGGTGTGCAGATGGCTGGATAATTACACACCATGCTATTTATTCACCCTACAAAATGCTCCTGCTATCTTCGTACTGGTTTTTTGCACTCCTAAATACTCTCTGGGTTTCCTGCTTTCGTGTTGCTAGGATGGACCCAACCATAGAGTCTGGGAATGCTGAGTGTAGTCATAGGGGTGAACGCTGGCTCCCGAAAGAAAGGATTGTCCTCGAGCCACGCACAGCAGGAACGTCGCGATACAGGGACATGCTACGGCTCCTCCGCAACTCCAAAACACCACCCAGCCGAAGCAACGTGTGTTCCCTCCCTCGAATTGCCCTCGTCAATGCTCTTGATCCAACTATGGGGGACATCCAAGTGGATTTAGCGTAGCTATCTCACACAGAGTTATAAGGACTGCACACTAGAGTGTTGCACGAATTTCGCCACCGTGACCAAGCCAGGCAACAACAGTATGACATACCTCCAGAAGTTTGTGACCAGCGGATTGCAGTAGTCACAGAGGCAATGAAAATTATTCATGACCAGCTGACGTAGGGCACACAATTGGTCAAAGTAGCTACCCAACTATGGACGGCCATCCTACACCACTCCATGCTTCAGCACATCTAAATGGAATCGCAGCAGGCGAAAGCTACTTTGGACCAAGTCAGAGCCTCCTCACCCTCCACCATCTCCACGCTGCGTCTAGCCATCTTGGACATGATTTAGAACCTTTTCCACAACAAGCATGTCATTCGAAAATCGTTGAAACCACGGGCTGACATTTCACTTCAGCTCACCAAAGCTGCTCAATCTGCCATTTTGCACCTCCACCGGCTATTGGAACGGATCATCGCGGCTCCAGATGGCCCTGCTTCCCTAAAAATGGTCAAAATTGCGCAACATGCTGTGGCCTAGAGTAACGAAGTGCTCCCACCACTCCTTTGCACTCTGGCTACCTTGTGCGCACAAGTCGAAGCCGCACCATTGCAGTGACTCGGGACAAGTCACAAGATTGTGTTGGGGGACTGTTGGAACGAGGTCTCCTAACAGGCTGCGAAACTAGTCCACTTTTTATATTTTTGGTTATATTTAGCATAGCGGAGGGGTTTTGGGGCGGGTCAAAGCCCTTAATGCATTGTAATGGGTCAAAGGGTAAACTAGGGGTCCGAAAACCATGGGTTGCGGACCATAGGATATTCGAGGCTATATTGTTATAAATAGAGATGAATTTTGTATTGTAAAGGATAAGAAATGATGAGCTATTGATGCGATATGTTGTTTAAGCTAGCTATTTGGGTTTTGGGGAATGGACTCCTGCTGGCTATGTGTGTGGAGATCCTAGTCCAGCTGTGTGCGGACCCTGCTACTGTGTGCACAGGTTGGGAAGGGAATTGGAATTGTAAGGAAGAATTGATGAATGAATGAATACGGAAGATTGTTAGAGAAATGAATCTGTGAGTACTTTTATGTGAATTACTAGTAATTGTTGTATTATGTGTTTTCTGTCCTTAAGCTGCAAAAGATCTGTGTATTGTGTTCTTGGATCTAGATTTGTTATGTTCTGTTTATGTACTGCTGTGTTGATGATATAACAAGGATAGAGCTATATATCTAGTGCACGTGGATGCGAATAGAGATTTAATTAACTCTGCGTAGAATAAGGTAATCGGGGATTACAGGATCTAGCACTGCTCCACTTGCTTTACCCATCCTTTCTCAGGGTGCAGAAACCTGGTTCCAGCACCCACCCATACTACTTCAGGTGAGACTTTGACCTGCAAAAGCAGGTCACTGCCGAAAGGGCCAGTAGTATAGGGGGTTTGTTGGCAAACCTTGCTTACCGAACTTGGCTCAGGACCCGTCGAGCCAACAACCCTTCTATATTGTAGTAGGAGAAATTATTTAGACTAAGAAATGTTGTCTAGAGGCATCTTATTTCTTTTTATCCTTCACTACTTCTATGTTTTCCTCTGCAAGGTTAGTTTAGAGAATTATTAGTTTCTCTCTAGACCCACCCAAGCTTGTTTATCTCATGAATGGTTTAATATAGTAGATATCATAGATGATTTATGGTAATCCCTACTTGTTTAATGTCACTAAAACACTATTTTGAGGTCTCTCTTTGAAGTACCATTGTTTAGGTTTGCCAAAGAGGCTATGTTTCGATCATACCCTTTGTCCATGCTTGAAAAATTGTTTCAAAGATCTTTATAGCTCTGATCAATGATGTCTAGGATTTCCCTCTTCCTTGATTAAAGTTATGTGTTAATCTTAAATGTTTTCTAACCTTGAATGTGAAATCACTAGAAGTTAAATGAGTTTCTCGCCTTCTATATTTCATTGGATTGTTTTTTTGATATGCTACTTGCTTGAGTTGAATCAAATAGTTATAGGTATGCCCTGTCTATTGATTACTTCTCTCTAAATAGTGTTGAAGTCCCTTCTTGTTTTAAGTATTTGACAAAGGATTCTTGATTTCCCTTTGCCCTACTTTGTTCACAAACTTGATGTTCATTTCATTTCACCAAACCTTGAGAATCCATCTGACCATGCTAGATTTTCCCTCTGATGCTCCCCGATCCATTGTTGAACCTTCCATGATTTTTTAGAGACTCCATAGCACAATGACTTGAAAATATCTCATTACATCTATTCTACTTGATCATCTACCCAACCAAAACAAACAAACAAACAAACCCTACACTTAACAACTACCTTAAAATAAAACCCTAAAAGAAAACAAGTTCACATCCTTTGCAAAAAATAGAGAGAGCCCTCTCTGAGTTCAGGAAGGCTAGGTCCTAGGACTCCAAATATTGGTCTGATGTTACCCTATGCATTTGGTCTACCAATCTACTAAATCACGGGACACTAACATAATGGAGATCACGATGGGACCTTCTGAGTAAGTCACAAGCTAAAACATTATGTATCCATTGATTCATTGCTACCTCATCACCATCACTAACATAATGGTGATCATGATGGTACCTATGAGTTAGTGAAAATATTATTATCCCATAGGACTTCAGAAACCCTTATCAAATCATAGAGAACTCAAACTATTAGTCAAAGATTAGAATCTGGTTGTTTCATTATCCTAGCAAAATGATGACTCAGTTGTAGGACACTCATAGAAACCTTAGGGCTACATAAAGGAACTCAGAAGACCCCAAAATATCCCTAGACTTTTTGACAATTATTGGTGGTGGACCATAAACTTACATCCTTAAAAAATAACTAAAAACATCCACCTGATGACTCCACTAGCCTCCAGTAGGCCTATTACTTCACTAGTTCTCATTAGAATTCCCTTAGGATTGAGTTAAATCAGCCCTGAGAAGTTTATAAGCCTAGTCCCATACTGTGTGAGTTTACCAAGCATTAAGATATGTCATCTTTCTGAAAACAGTCCTAACTTTTAGCCTCTCTACATTTGGAGTTTGAAATCTAGCTTCACAAAGGATCAGTATCAGATCTCATCCAGACCCAAACCCTCCCACTATAGTTGATGACCCAGAAAATATTTTGTGGAAAAATTCTAAAATAGGAAACTCAAATACTATTAGGACCATTCATAGAGCAAGCTTTGTCCCTGAACATCTTATAGCCTTGCAATATACCCAGTTTGACTTACACCATACAAAGAACCTTTTCAGAACCAAGTCACAAAATGATATTGACCAAACTGACCTTGAGCCCATAGATTTGCAGCAAAGTTCTAATAGAGAAGCCTCTCCTTCTACCCCACCTGACTTTCAGCTTCTCCATCACTTTAGCTCTTTCCATACCAAATCTGCTCAGAATCAGTTGGCTGGTCCAAGTACTTCCAACACACCCATCCATACCTCCACTGTGCAAACCACTCCATCCCATCTCACAAACCTGCCTCTTGTAAATCCCCCTTGGATTCCATTCACTACCATCATGGAAGCATGGTATGCCCCCCTAGTGTTACCACAACCTCTGGTACCTTTACCAAATGACTACCAATCTAGAATTCCCCACTTCATCGGAGCTAAATCTACCACTGCCCAATAGCATGTAGATAAAATTAATGATTCCTTTGACTACATGGAATTAGAAGAGGAGACCATAAAAATGAGAATCTTCGCCCAAAGCTTAGGAAGAGAAGCCAAAAAATGGTTCAAAATATTGATTCCTAATAGCATACATGATCTCCCTTCCCTCTACCAAAAATTCATAAACAAGTGGGAAATTAAGAAAAAACCTCTCCAAGTCCTCTTAGAATATAACAACCTTAAGCGAAATGTCAGGGAAAGCATCCAAGACTGTTAAACTAGGTTCAATAGTGTGTAAAATGCCCTCCCACTTCACATGAAACCCCCTCAAGGCCTAGCACTAGTGAAATTTCTAGAAGGCTTTGATCCCAACATGACCTACCAATTAAGAGAGAGGGATCCCCAAAATTTAGAAGAAATCCAAAAGGGAGTTGTGAGTGCAGAGGCCAACCTCATTGAAAAGAGGGCTAGGATGATATTAGAAAAGAGAGTTACCAACAAATATGAAACTATGCTCTCAACCTCCTCATCTAATGCCAAGATTGACAGCTTAGTTAGAACAATGGACAGAATGATGGAGAGGATAAGCCTAAATGAAAGAACACATCCTAGGGAAAATCAACCAAATCCCCAAAATAGAAATAGGAACCAGAACTTCAGAAGAGACCTACCCCAAATCAGGCAAAGGGAAAATGACCAATAGATTAGGCCCCATTTCTAGGATAACTATGTAGATGAAGGGGAAAGAGATACTGAACAACCGGAAGAAAACCATGTAAACTTGATAGGTTCTAATAATGAGGGTGATGTTTTTCTTACTGAAGAAGAACAACGTTTCCTCAGATCAAACTGAAACAAACTATGATGATTCTGAAGAATACAATTTGGGATTTGAAAATGCCATAATGGAAGTCCATGGGCAATATGACCTTAGGAGCAAGAGGAACCAATAAATCTCCCAAAATAACAAATCAAACACTGCTGTTAGGAAAACCCATGAAAATACTCCTAAGAGGACAAAAAACAGTACCAAAACCATGGCTAAGAAAGCTGATCCAAACAAAGGCCAAACTAGCTAGAAAAGTGGTGACCCAAGCTGCCCTAGTACACCTACTAGTGGCCCTGAGAAAAATCTTTTGTCCAAAGCCTCAAATCAGAATCAACAAATTAAAATTGTAGAAAAAATTACGGCTAATAAAACTGATGTAAATATGCCTAAAACACAAGTACCTTTCAGTGTTGAAGGAGAGATTGCTAAAATCAAGATAACCTTATCACTCACTAAAATAATTACCCAAGACATGTACAGGTAACAAGTTTTGAAAGTTTCGAACATAGGAAATGATACCGACACTCTACACTTGACTGATGACAAACCAGAGCTGTTGTTTGGACTTGAATTAGAGGGAAAATACCAAGAAGGAGCTATTCCCCCTTTCTATGTTAGCCTAAACATACATGACAAAATATTACATAATTCCATGCTGGACTCTGGTGCCTCTCACAACCTCATGCCAAAGGTGGTGATGGAGAGATTAGGGTTAGAAATAACCAAACCTTACAAGGACCTGTATTCCTTTGATTCAAGCAGAGTCAAGTGTTTGGGTTTAATCAAGGATCTATGTGTCAATCTCACACAAATTCCTGCTAAGGGTCTATTCATGGAAATAGTAGTAGCCGACATTCCTCCCAAGTATGGCATGTTTTTATCTAGATCTTTGGGAGCTAAACTTTAGGGGAATCTTCAACTAGACATGTCATATGCTACCATCCCTTTTTTTCACCAAACAGGGAGATTATACCGAGAATCACACATGAAGTATATGGTTAGTGGCCAAGAAAGGCCAAACGATGCACCTCTTTACTCCATCCATTCAGATCTATATTCATTCATTTTATGTAATGAAGAGGACATTGATGAGTGGGTAAGTGAAATTGAGACAAATCTAGACATACCTCTACAGTCAAACCAGACAATGCATGAAAAACCCAGCAGCCAAAGCTCTAGCAGCCCGAAACAACAATATGATGGCAAAACTAAACTTAATTTTCTGCAAACTGAAAATGAAATTGAAAAAACAAAAACTAGTTTAGAGTCTAAATAGGATTACTCCAATGAAAAACAAGCATAAAAAACAAAACCATTCCCTTTTTCTAATGTAAAAATTCTAGAATACTTTCGTATGGCAGAGTTTTCTAGGAACCTAGATCAAAATAATCTTAAGGTCTTTCCATACAAAGACAACTCATCACCAAAAGGTTTTGTCACTTCAGAAGAATGGTTGGATGCCCAAGATGGTGTCAATAAGCCTACAGTGGTACCTACTGAGGCTGACATAGAAAAATACAACATAGGCAGCCTAGGAAAACCCAAAATGATCAGGTTATCCAAGACTTTGCCACCTCACACTAAACAGAAATACATAAGACTGTGTAAAGAGTTGGAAGATGCCTTTACATATGGTCATGACAACTTAAAACCTTTTGACACAAACATTACTTCAAGTATGATCCCTTTCAAGAAAAACCATAAATATTTGGAGCATATTGTGTCACTAACAAAGAAAGAAAAGGGATATAGGCTATTTGTAGACATTAGGTACCTGGACAAACCCTCCCTAAAAAAAAATTCCCTTTTCTTAGCACAAATCATATGTTGCAAGGGGTAGATGGTTCTAACAAAATGTTATTGTTTAATAGTGTTTCAAATTACAACCAGGTGATAAAACTTCCAACTGATCACCATAAAGCCACTTTCAAAGCACCTTGGGGCACCTACATGTTTGATCAAATGCCTTTTGAGTTAGAGAATGAGGAAGCTACTTTCCAAAGATCCATGGCTCCTGTTTTAAGTTACTTCACTATGTTATACATTGATGACATCATTGTCTATTTTGAAACTAATGAAGAATACCTTTTCCACCTGAGAAGGATCCTTAACAGAAGCAAGGTTTGGAAACAAGACTCAAAGAGGAAATATAAAGGAGTACATGGCTTGTTAGAATTTTTTTGGAAAGATCCTTATACCATGCAATCAAATTAAGGTAACAAGGTTTTATGTTTACAAGAGCTTAATAGAGAAAAGTTATTTGGAGATCCTATAAATAACAGGATACTCAAGCACCATCCTTGTCAAGAATCCTAGTTTGAAACTTTCATTCATTTTACATAACATTGCATGATGAGAGATCACAAAAAAAAAACACAAAAAAAAGAAGGAAAAGAGGGTATATTTAAAGAAAAGGTACAGCTCCACACCCAAAAAATATTACTGCTGAAAGTGTGTAGGCCTAAATGCCACTACTTGTCCCAAAAGTCTCTTGTTCAGTCATCTAGCCTAATCATGGTGAACATGTTTTCAATTTGTTGCTGATAGGTTAGTGAAAGAGAACTTGTCAAAACACCTAAAAACTTGACTTGTCGGTAGAAATATATTAGGAGAAAAAGATGTTGGTTCTTAATGATCAAATCTGAACCAAGGAGAAAGATATGGATGATTAAAAAATGATGAAACACAACCCTCATACTTTCTAGTTTTGTTTGAACAAAAATAATATCTTTGTGCATTTTGTCCCAATGCCACAACCCATGTTGAATCAGATTGCTTAATCCTGGTTCAAATCAGGTTTTCAATTTCATGTCAATAGCTTAGAGAATGAATTCTGTCATATTGCTTAATCTTAACAGTCAAATAGTCTAGGTAGAGAATAAAAATAGTTCACTAGCATAATCTGAAATTTTTGAAGTAATAAGGGTACAAGTAGATAGTTTATTTTTCTTTCAAAAGAAAAGGAATGTCAAGGGTTTGCCAGCTTAAGTGCACCCAAGGAAGAAAAAATGCTAGACAAAGTAGGCTGGGTAAGTAGAGATGACTTGAAGTAATCATGTTTTTCAGGTTCTTAAGATTATAACTTCAAAGAGAAACATCAACAAATGAAGAAGAAAAATCTGTCCAATGGATGAGGCGTTGGTCTTCATAAACTCAGAGATCCGATATCTGAAGTTCTGGACACCTCCTAAAAAGGAGCTGCCCTCCCCAAGTGGAGCCATTGTTAGTCATCAGTAATTTTTTGTTAAGTCTCTATATTAATAGTGTAGTCCCTTATTATGTTAGTGTAGCCCCACTTATTGTTATTGTTGTACCCCTGTAACCCCCATATTGTTATTATTGTGCCCTTACATTATTATTGTTAGGTCGGCTAGGATTACATTGTGGCCCCACAAGGATTATATTGTGGCCCCATGGACTCCTATATATAGAAGGAGGTTTTTTTCATTTGTATCATCCAATATTTGTTCATTTATGTAATGTATTGGAGGTTTCCCCCTCGAAGTGGCTTATTTCTAAGGCGTTGATATCTCTTTTCTTCTATTTTTGGAGCTGGTTACACAACATTTGGTATCAGAGCTTTGGATTCTAGGGTTTCCCTGCTCTAAACAGGTCATCGTGGAATTTTCGCTATAAATTTTTTTCTACGAAGGTTCAGAAGCTGAAATTTTTAGGGTGCGAAGCCGAAATCCTGAGGAATATTGTGTAAAAATGTCAGAGCTTGGTTCGCAATATTTTCAGAGATATTATATGTGGAAGTTAGGTATTTTTTCAGGCTCCTAAACAGGTCATCGTGGAAGTTGCGCTACAAATTTTTTTATACTGAGGTTAAGAATCTGAAATTTTTATGGTGCGATGCTCAAATCCTAAGGAAACTCGTCAAAAAATTTCAGACTTGGTTCACAATATTTTTAGAGATATGATCTGTGGAAGGTAGTGCTTTTTCAGGCTCCTGAATTTCATATAAAAAAGGTGATCGTGGGAAAATTTCAATAACTCTCTCTCTAAGCATTGGAATGGAGTGCCGTAAAAAGTGGTCACAAGTACACGGACTGTAGTTTCTTATCTATCAATTTCAGAGACAAAATACCAAACAGTGACACGTGGCAAGTCGTACAAGTTCGCTCTACTGAACCAGTCCATAATTAGGTCATTGTGGGAGATTGGACACAACTTTGTCTTGGAGAATCCAAATCAGGTCAGACCTGTGGCATTCAAAAGATATTTAAGAGGGCTATTTCATTGATTAATTTTATATATTGAAGATTCACAATCATATAGATAATCCAATTCCAATATCGAGCTCCTCAAAAGCAAGTAAAAGGTGTGTATTTTTTTTCTCGAATTGCATAAATCTTGTTTGAAAAATCAGTTTGAAGTGATTCCAAGGGCCTATTGAACATATATTTCAGTATTGTGTTATGAAATTCCTCCTAAAAATAATTCAACACCAATTAAGCCCTCAGAAATTTATACTATGATGCATGAAGTGGAAGAATTGCAGTATGAGATATCAAAATTACGGTACCAAGTGCAACAAATTTTGATCTTACGAAGAGCAACCGAAGATGACATAGATGGTTTAAAAGAAGAAATGGAGGCTAATTTGGATGGTTTGAAGGATAAAATAATATCTAATATGGATGATAAATTAGTGGAATATGACATCGAGCATCAACAACAAGTTCTCCAACTCTCAAAGGATAACCTAACTTTGGTGCAGAATCTAATGAAACAACAAGAATATCAACATCACATCGAAAGAAGTTCTGAAGCAGTCACAAAAACAAGAACTTTACAAGTACGATCAATTTCAGAGTATCTCAGCAAGTGGAAGAACTTTCCTGTAGAAGATTCCACATGGGAGGATGAGAATTTTATACAGAAGCATCAAGAAATAATCAAGCGTTGAGGACAACACTTGTTTGAAGGAGAGGGGTATGTTAAGTCCCTATATTAATAGTGTAGCCCCTTATTATGTTAGTGTAGCCCCCCTTATTGTTATTATTGTACCCCTGTAACCCCCATATTGTTATTATTGTGCCTTTACATTATTATTGTTAGGTCGGCTAGGATTACATTGTGGCCCCACTAGGATTATATTGTGGCCCCATGGACTCCTATATATAGAAGGAGGTTTTCTTCATTTGTATCATCCAAGATTTGTTCATTTATGTAATGTATTGGAGGTTGCCCCCTCGAAGTGGCTTATTTATAAGGCGTTGATATCTCTTTTCTTCTATTTTTGGAGCTGGTTACACAACATTTTTACTATCTGAATATGACTAAATGTCAGTCCTAGATTTCTAAAAAAAAGATTCATGAATATTGTGAGTTTTAGAAATCTCACTGCCTTCATTATCCTTAGGATAAAATTTTCACTCTTTTACTACTCTACCATGTCATGATCAACCTACCACTCCTAGAAGACCCATCATGGGCTCATGCCACTCATCTTCACTATGTTTTTCCACCTTTGACCTTAGCACTCAGTTTTTCCTTGCCTAACCCCTCCACTTGCCACCTAGGGCCACCAACCAAATTACTCCTTCTTGTGTTTCCTAAAGAGACTCCCACTAGGTCACTAGGGTTTCATAGGTTGTAGGATTGTCTTTGATTTTCTAAAGTACTGTTTTTATGAGCCAGAGGCTGCATCAAATGTAAAAGAAGGTCAAGCAATTTTTTTTCCAAATTAGATCAGAAAGGCGTTCAAGAAGGATTACTTTTCCAAAGACAACATTCAGCAAGAGGATAAATGTGCATCTTAAATTTTTTTGCAGGAATGATTAAGATAATTATCATAAAAAGAAATAGGTAAGGTAAGAGGCTAGCTCCTCACTAAAGGACATCCACAACAAAGAAGAGGAAGCATGCCTAAGTTCAAAGAGAATCATGGTTTTTAGGATTAATTGGCTAAACAATATTGTCAACCAAGAAGCCAATGCAGAAAACCACAAGGACAGAGGTACATCAACACAACTAAGCATGAATTGAAGATTTATTTGAAACTAGAGATGAAGATGAGAAGCCTGCATGATGACATCAGGAAGATAGTTTGAATAAGCTCTTGAAGTTGACCTCCAGGGTTTGCCAATGTAACCATTCTTCACTACATCAAAGGGAGGAAAATGCAACGAGTATCTGTGTGAGGGAAATCAAGCCTTCATTTTCAATCATAACCCTCTAAATGGTCAAGAAGGCACAGGGTTGAATTTTAGGATAGAATGCCAAACTGATCATAATGTTATTGTAATCAAAGCGTTGAAATCCAGGAGTGACAGGAGGGCAAAAACATTATGTCATGGCACCTGCAACAAAACGGAAGTGGCCAAAAGAAGTTAGCATACATAGTTATGAAAGTTGTGGCACTTGTCAAAGGTGGATTTATTACACCTCTAGAAAATCAGTGAGAGGGGAAGAAACCATGTTTTCAGATCACCCACACTCATAAATCCCGAAGGGAGAGAAAAACATGATTACCAAACTCCACAATGCAGGAAATTTTAAGGTTTTGATATGACAGAATGGGCAAAAACAGAGTGTTGAAAGCATCAACAGGCCAAAGAGAATCAATTCCCACCATGTCAACTACCTAAAAAGTAACAAATAGAAGTGGTAAGGAGAAAAAGGGTTTAGTTTTATATTTTTAAATCACACACTGCAAAAATTGAAAAGAATATCAGTGAAGTGATAAAAAGATAAAAAACATTAGGATGTGGGTTTGTAAGAGATAAATCTATCTTCCTAAGACTATAAAAGCCAATTTGGTTTATCACTCAACTCCATTTTTCACTTGCAAAGGAGAGTGAGAAACCTTCAAGAGAGATTTCTAGGTTCTGGCAAACTTTGGGCAGAAACAACCCTGTGCTACGCTTCTGGAACACCATGCTACGCGACTGTGTGTGCCTTCCTTTGAAAATATAACAGAACGTTGTATGCCTGTGACCCAGTGCTGCACGTTCATCCTGTTCAGAACTAGCAGAAGTGCCCGTGCACTAGAACCTGTTCAACAACATGCAGAGCTGACCTGACTGGTCCAGGCGCTACACATAGAACCCGTTCAGCAGTGCTCGACAACGTGTTGAGAAACCCGATTGGCTCGGTGCTATGGAAAAGGTATGTTTAGCAGTGCCCAACTATGTGCATAGTAGCCCGACTGTCCCAATGCTACACACAGGCCATGTTCAACAGCCGACTCGATAGCGTGCAAAGTAGCCTGACTGGCCCCGGTGCTACGCATAGGGCACATTTAGCAGCCGACCTGACAGCATGCAGAGCAACCCGACTAGCCCGGTGCACTCTCCTATGATATACGTTTAGCCAGGAAGCCCTCTACGCTTACGCAAGATTCTAAATGCCTCAAAACTCCTCCAATTTTCTGCTTGGTACCTCCTAAAGTTTTTTATAAGATGTATGTAGATGCCTTGCCCCCTCTCATGCTATTTTAAAAGGTGAACTTAGAGAGAAATGTAAAAACCATAAAGGAAGAGAAAATATTAGTCTCCATGCTAAACAACACTGTTGTTTAAAGGACACTCATCCATCTACATGATAAAGACACACTGAGACTTCTTTTCTAAGAAGTTGCTCCTCTACCAAAATAATATCTCCATTTGAAAAATTAGCCTCCACACTGCCAAGCCTTGACATTAATTTTCCTCACCCTCTTAGGTTTTTGTCATTACCAAGGTATATTCATAGAAATTTTTGGCATATCAGTGGCTTTGCCTTCAGAATTACCTAACCTTATTATTTTTCCCAAATTTCCCTTCCTCACTCATCATTCCCCTTCAGTTGAAAATCACTTCCTTTCTCATCACCATCTCACTTTCCCTCTCCATATCATTTCACAAGTAGATTTAGGGTTTTAGACCTTCAAGGAAAGAGCTAAAAAAACAAGATGTTAAGGGAAACTGATAGTGGCAGTGGTGACGGAGGCGAAGGGCCTAGAAGACAGTAGAAAAAGGGTGGAAGGGTAAACAGATTTGAGCCACTGAATACCAAGGAATGGATGGCCTCTCCTATAGCAGTTGCATATTTTCAAGAAGTAGGTTGTTTTGAATTCTGTGAAAGGGTACAACAGGTCCAGATTCATCTTGAGTTGACTAGGCATTTCATCCTTAACCTCCATGACCATCAAGTAAACTTAGTAGGAGTGAAATTTGAGCTATTCATCAATACCTTTTCTATGGCCATCAGGATACCTAGTATGGGAGAAAAGTGGTTCAAACAAGAAAATTTGGACTTGAGCCATTATCAACCCTTCTTGAAACCCATATACCAAGCTGATTGAAAATCTATTTTTCCATTTTCACATCTACTGGAGAGATATGTGCCCTTAATGAAAATCACCATGAAATACTTCACATGTGAGGGTAGGTTTTCTAGAATTTATTCCTACCATATAATACTGCTCATGCACTTCAATAGGGCCAAGCTGCTACATTTTCAGTATTATCTTTATAGAATTATTGATAATATGTCATACATTGTGCAAAAGAGACCTCCTTCACAAAAAATGCAAAGTCTTTTTCACCATTCTCTTATCAAGATGATTGTGTTGGATCAATTAGAGCAACAAGGTATCCCATGGGAAGTGTTCATCGCCCATGAAGTCTTCACAAACCCATAGCTTCCTCATCAGCCAAATTACCCTCATCATCTCATCCACCTCCCTCCACTCCTCCATCACCCCCCACTGACCATGAGTCCTCGTTTACACATGAACCCTCTCCTCCTCCCTCACCTTCTCCTAAAGCATCAGATCAAGAAGAGAATGATGATGAGGAAGAAGAAATAGAAAATGAAGAAGAGGCAGAGAATGATGATGAGGAAGAAACAAATGATGAGGAGGAAGAGACAAATGATGAGGAAGAAGAAAAAAATGACGAGGAAGAATAAAATGACAATGATGAAGAGGTTGTTAGTCATCAGTAATTTTTTCCTTTGTAGGTGACTAAATTATTACCCTAGATTTCTAGATACAAAGTTCATAAACATTGTGAGTTCTAGAAATCTCACTACCTTCATTATCCTTAAGATAATTGTTTTTCACTATTTTATCATCCCATCATGTCAAGCTCAACTCACGCATCCCAGAAAACCCATCATGGGCTCATGTCACTCATTTTGTCTTTGTTGTGTCACCTTTGGCCGCAATCCTCTGTTTTTGTTTTAGCTTAAACCCATCTACTACCAGCTAGGGCCACCAAACAACCATCTCTCTTACATCTCCAAAAATGCCTCAAGCATTGATGGTCTCAAAACTGTCTCTGTAGGCTCTTTAGATAAATCAAGTACATTGGATTTTGGATATTCAATACATCAGTCTATCAAAAAAATCTATTTTACACCTAAAGATCCCAAAGTCTAAGTTTTCAGTCAAAATCCAAGTCCAAGGAACCTTCCACTAGGTCACCTAGGGTTTCACAGGTCATAGGGTGGATTTGGTATCCTAAAATCTTTGTTTTTTCTGTGTAAAGAGACTTCATTCAAAGAATAAGAAGGACAAGCAACTTTGTCCAAGATTGATCAAAAGCTATTCAAGAAAGGAGTCCTTGGCCAAAGCACAAATTTGCAAGGGAACAGATGCCCTTGTTCACATTTCTGCAAGGATGATCAAGATGGCCATTAACCTAAAAAGAGGTAAGGTAGGAGGATGAAATCATCACCAGAAGGCATCCACAAACAAGAGAAAGGCAGCAGGCCTGTATTTAAAGAGAATCATTGTTTTGTGATTGGTTGACAAAACAGTGGTGCCAAAGCAAGAAACTAGTAAAAGGAACACAAGGACAAAATTCACCTCAACTCCACCAAGTACACATCGAAGATTTTCAAAAAATAATAAATGAGTTTTGAAAGGTTATAGAGAACTTAGAAGACAACACTATTTACTTTTCTCTAACTTCCCTAAAACCTAAGATTTTGGAAAGATGGATAGAACAGGTCCAAGAAAGATGATAAGTCCTCCTTCATAACAATAGATGGAATTCAAAGGATATCCAAGGTGTTCTCTAGGGTTTGTACAAACATCACTATTTCACCTACACCAAAGAGAGATTGAAAAGAGTATCAGTGTGAGGGAGGGGGCCTAAGCATTCCAAATTCAGTCAAAGGCCTCCAAAAATTCAAAAGAAAAGCAAGCATAAGGTTGAGTATCAAAAGGAGAAAATCATGCTAAGCATAGGTTCACTGTTGAAAGAATGAGATGTCAAACTCCAAAAGAGACTAAGAAGACCAAAGGAAAATATTTTGTAGGCACCTGCACAAAATTAGAAGTGGCCAAGGGGAGACATAAAATGGTTTAAATTGCTAAATTTTCCCACCAAATATACATCACTGTCAAAAAAATATCAGAGAAGGTGAGAGACATCTGTTTTATGTCAATTACACTTTAAAAGGACAAAAAGGGATAAAAATCTGTTTTCAGTTTGTCAAAAGCATGCCTAAAGAAGTTTGAATAAGTGCCCAGGTTTTCAAAGGTAAAAGGGTTGAAAGAAGCCTTTACACCCCCTTAGACAAACATCACCACAAAGAAGAAAAGGTACCTTGAGAAAGCCTTCAAAAACCCCTGTAAAAGATAAAAAGTTATCAGTCAAAGAAAAAAGATTGAAAACATAGTAAAGTGGGTTTTCAAGTTTAAATTATTTCTATCAAGGAGTATAAAGGTGTTTTAATCTCATTTTGAACTCATTTTTCACTTGGTGGAAGAAAGAAAGACTCAGCAGAAGAAATAAGGTTTTTGGGTTTTTTTATTTTCTGGGCGAAGTGTTCGGGTGCTGCGCAAATCACCGGCGCTATGCAAACGCAGGTCGGCACTACGCTAATAGGCCCCCCACCCGTTCAAAATTGCACTACATTGCACAAATATCATTGGGTGCATAGCGCAAACCCTGAGCGCTATAGAAACGTAGGCCTGACTCGCCCAGGACCGACAGAAACGACACAACCGCCCGACACACTGCATAATTTTTTGGGTGCTACGCTAAACCGGCCTCCCGACACCTCTAGATGGGTTCGACATTTCACCTGACTCACCCAGGAGATGGGCAGAAGGTGCACACGCAGGCGTTGCGCTAACCGCTGTGCAGATCTTGTCGGCGGTGCACAAGCATCCCGACCCGACAGCTTGGGCAGGGCATTGTGCAAACGCAGAGAGCCTTCCAAGGCAAAAAACTCTTTCCCTAACTCAAATTTTCATCCTCTGAGCTGTCTCTAGGGTCTGTGGAAGAGCTAAAAAATTGGTAAGTGGACCTTTTTCTTTGTCCCTAAGCAATTTTTCAAGTTAATTTTGGTCTTCAATGGTTTTTAAAGTTAAAACCCTCGGTGAGTAAGCCCTAGGTCTTGCCTACAAAGGAACCTATATTTTCAAGCCTCCTTGAGATCATTTGATATCATGAGTGGGTCAGTGAGTTTAAATGCCTGCAAACACATTTGAGAGAAGGCATCCTTAAGCTCTGAAGCAATTAAAACCTAAGAACCCTAACCTCCATAGCCCTCATTCACCAAAGATGACCTCATCATCATTTTTCACTTTGTCTTCACCAAAACCTAAGTTGTCAAACCACCTCTCATCTCACTATGTCAGGGGATGAAAACAACAGTGGTAGTGAAAGTAGTCAAAGGCCTTTGAGGCCAAAACATAAGGTAGGAAAAGTCAATAGACTGAAGCCTCAAAGCACTGTGGCCATCACCTCCTCTCCTAGGATCTTGTCATGCTTTTAGAATGAAAGATGCTTTCAGTATTGTGAGAAGCTAAAATAGGTGAACAACGACCTTGAGCTCACAAGGCTCCTCATTCTCAACTTGCATAACAAGCACTCAAACCTTGCAGGAGTGAATTTTGAGATTTCAGCAGGTGCCATCTCTGAAGCCGCAGGTATCCCTTCAGTGGGTGAGAAATGGTTTAAAAAGGGCGAATTGGAAAAAGGCTTCCTAGAGTCATTTATCAAAACAAGGTATAGAGAAGGCACCAAATTTTTTTTCCCTTTCTCACATCTCAAGCATAAATTTTCCTCTTTGATGTTGATTATCAAGAAGTACTTCACCTGTGAGGGGAGGTACTCTAGGCTCTATACCTATCATGTCAGACTCATGCACTTCACAGGGGTCAAGGTGCTAAACTTTCCTTACTATCTCTATAGGAGCATCAAGAAAATGTCTTTTTTTGTCCTGAGGAGGAATCCCACACAAGAAATGAATAGCTTGTTCCACCATTCCCTAATCAAGATGGTGGTCTTACATCAGTTGGAGCAGCAGGGTATACCTTGGGATGCTTTCATAAACCATGAAGCCTTTACAAACCCACAACCTCCTCATAAATCAAATCTGCCTTCCTCATCTGCACAATTATCCTGACTACAGGAAAACCTCCCTTCCTCTCCTTCTCTTGGTGCATCAGGTGAAGCAGGAAGTGGCAATGAAGAATCAAATTAAGATCAGGTTGAAGATGATTACATTAGCAAGGTAGAGACAGAGATTAATGAGGAATATTAGGAGAATAATGATGATGAGGAAGAAGGAAATGAGCACAACATTAGTGAAGGAAAAAATAGTGACAAATCAGCAGGAGGCAGTGATGGTATTGATGCAGATGAGTCATCCCCAAGTGCAAAAAAGGATGGTGATGATGAACCAAGTGATGACCAAGGTGAAAGTGATGAAGCTCATGATGGGGTAGAGTACATGGACACAAATGATGAACATGAGGATGAGCCAGCAGCTAGTGAGAAAGAAGTAGAGGACATGGAAACTGATGGAGGGAATAATGATGAAAAACAAGGCAGTGAGCATGCCCATGATGAACAGAATGTTGAAAGTCAAGAAGAGAAAATAACTGAGGTTGTTGGGCGAATAAATCATTCTTGTGGACAAGACAGATCTCCCTAGTATCCTATGGATAACTAGGAACAAACGGACAAATGTAAACTACTTTCTCTAGATTATATTTGATCTAGAATTATCTATAATGAAGGATTTAGGACTTACCTGTAGTCCAGTGCTGATCGTAGTCTTCTTTCCTGTCGCTTTGAATACGTCTCCTTTTGGTATCTAGAATAAAAAACATGAAAGAATCAGAAGCACCTGCATAATATAGACTAATTCATAAAACATAAATCTATCTTGATGATCAAGGAATTCAAGAAATAAGCCATTTAAATAAACAACTCATTGAGAAAACATGATCCATTTGTATTATCTTTGATGAAAAAAGGAGCCTTACAACCGTGTTCGCCTTGATGTCGTACAGGTCCTTCTGGGGTCCGGAACAAGCGTTTCCTCTACTTTGACAAGCCTTTTCACTCTCTCGACTAACATACACATGAATATGTAATCATTCCCATATGATAATCAGTTAAGAGAGTCTGAGTTTTTCCAGCAATTCTCCTCAAAAAATCTCAAAGTCTAACTCCCCTTGAGGCTGAACTATGCCCTCAATTTATACCAAAAAATAAGAGGTTGCAGCTCCAAATAAGAGGGGATAGAATCCTCTTTCAAAGGGATTAAGTTCCACATACCAAGGGGTAGAATCCTTTAATGCAGGGATGAATGTACATGAAAGGAGCGAAATTTCCACCAAATAATTGCTTCCAGCTGGGCTTCCAAATTTTACTTCCGCCTTCCCTTTACCTTTTACAGGAATCCACACCTTTAATGAAGAAAAAGTGTGGCTAGTTCCGCATGTTCTAGAACAAATAGATGCGGCACCGCAGGTAATACTAAGAGAAAGTGTTGTAAAAGTATTTTTATGACTTTTATAAGCTTTTCTCTCAATTTCAAGGCTTGGTTTTAGGAACTTGATGTTTGTATACTTCTAAGGGAGTATTATATGAGTAATGATGAACCCATACAGACAGTAAAATGTCATGGTGAAAATTTTAGTGTAACAGAGGCAGAGACAGAGAATGATGAGGAAGAGCTAGAAGGGAGTAGTGATAAAGAAAATGACACTGATAGGATAGTCAGCAAGGAAAAGGACAACAAAGGAGAAATTCATGACAGTCATGACATTCATGACACTAATCAGCCTCTTAGTGACAATGAGAATGACAGTAGTGTAGAAGATGATGAAGAGAAGGACCCTAGTGATGAACAAGGCTAAGATGAAGCAAGTGTAGAGGATGATAATCCCAATGAAGACCAAAGCTACAACACATAAGGCATCAAGGAGGTTTGTGATGTTCCGAATTGGAAATCAGTAGATTTTTCTCCACTGAAGTGTTCCTTTGTTGGAAATATGAATGAGGATATTTTAGAGATGGACTGAGTGGGAATTTACCAGATATGTCACCTCTAAAAAGAGGATGAGATCCGGAGGCTAGCTAGTGTTACACCATTTTTTGGTCATCTAACCTACTATCATTAGATGGACCCAAGTACACCATGTAAGACCAATTTTACCCTAAGTAAAATTGCCTTCACTATGTAAAATAACTTAATAAAACAAATTTATTAGCTTGTTTATGATCTAAACAGGAAACCCCAAAAGGAAATATTAAACAAACCTATATTTGTTTGATTTTCTTGGTCATGTTTAACCCAAAACAAAGAAATTAATTAGATAAATCTTTATTTATCTTATTATTTTCTAGTAATAATTATTTAACCTTATTTAAATAATATTCCTTGTTAAATATGACTAAATCACCCATAAATAATTAAATAAATCATTATTTATTTGATTATCTTTCAACCACTTCCTTAAAATGATAAATAAATCATTTATTTATTTATTATTCACAAATAAAGGGATTTGACCCAAGTCAAATACCTTTTCCCTCCAACAAATATAATAAAATAGTCCATAAAAGGTGGATCTAGATTTGGTTAATGTTATTTTAATCATGCACCAAGATCTAGAATGACCCAATATTTTGTTATAAATAGGAGGGTTTTTCCTACCATTCTTCACCTTTTGTTGCCTATTAGATCACTCTGGATCTAAACTCTTGGTCTGACTTTGAGCCATTATCATTGTCATATTTTCTATTTGTTGTGTGAGATCCCTTTGAGTTCTATCTTTGTCTGGGTTTTCTACACCAACAGGAGAGAGAAATGCTAGATCTGAAGTGCTGAGGACTTCCAAGAACCCATCCCATTGAGGAGAATTGGAAACACCTTCTTTTTTTCCTCCCAGGTGCCCTTAATACAAAAAATTATTTCAAAAAATATTGTTCTTGTCTTGTCTATTGGATGTATGGAGCAAAACCTTATTTTTATTGCTTAATGTCTCTTTATGCATAGATCTGGTTTTTTGCAGCACTTGTCTTGATCAACTAACTGCAGATCTGAAGATATTGGCAGTCATATTTGATGTTAAGGCTATAAGTTATGCGTAGCTAAAGTGGTATTTTTCGTACACTTATAAAGATTACATTTAACAATTGGCGATCACATGCTTAATTACTGAGCAAGTATGTTCTTTTCATATTCCCGCATATCCGGCTACTCGTATCTCAGTGGTTTCTTTTCACTCTTTTTTTTCTGTGTATTTTCATATATATTTTTCACCTATAAAACCCTAAAACATTAAAATTTCTAACTTCCGCGTGTTTCTGGCCCCATTGCGCAGGTGACAAACATCAGCCGCAACTGAGATGGCAACTTTTCCGAATATCTGCCGCCGGGACAACCGGAGTTGGAGGTCGCACTTTTTAGCCCAAAAACTGGACCCTTTTCTGCGACCTGAACAGGAAAACAGGTCAGAACCTGCGACCTGTGCTTTTTTCTGTTGTTTTTCTGCCTGAACAGGAAAACAAGTCAGAACCTGCGACCTGTGCTTTTTTCTGCTATTTTTCTGCAATTTTCCTGGGTTTTGCTTAAGCTTCTGTCAGGGTTTTCCAGCCTCTGTCTCCACCGATTCGGACCTGTTTCTGATTTGTTTTTCTCATCTAAGTGGGAACCTAGCCCCGTAGGGCTTCAGTACCCTCCACTTTTAGTGGAAGAGTTTTAGCTGTTTCAGATGTCTGATTTTTCAGAGTTTCAGCCTTCCCTTTTTCAGATCTGATACCTCATTCTCAGATCCCTTTATATCAGCTCTTCTTCCTTTCAAAACCACCTCTTGTAGTTTTTTTTGGACCTCCTTTTAGGACCTCCTCCTTGCTCATTCTGTTTTTTTCTGATTTCCTCCTTTTTTCCAGCCACCTTGCCTCTGCCTCTTGGTTGTGATCTGCACCTCTTTTCAGCAGCTTTCTCCTTTAGATCCTTGTCCCTTTCGACCCTAGATCTATTGGCCTCTTTTTAGTGTGTTTTGACTAGATTTCTTCCCTCTTTTAGATTATTTTTGAGAGACCCGCCTTTTTGGGTTGAATCGATGCATTAATAGCTGTTAATTTTCTGTTATTTCAGCATTATATACTGTTTTTGCAGCATTATTTTGAGTTACGCAGCACTCTTTTTCTCTTTCTCTCAAAACGAAAAGGGTTTAAAAATTAAAATTAACACACGCCACACACTCACCCTAAGCAAAGAAGAGCCTGGTTTACACCGCCAGGCAAAGACTTTAAAATCAATTGACACTGCACCATTTTGCCCTTGTTTCGACATTGTAATCACTTGATTCTGCACCTCCCTGCCTTTGTCGGTCATTCTTCTTCCCCTCGTGCCGTGTTTGTGTTGTCATCATCGCGCCCCAAGGCGCGCATCCCGAGACTCTGGCCTTCACCCTCGCTCCTGGCCGATCGACCCGCCTGCCCCGCCATCGCTCGCTCATTCCTCCTCCGAGCCCGCATTCGACTCTCTCTCCGATTCATCGGGTCTTCCTTTTTACTACTGGTTCTCCCCCGTCACCTTCACTATGTCCGTCCAGGCCTAACGCTACGGCATCCCGCCCACGTTCTTAACTACTACTGAGCGGAACCGCCATAGAACTGTATCTCCTACGCACCCTTGTTATCGTATATCGTGTGCCTCAACCCTCCCCTGGGACATTTCAATGAGTTGATCAATGACCCTTCTCGTCATGATGTTGGTTGGCCCGCTATGCCAACCAAGCTCCCCTCTGACATCCCTAAGTTCGAAGGCCTTGCTGGAGAAGATCCAACCAACCATGTCCGATCTTTCCACATGTGGTGTTCCTCCAATTCCATTACTGATGATTCCATCCGTCTTCGGTTGTTCCAACGCACGCTTACCGGCAAAGCTTCTAAATGGTATGTTGATCAAGCCACCTCTTCCCATACCACCTTTGTAACCATTTCCCAAGCCTTTTTATCTTATTTCCAGCTCCCTCTCCGATACGATACTGGTACGGAGCTTTTGACCTCTTTCAAGCAAACCTCTTCGACCCGCCTTTCCACTCATGTCCAAGAATGGCGAAGAAGACGGAGCTTATGTCTCAAGCTCCTTCCTTCGAAGATCGAGTTTATCTGTGACCGGTTCCCTTCGCACTCTCTTAACTCCCATCGGCAAAGATGTCGCCTCCCATTTCCCTCAAACCGAAGAAGTCGCCCTCCAAATAGCCTTGAAATATGACCCGATCTACGCTCGTCCGTTATTATGTTTATACCGTCCTTCCCGACCTCCCCAGCCCGAAGGTGCTAACACCCCGAGGGCATCTCATTCCGCCGACGGTATCGTTGGAGCCCTTTCTCATCCGTATGCTCAACCTCCTATGGGCTATGGTCTTCCTCCGGGAGGGGCCAGCACCTCTAGCACTTTTCCCCCTCCAGGCAGCATGTATCCAGGATACGGCATGCCTCATCCTTTTTCCCAACCTCCTGCTTACCTCAATGTTTCCCAACCTAACCATTACCCTTATCTGTAGCCTGGTGCACCATCTCCTCCAGCATATGCGCTTCCACCTCCCTTTCCTCCTCCACCCCCGCAACAGCACCTACAGCCCCCTCCAGGGCAAGTCTTTGCACAGCAGGGCGCGACTAATCCCCCTTCTTCTCAAAGCAGGCGGAGAGGCAATCCAAATCAATCTGCCCCTGGTACTCGCGGACCCAATCCTCAAGGTATTGACCCTAACACTGCTAACCAGCAATAGGGCACTCAACCCAAGCTGGACAGGCCTCTTCGCACAAATAAGCCTTGTTCACGTTGCGGTGTTTACGGTCATTACACCCACGATTGTCCCCTCTTACCATAGATGTGGCAGATGTGGGAGTCTCAAGCCACATTGCGAGGACAACATGCCTCCCCTCATGCTCCCCCTAATGTGACCACTACTCAACCAGCTGCGTTTACAGATCCTTTCCCTCGGCAAGGATTCGTGGCTACCAAACCACTTGACGGACAGGTCGCCACTCAACCTTCCCCTTCTGGTTCCTCCGATTACCAGATCCTCATGATGAAATCTGATCCATCCCCACCCGTCGACCTTCACCTTCAAACTCGGGCTCGCCAGTACCCCAAGCCTTCCGCTCATTCTACCCCCGAGTCCCCTTCTTCAGGTTCTACAAAGCCTCTTTCGACATCCAATGGTCCCTTACATATCCCTCAACTCAAAGTTGAGGTTCATACCAAGATTCCCAAGGGACCATTACGTCGAAATGCTGCTTCTGGTCGAGCTGCTCATTCGTATAGCATAGTAGATGATTTGGGAGCAACAACCCGCCGCCATTTCCACATTGAACCCTCCGCCGTGCCCTCTCCCAAAAGAAGGCTCCCCGCTATCCGCCGTGGGCGCCGAGATCCTGCTGATGACCAAATGATTGTTTTCGACGCCCATCAATCAGAACATCCTCCTCTTCCTGCTTCCGTCGCCTTCCAAATCCCAGTCAAAATTCGGAATGCCAACGTTTCTCGGTGTATAATTGATGAGGGGGCATCCACCTGTGTGATGTCCGCTTCGGTTTGGAAGCAACTCGGATCTCCTGAGTTGGCCCCTTCCACGATCACCCTTCGAGCGTGGGACGGCCACGCCTCCCAGCCCATTGGCCTTTTTCGCAATTGTCCTATCACCCTTGCCGGTAAGACCGTTTGCGTTGACGTCGAAGTCATCGACGCCCCTCTAGACTACAACATTCTATTGGGGCGAAGCTACACCTATGCCATGCCTGCTGTCCCATCCGCGGTTTTTCGCAAGATGTCTTTTCCTCACAATGGAAAGATAGTCACCATCGACCAGTTGACTTATCATGAGCCACCATCTCAGACCTCCCCAGAGACGACCATCTCTTCTGTAGCCAATAAGCAAACCGTCGATTCCTTGACCAGTGTCTCTCCCGGCGTCTACAAAGATTCCTCCCTGCTTGGAACTTTCCCTGGTCTCCCTCCTCCTCATATCTTTGATCCCAGCTTATCGAATTTTTGCATGATGTAATCGTCTCGAGCTGCCCTTAAGCAACCCGCTTCGGCTAGTCAGCAACCTCAGACTCAACCTCGCCCACCGCAACCCGCTCCTAGTCATTCATCTCAGTCAGCCGGACCTCCTCCTTCTGACCCTTCTCCTACAGCTGGTATCCCTGAACCCCTCTATCCTCCCGGGTCAGTCCCCCCATGCCTCAACCATCTCAAAGCCGTCCCTCCTGGTCATTATCCCACTGGTCAGATACCTTTTCTGGCTCCCCTTCCCGGAGTCTATATGGTCCCTGTCATGGCCACCCTCTCCCTCCCTAACCTGACCCTGGGCATACCCGTCTGGTACCTTGACCCTCCGGCCGCTACCCCACCTGGTCACCCCAAACCCTATCTTGCTTTGACACCGGTTCAACCGGTCCCCCTTGCTTCCTCCGTTTCCACCATGCCCCCCGCACCTCCCCAGGACCCTACCCCGGTGGTGACAGCTTCAGGAAAGAAAGGCAAAGCTCGCAAGGGGGCAACCTATCAGGACCAAGCCGCCCCGACGAACCCTACCCCTCCTCAACCGCCAAAGCGCGCTATCCAATGTGCTTTGTGCGATATTGTCGGTCACGCCACCCATACGTGTCCTGAATTGCCGCACCTCAAGATCCTGGTCAATGAGACGTTTCCAAAATCTGATATCCCCGAAGTCTACGTCACTATCCAAGATTCTATCCCGAAACTCAAAACCTTGCGCACAAATCACCCTTGTGCTTTGTGCGATTTCCATGGCCATTACACCCACCTCTATCCCCGCCTTGACGAGTATCGTTCCTCTTTAGACACGTACCGCCAATTCAAGGCTCCGCATGACAAAATCCCTTCTCAATTGTTTTCGAATTCTACTTCGGTAGGGCCAGAGGATCTTCCTCCTCCCATTCACATTCCTCCTCCTGTGGTCAACACGACGGAACCTTCCACCACCGTATTCTACCTATCGTCCTCCTCAAGAGATGATTCGCCTAACCTCCTACCTGCGGACACTCTCGGCTCCACCCCAGTAGACCTTGGCTTTGCTGACATTGTGCATATGAGCCCTTCTCCACATGAGGACCAGTCAGGCATTCCTACATCATCGGGTGATCTTCCTTCCTCCAGTCTTCCAATCTTCCAGTCCGATGAAGACATTATGGAAGCCATGACAAACCCTGACTTTCCATGGGATGATATGCACCATCATGCATACTTCCTCCCACGGAAGTCCCATGACCAATATGCTGTGGAAACTAAAGACTTCATTCCTAATGCAGTCGATTGGTTCAAAAATCCCACCCTTGCACCTGATGCTTTCGAAGAAGGAAACATGGCCAATATCTCTCCTACCATTAAAATTGACATTTCGGTCAAACAAGGAATCGAAGAATATATCACCTTGGGCACCCAATCCACCTCGGAAGAAATCGAAGCTTACACTAAGCTTTTCAAATAATTCCGCGATATTTTCGCCTGGTCCTACTCCGAAATGCACGGACTCGATCCCACCATTGTCGAACATCATATCGACACATGGCCCGACGCCAACCCGGTCCGTCAAAAGTTGAGACCCATTAATCCTTCCAGACGTGATGCTATCAAAGCCGAAATCGATAAGCCCAAGCATGTAGGTTTCATTTATCCCATTGAATATACCACTTGGGTGTCCAACCCAATTCCTGTCCTCAAGAAACAAGGCACCATCCGTGTCTGCACGAACTTTCGCGACTTGAACAAAGCTTGTCCCAAAGACAACTTCCCCACACCATTTATTGACCAAATCATTGATGAGTGTGCGGGGCATGAGATTCTATCCTTTATGGATGGTTTCTCCGGATACAACCAAATCATTATCCATCCTGCTGATCAACTTAAAACCGCGTTCATCAGTCCGTGGGGAACTTTCGCTTACCGGGTCATGCCATTCGGCCTTAAAAATGCCGGCACCACCTTTCAACGGGCCATGTATTATTGTTTCCACGACTTAGCTCATATTATCCTTGCCTATTTGGATGACCTCACTTCACGTTATAAGCATCGGGCGCAGCACCTTCACGATCTGCGTACCATCTTTCTCCGATGTCGCAAGTATAATATCCGCCTTAATCCATTGAAATGTGTCTTCTGCGTTCCCACCGGCCGTCTCCTCAGCTTCATAGTGTCTAAGGACGATATCACTCTTGACCCTTTGAAAGTTCAAGCCATTCTTGAACTTCCCATTCCGCGTACCTTACGCCAGCTACAAAGTCTCCAAGGCAAAGCTAATTTTCTTCGATGGTTCGTTCCTGACTATGCCACCACTGCACAGGGTTCCTTAGACTCCTCCGATCTAACATCCCATTTTTATGGGATACCTATGCTCATGAGTCTTTCGATGCCCTCAAGCAGGCTCTCACATCCGCTCCCTTGATCCGCCCTCCCGACTTTGATAGGGAATTTATCCTGTACATCTCTGCTTCCACCTATTCGGTTGCTGGAGTTCTTATCCAGGCAGATGACAACGATATCGAGCATGTGATTTACTACGTCAGTAAAAACCTCGTAGGACCCCCTGTTTCCTACTCACACGAAGAAAAACTAGCATTGGCTGTCGTCTTCTCGGTCCAAAAACTTCGTCATTACATCCTCATGCGTTCCACCAAGGTTGTGACTAATTCCAACCCCGTGGATTTCCTATTGAGTCGGCGCATCCTCACTGGGAAGTACGCCCGTTGGTTCGTCATCCTTCAAGAATTCGACCTCGAATTTGTCACACCAAAAAGTAAGAAAGGATTAACCCTCGCTGAACTCATTTCTGAATTACCTACTGGAATGCGGGATCCCCCAGTTAACGATGATTTTCCTGATGAGCACTTATTCGCCATTACTTCGGAAGATCCTTGGTACGGCGATATCCTCACTTACTTGCGAACCCAAAATTTCGCCCTTCACCTTGATCTTGACGCTCGACGACGGATCCGACACCAGGCCCCTCGCTACCTTCTTATCGGTGACAACCTCTATCGCCGCGGTATAGATACTATCCTTCGTCGTTGTCTTGCACACGCTGAAGCTGAACAGGTCCTCAATGCCTGCCATAGCGGCGCTTGCGGTGGCCACCTCTCCGGCCTTGCTACTGCTCAGAAATTCATGCGCGCTGGGTATTTTTGGAATTCCCTCTTCAGTGATTGCATTGAGGCAGTCAAAAACTGCTCCAACTGCCAACATTTCGCCCCTAAGGCGCGAGCTCCCCCAGCGCCCCTCCATCCTATCGTCACAACTGGTCCCTTTTGTAAATGGGTTATCGACTTCATGGAGTGTCGCCCGCCATCCGCTGGTAACCATAAATATAGCATCGTAGCGGTTGACTATTTCACAAAATGGGCCGAGGCTATGCCAACATTTAACAACACGGCAGCTACCGCGGCCCTATTTTTCTTTAATCACGTTATCGCTCGATTCGGAGTTCCGAAACAACTGGTCTCTGAGCTATCCTCACTTTTGGGTTTTGAGCACCAATATTCCTCTTCCTATTACCCCCAAGGTAATGGCCAAGTTGAAGCAGTCAACAAAATCCTCAAGACCATGCTTCAACGAACGGTGAATAAGCACAAAACCAACTGGCATCTTATGCTCTTCCCTGCTTTGTGGGCCTATCGAACTTTTGTTAAAACCACCACCGGGTTTACTCCTTTCCACCTCGTTTTTGGAGAGGAGGCAGTCTTACCAATCAAGTGTGAAATCCCTTCCTTGCATCTGGCCGTTGAACTTCTCCCTGACACCCAACCTCTAGAACAACTACTTATCATGCTTGAGCACGCCTCCGAAGACCGTCGTGTTGCATTGCAAACCATGGAAGCGGCCAAGACACGCACCAAAGCTCAGTATGACAGAAAATTCCAGCCTCGTACTTTCCACGAAGGCGACCTTGTTCTAGTATATGACCAGGCCCATGATGTCCTTGGTCACGGGAAGTTCAACTCATTATGGCTAGGCCCTTACATCATCAGTAAGGATCTCGGCAAGGGGGCATACCTCTTAGAGGACTTCGAAGGCAATCCCCTTCCTAATCCTCGCAATGCACTCTATCTTAAGAAATATTACCCTTAGCATTTCCCTTCTGAAATGCATGTTTTATTTTCTTTTAGATAGCCAGCATATTTTTCATTTTCGTACTTTGACACTTCACCAGGACACATTTTGTCCCCGAAGGGTCACTCCACCTCCCCCCGAAATCACATTTCTTCACTTACAACACTGGTACTTGGGGCACCACTTTTCCTCCTTACTTGTCTTTGTTCAAGTCGATTTGCGTCGTGAGTTACCATCTTGTACTCATGTTTCCCTGGTCCCCCATTGGACCTTTACTGTGTGGCAGCACCATCGAGTCACCCTTGTTTAGAGCATCCGAGTGGAGTCATCATCGCATTCATGGAGTCTATCCCGAGTCCCTTTGTACCCCGCTTTAGTCCTCCATCCTTCACTGCTTGGTCTCACTCTTGTGTCGCACATTATGGCCTTCAGTCCCACTATCCCTTATCCCTGATGATATTATGTCAGTCGTTTCCATGTCATTCATGCCCTTTATGCTCTAGCAATGGAAGTCGTCCATTCGCTACTCAGTCCCCTCCATTCCACCCTCATCATTGGTATTAGTCTGTCCGTCGCTCTATTATTTTCTCTCGTCCCTTAGCTGAGGATCTCTCATTGCCTCACCTATGGCAGACCTCCTTCTGTCGACATCAGCTCATTCATTCCAGAAGATCGGTCTAGAGAGCGGTATACCTTGGTTCCAGCTTCCACTCTTGTTTGGTGCCTCGGATCAGGAAAAAGGCTTTCTCATTACCCTTTGACTTGATTGTTTCTCAGCTCCAGTTCCTTTCAGCATGATCGAGATCTGTATACTTGATGGTTCAGTGATGCAGCAGTAGCTCTTGATGATTCCCGGGTGTGTGTGAGTCGTCTCAGCCCTCATGAGGGGGTGGCCCTGTAGGTAGCCCCCTGCATGCCCGGATGACCTCTTCATTACATCCTTTGATGCAGCGCCATATATTTGATGATGTCAGCCTTAGCCGCTTGCAGCGCCTCTTTGATTTGCATGTATCAGTCAGATTTTGCGAGCCCTTCCCCATTTTCAGGGGGCATTTGGGTTGTATTTATATCTCATGTACTCAGATATTATTGTATAAGTCCTGGCTGTTATCCCAGGCACAGCATGTATGCGGGATCCTTCATTGTATTTCTATCTGGCTCATGTTTATGCCGGTTGTACTTTATGGTTCGGTCCCTTGTTTACTGGACACACTATTCTTTTGTACTTTATCTCGGCGGGCATAGGTATGCCTCCCCCGTCGCCTTTAGCACAGGTACCCTCTCATAAAAAGAGACTTGTTGCACCTGTAAGTCTCGTCTCCTCAGGGTCTAGTTCTTCAGCACACTCGTCTACCTTACACTTCTCTCTCTGACCTCCCTTTTGATGCCTGGTGATTGAGTTCTTACAACGTACTTCGGTCATACGATTTGCTCCTAACACTCGCACGCTGGGGGGAAATCTGTTACACCATTTTTTGGTCATCTAACCTACTATCATTAGATGGACCCAAGTACACCATGTAAGACCAATTTTACCCTAAGTACAATTGCCTTCACTATGTAAAATAACTTAATAAAACACATTTATTAGGTTGTTTATGGTCTAAACAGGAAACCCCAAAAGGAAATATTAAACAAACCTATATTTGTTTGATTTTTCTGGTCATGTTTAACCCAAAACAAAGAAATTAATTAGATAAATCTTTATTTATCTTATTATTTTCTAGGAATAATTATTTAAATCTTATTTAAATAATATTCCTTGTTAAATATGACTAAATCACCCATAAATAATTAAATAAATCATTATTTATTTGATTATCTTTTAACCACCTCCTTAAAATGATAAATAAATCAGTTATTTATTTATTATTCACAAATAAAGGGATTTGACCCAAGTAAAATACTTTTTCCCTCCAACAAATATAATAAAATATTCCATAAAAGGTGGTTCTAGATTTGGTTAATATTTTTTTAATCATACACCAAGATCTAGAATGACCCAATATTTTGTTATAAATAGGAGGGTTTTTCCTACCATTCCTCACCTTTTTTTGCCTATTAGATCACTCTGGATCTAAACTCTTGGTCTGACTTTGAGCCATTATCATTGTCATATTTTCTATTTGTTGTGTGAGCTCCCTTTGAGTTCTATTTTTGTCTGGGTTTTCTACACCAACAGGAGAGAGAAATGCTAGATCTGAAGTGTTGAGGACTTCCAAGAACCCATCCCATTGAGGAGAATTGGAAACATATTCTTGTTTTCCTCCCAGGTGCCCTTAATACAAAAAATTCTTTCAAAAATTGTTCTTGTCTTGTCTATTGGATATATGGAGCAAAACCTTATTTTTACTGCTTAATGTCTTTCTATGCATAGATCTGGTTTTTTGCAGCTCTTGTCTTGATCAACTAACTGCAGATCTGAAGATATTGGCAGCCATATTTGATGTTAGGGCTATTAGTTATGCGTAGCTAAAGTGGTCTTTTTTCGTACACTTCGACAAAGGATTCATACTAACACTTGGTTCCCAAATGGTTCCCTTTGTGGGTGAATGTTACTTTATATAGTGAGAGGGGAAATTTTCTCCAATCAAATGAACCACATACATCAAAAAAATCAAAAATAAAAGGTTAATTCTCCCTTTAAATTTATGCTATGTGATCAATCAAACAAGAAAAAGGCTTTATTTGTTTGCATGTGATAAAAAATCCTAAAAGACCTGTGTATGTTCCACTCAAAATGTAAATGGTCATTGTGAGGATTCTTATGAAAGGGTAATGGGGGCACATCCAAAAATTATTGGTAATGATCCTAGTGGCCAAGAATCAACCAAGATATCCAGAGGTTTTAGTGCTTCCCACACCACCACCTATAGGGAAAAAATCCCTAATTTTTTACCACTAAGATTACCTTCGTCCCATGGGGGAAGTCGAGTCTTGAGATTCTTGGTAGTTAGTAAAAAATGTGGAGCCATAAATGAGTTGGGTAGCCTCGTAGAGAACCACACACACTAATACCTAATCCTAATCCCCTCTTAATCGGGTTTATGGAATGCCCAAGTATTCTTTTCCGTGGGATGATGAAGGATTTTAAGCACCCTATAAGTCAAATTCTATGTTTCAAAATGTAAACATTCACGGCGGATTATGGGATGCCTACCCCCATGGTCTTAACCTGAACTATAAATTCTTTTGTGACCCATGTGGGGAATTTATTTTGTTCAAGTTTTAGAATTTTTTTTAAAGAGGTTTATTCACTTAGGGTATGAAAAATGTAAGCTTCAAAAAAACTAAGTTTCAAGCTTTAAAAGGTTGGATACCCTTGATAAAAATTTTACATGAGCTTAGTGTGTGAAGTGGAAGTGTGCTCACATGAAATTGTGAGCATACAATAGTGTGAGGCAATGTGGATATGTGAGATCATTTACAACTCCCTTAATTATGCTATGTTATGATTGTTACTTGCAAGAAAATAAATCATGTGTGGATGATGTGCCACTTACTTATTTCCTAATTACAGTATGTCAACACATAGGGATATGGAAAACAAGTGCTTTGAGAAATATTTCATATGCAAACCTAGGAAAATCACAAGGATTCAAGGGAAGTAGGGGATACTCCCTTCTTACTAACACATGTTCCTAGTCCCAATAATAAAATTTTAAAAGTTGAAAATCTTTGGTTAATCAAAAATATGTGTGGATAATGGGCCACTTCCTATTCTCTTAATTAATCTATGTGTGATGATTGAATTGAGAAAAACAAGATATGAAATATGTGTGGATTAGGGCCACTTACTTTCCCCTAATTAAGCTATGTGAGTTGTAATTTTTCTAAGTAAAAATAAGCAATTACCTTAATAATAATGTTAATAGAAAATTAACTAAGCCACCTATCTAAATTTTGAAAAAAAATAGGAGTGCAGGCAGTTCATTAAGTGCTCCCAAAACACTAACGAAAGAAAAATTACATTAATTTTGTGTCGTTCTGTGAACCACATGGATTTTTATCTACACAGACATGTGACAAGCACGTCTATCTATGGGAAAATCCATGCGATTGGCTCAAAATTTTGAATTCAGGTTCTTTCTAGGCTGGGAACAAGTCTCAGTGAGACCTACAAAATTCTAGATAAATAATGGATTCTAAAAACAGTGAAAATGCAAAGAGAGAGAGAGAGAGAGAGAGAGAGAGAGAGGTCATGTAACATAACCAGTTAAATCAACGAAAGGCACAAAGTATGATCGCCATTTTGTATTTGGTGTTTTGTTGGTAAAGGGTTCCAAAACACCTTTCCTTTGTAGTTTGTTTGTCACCTAAAAAGAGCATACAAACAATTGGATGATGTTAGTGCTTGAATAAGAACCAACAAATCTTGGAATGAGATAATAAATATACATGAACAATATTAAACTAAAACTAAAACACGGAACATGAAACAATTATTAAATGAAGCATAAACACATCAACAAAAGATATAGGAGCAGAATTCCCTTTAATAATTTCTAGTAGAAGACCTATAAATGAGACATCAAAACACTTGAAAAGAGGTTTCTTAGCAATGGTGCTAAAGATCTCTCAGCAAGGAACTCCTTTCTTCAATCTCCTATGCAAACCCACTCTCTCTCAAATAATCTAGGATAACTCTCAATGATGATGGAACTCTCTCAACAATGAGATGCAGGATTTCCTTACGGAAATTTTTCCAGCATAACAATGCTCAAACTTATTCTTCTCTTTGGTCTTCCAATGCCTTGTTTATATATAATTTAAACTCCTCTTTCCCTCCCTTGGCTCATTAATGAGAAAATGACTTTATTGAAGGACCAGAGGATTCCCCTGGGGGGTTAATATATCCAAATTGACTCATAATAGGTTGTCCTTGGGTGGTACATGTCAGGGAATCCCAACTCAAATCGTGTGAAGTGGTCCCCGACTACTGACTTGGACTTTTGGTGACCCGTGCGGCTATTGAAGAAACATCTGCGTGGTTGTGAATTTCTTCCTTTAGAGATCCCATGCAGGTTGATTTTTTAAATTAAACCTTGGAAAACCTTTTATTTTTTTATTTTTATGATGTCTCCAGCTGGAAAAGTTTCACCTGGACATGTTTTTGTTTGACTATGGGTGTTGTATGACCTGTAAAAATGTGTGTATGAGTTTTCCATGTTAACACATCCAATCCACAATGTTTAAAAGGTTCCTCAACAGCAATGGTTTACAATGGGGCAGCTAACTTTCTATTGCGACCAACACATCTTTGACAAACTAAAAATTTACGGGTGTAAGCATGTACATCCTTGAATAATTTGGGCCAATAAAAACCATCCTGCATAACTTTGTGAGAAATAGTATCGCCCACATAGTTTCCACTAGTTGGCCCATCATGTAAGTCTTTTAGTACCCTTTCTAGATATTATGCTTCCAGACATTTGAGTAGGACACCATTGTGATGCTTTTGAAAAATAAAACCATGTACAAGCTGACATGATAAATTTTTAAGTCAAATATCTCTCTTCTATATGCATGATAAATGTGAGGGAAAGGTATCATGCTCTAGATATTGTCGCACATATGTTTTTACCAAGATGTGGGTGCATTTTTGGGTGTAGCTTGTTCGACATTGTACATCTCAATTTCTTGTTCTCGTCCATAAGATTCTTCTTCTAGTGCATTAACTGCTTCTACTACAAGGTTATATAGATCAAAACTTTTTATCATATGAAATGGCTTGAATTCAAGATCACGCTCTTGAAGTATTTTCATCTAGTTTTCCCTCCTATCACCCAACTCTTATTGTAAGAAAAGTGAATTAATTGTCAGATGAGGCACAAAGAGAATAACATGACTCTTCAGAAGGTAAGGCCTGAAGTGCTTCAAGCCTATTTAGCAATGGCAGGATAGTTTCAGGATCCCTGTAAACTAGTTCTCATGAATGATATAGGTTGCTCATTTCCTTTATCATCCTTTTGAGTGAGAATGATTGCAAGAGAAGTGTCAGAATAAAAATTATATAACAAGAAATATTTTCTAGAATATGGATTATAAAAAGTTGGGGCTTCGGTAATGACTTGTTTTATTCGGGCAAGGGAACCTTTCTCCCTTTTATTGCATTTGTAAACTACATCCGTCTTGATCATATCCTGTAATGACTTAACAATATATGCATAATATGAGATGAACTTTATGTTAGTGTAAATTTTGAACACAAGTGTACAAAAAGAGATCACTTTAGTTGTGTGTGACAAACAGCCCTAACAAAAAATATGGCTACTTAAATTCCTTAGATATGCAATAGATAGTTGAAAAAAAATGTAGCAAAAACCCAGAGCTATGCAATAAAAGAAATTAAAGAGTTAAAATAAACTAGAGTTGCTCTAAATATCCAATAGACAAGACAAGATATATAAATAATTTTATATGTATTAACGCCTGGGAAGGGAACAAAGAATGATTTTACCAGTACCCCTCAATGGGATGGGTTCTTGGTTGTCCTTAACACTTCAGATCCAAAATTTTCTCTCTCTCAATGGTGTAGAAAACCCAAGACGTGTTGAACTCTATGGGAGCTCAAGAAGCAAGAAAATAGTAGCAGCAATGAGAATTATCAAAGCGCGACAATGAAAGTGATAAAAGTGAATAATGAATGTAAAATCGTCCTATTTGTAACAAAATATTGAGTTATCCTTGATAATGGCGAATAATAAAATATTATTAACCTAGATCTAGATCTAACTGCTTGGGATATTTTATTATATTTTGTTGGAGGGAAAAGGAATTTAAATTGGTTAAATACCTTTTAGAAATAATAAACAAATAATTTATTTATTTATCATTTCAAGAATTGTATTAAGGAATAATTTAACAAATAATGATGTGCTTAATTATTTTTAGGTGATTTAGTCAAAGTTAACAAGGAATAATAACTAAATAATGATTTAATTAATTATTCCTAGAGAATAATAAGATAAATAATTATTTATATAATTATTTTTCATAAATTGGGTTAAATATGACTAGGAATATCATTTAAACTGTGGTTTAATTAATTATTCCTAGAGGAAAATCAAATAAATAAGGATTTATTTAATTCTTCTTAATGAAGTTTTCTGTTTGAACTATAAATAACTTAATAAAATATGGTTTATTAAATTATTTATTATAGTGAAAGCAATTTTACTATGGTATAATTGGTCTTACATGGTGTACTTCAACCATATAATTGTAAATGGTTAGATGAACAAAAATTGGTGCAACATATTGCCCCCCAACGTGTGAGCATTAGGAGCTAATCGTATGACCGAATTACATTGTAAGAACACAATCACTAGACACCAAAGGGGAGTCAGAGAGAGAGATACATAGACGGAGTGACGTGAGAGAGGACAATAACCTGAGGGGGCAACACCTATAAATGATATAAGTCTCCTTTAATTTTTTGGTACATGTTCTTAGTGAGGCAGGGGAGGCATACCTATGGCCGCTGAGATGAAAAAGTACAAAGAATAATGGTGCACCCATAAAAATGAGACTTAGCTATAAAGTACATGATATGCTGTCGTAAAAATGGACCAATGAAAAATATAATGGATCTCACATACATACTACACCTGGGACAACAGCCACGACTGAATACAAAAATATCTGAGTACATTAGACATAATGGCAACCAAAGAAGCCCTGATAAATAGGAAAGGGCTCTGAAAATATGAATGGAACATCTCAGTGATACATGCATGTTATAGGCGCTGCAAGCGGCTAGAACCAAACCCATCAAATATGTGGAGTTGCGTTTGAGGTTGTTGCATAAAATAAGGTCATCCGAGCATGTGGGGGGCTACCTAAAGGGCCAGCCCCTCATGAGGTCTGAAACATCTCACACACACACGAGAATCACTGGGAAAATATTTTGGATTTTTGAACCATCAAGTATACGAATCTCGATCATGCTGAAGTGGAGAAAATGAGAAAAAATCAAGCCAAAGGGAAATTACAGGTCCCTTTTCCTGATCCGAGGTGTTATCACTCTAGTAATTCTTTAGTTGTGATTTTTAGTTAAGAAAACTAGAGGTAACCACAGACCAACTTTTAAACTCTAGGATCTGGCCTTCCTAGGGTTCAGAGAGGGTTTTCTCTATAAAATTTAACTTTGTTTTGATTTATAAAATATTAGGCTAGTTAAGAATGTGCAATTGGTTTTGGTTTTGATTGATTTGATGGGAAAAATCACTTGAAGAGATGGATAGTGGGAAATATATTTGTCCATTGGGCTAAGGAGTCAAAATTCAAGCAAACAGAGTTGGGATCAAGGTCAAAAAGTCAAATTTTTTCAGGGCAATATAGATAACCCTTGGAGATCTTGGAAAGTTGTTTTGTGAGATGGTATAATCGGGATAAAGGGAAATTAAGAATCCTTTGATCCAGAAAAGGGAAGTAGTAGGCAAAGCTCAAACAAGAGAGGGAGCAATTAAGGGTTCCCTACACTAGAAATCAGATGAAAACATAGAAATGACAAATAGTTAAGACAGGGTGCTTTTAACAAATCCTGAAGTAATCCTCCTATTGATTCATTCAAATTTAGAACACATAATGGATTGCATGTAACAAATAAAGATAACAATGAAAAATTTAGAAAATACTTCACTCCAAATAGCTCATCACATGAATTCTGAAATATGATGCTAGTTGATCTGATCCAGTCTGCTACTTAAAATTTGAAACACAAAAGCCTTCAAGTCCACAAAAATGTCTATAGAAATATTTAGCAATTTATTCCACAATAATACTTCTAAAGATGAAGTATTTATACATAATTGTTTACAAAATATCCTAGAATGCTTCTAGGAATTATCTAAGGGAAACAAAATATCTTTACAACAATAATAGAGACAGATGCTTAACAAATCACCAAGTTGTCCTACCTATCCAAAAGAAATAGAAACTAATTTAGGATAAGAAGCAGATGGTTGCCTTCTTGTATTTCTAGCTGGCTTTAGATACTTCAATACTATTTAGAAATCTGATCTGCTTTAACTGATACTTTTTTACTATTCTCTTTAACCTCTGATACTCTTTAAACTCTATAAACGATCTTTACTGTTGTAAAAATCTATTTGACTGCAAATTTTAGCAAACTATTTTCACTATTACCTTTCTGTCTTTTTACATTTTACAATAAATTTGTTAGTGACTCCCGAAATTCATCACTTGGAATTTTTATTTTCTTCATCTTTCTGAAATTCTCATCTGCTTCTGTGTACCTGGAAAAATTTGGTTTGATGACAAACAAGTGTTTAATTTCATGTTGTAAATAGAATAAGTCCTCAAAACTTCTAAGTAGGACTGTCTGTTGGAATGCCTTGTCCACTTCCTGATTTCTCAACTTTCTCCTTGGAAAATTCTCCGATCTTTTTGTTGTAATCATCCTGAGGTATTAATTTGTCATTGATGATCAAAATATTAGGAAAAATTCTTTGCCTCAGGTTCTAAAATTTGATCATAAACCTAGTAACTATGGTGGTGTTCATATTTTCACATTTTTCCTCCAATTGTTTCATCAGGTTATTTTTAGTAATAACTTTCCTTATCTCAAGGATAGTTTCAGTTGTGTTAGTGATTTCAAGTTCTTCTAGCTCTTTCCTATTCTTGATGTTAAGGAACTTGATTAATTATGTTGCTTGTTCTGGTTTGTTATCCAATTCCTCCTTAGTTTTCTGAATCTCGTCTAATGCTGATTTGAGTAAATCTCTCTGCTCAAAAATCACTTGAATTGAGGGCCATACATCATTTATGACTTCTATGATTTTGTTCCACAAATGATTTTTTACATAGGAAATATGTTCCTTCAAAGTTAATTCCTTCTGTAATGTCTTCAATTATTCATTCAGTATTATGGCTTTTTTCTCATGTGTTTTCCATTTATTTGAGCCAATTTGTTTGAATTCTGAAGATTTTCTACCACATGTTTCAATCTGTTGATTTCATTTGTCTTAAGAGACATTTCTTCCATAGCTTTCACTAATTTTTTGGCTTCATCTGTATGGTGAACTGCTGTTGTGGATGATTCTGTAGCTGATGTTGTGGATGAGATTACTGGCACTGCAATGGCCAGTGGTTCTTTGGGTGCCAAATTTTCAGCTAAAGTTGAAGGCACAGCTGTAGTGATTACAGGAATAACTGTAGGAATCTCTTGTACCTTTGGTGTTTATTTTTTCTGGACAAGTTTGTCCATTTGAATCTCCATTTCCTAGATTTGGGTTGTCAACTGAAAAATTAAATTCATCATGTCATCTTTTTATTTCTTTCCTTCTATTATTTCCTTGGTTTGGGGATGTTCACTTGATGGCATTTTAATTTGTTTCCTCAATGCTGCAATATCTTTATTTTTCTTCCTCACTAATAACTCTGCTGCTTTGACATTAGCAGGGTCATATCCCACCTGTAAGATCAGTTCTTCCAAATATTTTATCCTTAGATCCTTAGCATACAAGGATGCTTTGTCCAATTTCATCTGATCTTTCATATTGGCAATGGTGTTCTGGAGCTTCTGAGCACTCATGGCTTTGGTTGTAACAGTACAGTACAACATTTCTGAAGTCTATCTATGAAATTCAATCTAATCAAGAGCATGAAAGTTTTTTGTTGGGATTTCTACATCAATTTTCTTATAATATGCCACAGTCTTTGGAGATTTTATTTTTGGCTACAACATTGACATGATTAGCTTTTGGTTTGAATAATCAAATGCAGACAAAATTCTAGCTTGACCACTTGGTGTTTGCTTGAGATATTGAGAATAAATATTGCTCTTGATCTCTTCATTCTTTAACTTGATCTGTTTGTATTTTTCTTTGATATCTAGATCTTTCTCCTCAACTGTCTGTGAGGATGAGGCTTCCATGCTCTGTTGTCTTTCTATCAACTGTGCATCTTCAGTATCAACTTGTTCTTCATTCTGTTTTTCATTAACTTGCTCATTGATGATGACAGTGGCAATATTTGTGTTGGTATCAGGGAGGTTTATTTCGTCAACATCAATTGTTACCTTATCTTTACTCATTGAATTTAACTTAGGCCTTTTGTTGTATATTAACTTGAATTTGGTTTCAGTTGTAGTTTCAGCAACATAGACACCTTCTTCCCTTAGTCTCTTAGTGTATTTTTCTGGTTGTTTTGCAGTCTCTAAAGTGTGACTAGTATCACTTTTGTTCACTGCATCTATTAAGGTATTTTCAGTCCACTCAATCTGATTTGCATATTTTTCTATCTCTAGTTTTGCCTCATGAATGAAAGGGGTTAACTTGAATTTCACCCTTAGTTTACGTAGGATCCCTTGTGGATCACAATTCCAAGGAAAGCTTTCTTCAAATATGAATTCCAACGGCTTCCTAGCTGCTTCTTTCTCTGCATCCCTATGATTGCAAATAAATGGCCCTAACTGATTCTTTAATTTGAACTGAGTTTTCTTCTTTGCTGCCATGAAATTCATAGAATCAAAGTTTAGGATTTTCCTGATATACTCCAAGGCAAAGATCCTCATTGAAACATGTTTGGGTAACTTGTAAGGTAACAAATTTGACCCAAAAACTCTAATCTCAGTATGTTTTTCATATAAGTACCAATCACCAACTTTATTCTGCTTTGACAATTGTAATATCTTCTTCATTTCTTCACTTATCCTTGGTTGCTCTATTTTTGTTGACATTTTGATCACTGAATGTATGAATAATTCTAAAAATTCTGCATAAGTGAAATCTGCACATTCTTTCCTAAGCAAAGTAGTCCAGAAAATGATAGAAAGAGGGTTTCCCTCTATGTCTAATTTTTGAAGAGTGACTGGAAATTTATCTGATTGAAAATATAAAAACATGTGGAAGAGGAAGTATGTGTATCTGAACACTCCTTCAATAGGAAAATTGATCAATTGATAATGAATATTGTCTGCAATATAACTGGCATAGTCAAAGATTACTGATGGGGGTTGTCCAGGGGTAAAAGTGGATAAGAAACCCAAGATGGACTCATCTTTGTGTTCATCACTAAAGTATCCTAGGATGAAGGAAAGCATGGAAATCACATGTCTTGAACCTTCTGGGAATCTGGAAGTGGAATATGGGGGATTTATTTGGGGAACTTCTACATGTAAAGGCATAAATGTTTAGAAAATCATGAATCTCTTGGGAAAATCAAGGCCAATATACAACCTGGTAAGGGCCTCTATGGATAAAGGGACTGCTTGAGGATCAAGCTGAAGTTGTAGCATTTGGTTAATTGATTCAGCAGTAATGGTGAGAAGCACTTCTTTATTGGCATTTACAATGGCTCTTTGTTCAGGCACATAATACTGCTGACATAACCTAATGACTTCTTGGCATGGGTTAGTTAATGGAACAACATATTTGGGCAAATTGGATTCCCAAAGATGGACTTCTTATTCATTATCTACTGACTTCTCATAGCTCCAGTTATGAATATCTAGCAGATTAAACTCAACAATTGGGTCTGCTATTTTGTAATTAATATCAGCTAATGGAATATGTTCAATTTATATGACAAGGGGTTGTAAAGGATTTACAATGATAGCAGTCTTAGAATTCATGGCTGGAGTTGATTTTTCCAATTTGGAAGCTTCAAGATTGCTAGAGTTATGCTTTTTACGCATTTTGGCTACTTATGCAAGTTTAGAAAGTTTTCAGAAGTATTTTTACTTTTAGTAGAGGTTTTCTTGGATAAAATAGGCCAAGTATGGTCTTTGATTGTCAAAAATAGGATTTACAGGCTTTTAAACTAGTTTTAAATAAGAAACAATTGTTTCCTGAGTTTTTTACTGAGAAATTGGGCTGAAGATCACTTAAAGATTGGGCACAGAGGCTTTAGGATACCTTTAGAGGATTTATGGCTTAATTTAGAGCTTAAACAGTTTATAGAACTATTAAAAACTCATAATTTTCCTTCAAAATGGTACGCACTAATAAAACAGGGTTTCTGAAGAAAATTTGACAGGGTTTGACCTGTTTTTTGGTCTTTTTTGATGTACGTCTATGGATAATCTTCAGGCTATGAGTGGGATTTTCTTTAAAAGGGTTTTATCAAATCGAAATAGGATTAATTTGCTTGAATAATACCTATTATACATAGGTATTTGGTTTTGAAGACGGTTTTCTGGAGATTTTCGAACAGGTTGAACAACTCCTTGCTGATCTCTAGAGCAATTTCAGAGCTCCTCAGCAATCTTCAATGGCTGTAGGTTGGAAATTTGCAGGATTTTGGTATAGGAATGGCGGAAAAAGCTTGTTTTTATAGTCAGGGAGTTTATACAGAGTTTTACACGCAGAACAGAGGAAATGAATGCATTTCCAAGGCTATTTAGGAAAGGGTTATTTTTACTTTGCAATGAATGCCAGTCACATCGGGTGGGAATGGTGTTTTTTTTCAGGTTCAAAGGGGCTAAAACCGAAGTGGTTATCATGTGCAGTTTGGGTGGTAAGTTGTTTTTGGGTGATCGAATGCCATCCAATGATAAGGGGGCACGTGGAGGAGAGAGGAAATCCTAATACCGCCCATTTCGCGCAGATTTGAAATGGGAAAGAATGCGCAAGTTTATTTGCGATATGAGATTTCCTCCGTTGGATCTTGGAGTTGGACTGCGAACAATCCATATTGATTGGGGAAGTTGCGTTGGGATTTGAAGTGGGGCCGGGGTCGATTAATGTGGCGGGGACATTTAAAACTTTAACAAATAATCATTTTAAACAAAGTTGTAAAACCTTAGGTTTAATATGATGCGGTGGGTAGGTTTTATGTATTAATTTAAACATTTGCCAATTTTTCAATTATACATATGGGTGTGGGGTTTTTTTATTATATATTTTCTCAACCTTTCACAGTTGTTTAAAACTATATGGGGTGGGGTATTTGTGTATAGATATGTTAAAACCAATGGGATATGGCGGGGTTTTATATTGCGCATATGGGATATTAAAACCTTGGTTTAATGTAAAATAAATAATTTTTTGTGGGTTTATTTGAATAAAAGGGATTTAATATATACGGGTGGGAATAGTTTTAGGGATTTAATAACTAAATTAGAAATTAATATGGAAGTAAAGGGATAATGTATGAATAAAAACACATGTTTAACTCTAAGTAAAGTGTAAATAACATAGTTTTTCTTTGTTGTATTACTTCACACTTTAACTTAGAATAAAATGTATTTTATGGGTTTTGAGTGTTTTGAAAGGAAAATGAAATTAGTCACTTAGGGTTTTACTTTTACTAAGTAAAAATGAGTTTTTGCTTAGGAAAAATGGATTATGAATGAAAGGTAAATGCTGATGAATGTGGTTCTAGAGTGGGAATTCCATATTTTTTAACCAATCATTCATCGAGCCTTGGGTCCGGTCCCAACATAATTCAAACAAATGCTTTGAGCCTCTTTAACTAACAGTTTAGAATACTGAATAATTATAGGGGAGGGGAAATTAGTGATTTTTTCCCGATG
>CM076569.1:118840279-119017439 GCA_034641835.2 Pinus albicaulis
AATTTCACCCCTCCATCTCTCTCAGACCTCATGCTTTAGGGGGCATCTGTTACATAGCATTTTGTCACCATCCATGGAATCCCCATCCTGTACATTGGAGGATAATTTATATGACTAATAAAAAGTTTCATGCTTTGCAAAGACCATCATTTCATCCCTTGCCATGAGGACAACATTCCTTCTGTTGATAATTTCCTGAACAGACCATCAGAAACACATGTTTTTGGGTTGGCATTGGTAGACTGTTATGCCCTCGCACCAATGAGGAAGATTAACACTGGGCCCCATGCCCATTAGCTCTCTGTCCCAGTTAGCTACCCGCGCCAAGCTGTTTTTGGAATGTTTTTTAAACATAGAGGTGAAGTTTCTATCATAACAACTTTGTGGGTGAGTCAACCTGAGTGGATCGACTGAACAACTACGGCCACCCTCCTTTGGCCTCTTGTTTCCACCTTTTGGGGAAACCTCCCAAAGGATAAGGCCCCCCTTCCACCATTGTATGGATCCCAACCTCCTCCTCTCCCTCTATAAATAAAGTTATTTCCCATGGATGCACTAGCTGAAAAATTAGAGCTGAAAGGCTGAAGAGAATTTCTGAACATCTTTTTGGTGAGATAAAGAAGAAAGAGACCTTTGTCGAGAGAGAGCTTAGGCTTGTGTCCTCACCTCTTCCCAATTCCCTGAAAATCCTTCGAGACATGATTTGACTGAACCTGTTGAAGGAGGTTGTGAAGTCAAGGCTCCAGTTTTAATCTCTTTCTTCTATTTATATATACATGACTATTGTCTATTTCCCATCTTGTGTTAATATGGTTTATTTTTCGCAATGTGTTTAGTCCTCCTTGACTGACTAGTTAGAGACGAATGAAGTTTTTGTCTTGTGTATCGCTCTTGTCTTTGATCTTTGTGCTGGAATACGAGTACCATTGCTGAAGGATTTCAACCTGACGGAACAGAGATCGAGTAGCTGCCACGACTACACCTGCGACAATCGCGTTGGACTCCAGGTAGGTCAATCTACCCCAACCTATTTCATTTTTTAGCTAGGAACCTACACCTTAGCTTGTTCCCTTGTTACTAGACCCACTCTAGGGCTAGAGGGATCGCCTCTATTCATAGAGGGGGTTTACCTTTCCATCACATATACGGCAGAAAATTCAATTGGAATGCATTATGCCCAATATTTTAAACATTTCTTAAAGGACCATATGTGATTGGTTTCAACTTTTTACGTTCAAATTTCATCCTCTCTTTGTTGATGTGTAGCCATACTTCATCACCAACCTGGAAGTGATGATCCACCCAATTCTTGTCATGGTGAATTTTGTACTTGGCTTGAATATTCTCCAATTGATCATGCACTACTTCATGAATCTTTTGGATTCTTTGAATTAACTTGATTGCTTTGTCGACATCTCCAAGTCCATCCTCCTAATATTCTTCGTCAAACATGAAGCCCATTGGTGACTTCGGAAGGGACCCAAAAAATGTCTCAAAAGAATATATACCAGTATAAGAATGCAAGGCCTGGTTGTAAGAATGTTGGACATAGTGCAAGGATTCATACCACAACTTAGGATTTTTTGTGCAATAGCCTCTGAAAATATGTACCACTTTTCTATTCACCGTTCCTGTTTTCCCATTGGTTTGTGGATGAAAAGTTGTGCTATTTTTCAACTTAGTGTCCATGAGTCCCCACAAAGTGGACCAAAAATCCCGCATGAAATGAGAGTCATGATATGAAATTATACAATTAGGCAACCTGAAATGAACCCATATATTTGAAAAGAACAACTGTGTAGTTTTTACAACAATTAATTACTTTCTACATGGAACAAAAATACACATTTTGATAAATCGATCAACCACAACATACAAATAATCATGCCCTTTTCTAAACATTGGAAATCCTACAAAATCCATAGATACACTGTCCCATGGCCAAGAAGGAAATGAAAGTGGCATATACAAACCTAACTTTCAATTGTTTGGTTTTCTTGTCGAACACATGACACAACCTTTGATGTACTTAGTAAATATTTCATTCATTCGAGGCCAATAGAAATACCCATGTAACTATTGCACTGTCTTACCTACATCAAAATGTCCTGAAACACGAGAAGAATGTGCTTCCCTGATCACATGTGCTATTTCACCCTGCAGTATGTAAAAATTCCCAAGATGGTACAATAACCTATCATGTACATGATACTTCACTTCTTCCACCTGAGCGCCTTGAGTTAGTGATTCATAAACATCTTTATTCAGTGTAACTTTCATGTTCTAAAACATTATTTTGCAGAACAACTTAAGAGTTCAAAGATGGTATTGATAGCACATCAACTACTTTATTGGTGGTACCTTTCTTATAATTTATTACTAAGTGGAAATGCTGCAAAAAACCCATCCATCTATAATCTCGAGATTGCTACAACTTAGTTTGAGATTGAAGTTACTAAAGTGGTCGATGATATGTATGAATCACTGTTTCTTTTCCCATTAAATAATGCTTCCATTTTTTAACACTTCCCATTAATGCATATAATTTTTTATCATATGTTGGATACTTAGAAATTTCCTTAGAAGATGTTTATGAATGAAAACACATAGGTTTTCCTTTCTGCAATAACACGACATCCATTGCATACCCACTAGCATAAGTTTCTATTTCAAATGGTTGTTTAAGGTCTAGTAAAGCTAAGATTGGAGCTGAAACAATTTTTTTCTTTAAAGTGTCAAATTATTTTTCTTGTTTTCATCCCCACTGGAAAGAAACTTTAGAACTTGTTAAAGCATGAAGTGGTGATGCAATAAAAGAGAAATGAGAAATAAACTTCCTCCAATACTAAATTTAACCCAAGAAACTTCTAACTTCCATCACATTTTGTGGTCTTGGCAACTTAACAATCACATCAATTTTAGTTGGATCCATTTTTATATGACTACCTCCAACTATGTAACCAAGATAAACTAAAGACGTTTTTCCAAATTCACACTCAGAAAGTTTGAGATACAATTTCTCTCTTTGCAACACATCAAAAAATTATTTAACATGATTTACATGTTCTTCCAAACTTGAACTGAAAACAATAATATCATCTAGATAAATTATGCCAAACTTATCAATAAAAGGAGGAAAAAAAACATTCATCACTCTCAAAAAGTTGTTGGAGCATTGCATAAACCAAATGGCATAACCAACCATCTATAAAGCCCCTGTCTAGTCTGAAATGAAGTTTTCCATATATCATTCTCTGCATTATGAATCTAATGATAACCACTTCTTAAATCAAGTTTTGTAAAGTAAACAACATTCTTTGACTGATCAAGAAAGTCATCTATTCTTGGAAGAGGATACCTGTTCTTTATGGTGATTTTATTTAAGGCTCTAAAAGCAACACACATTCTCCAATTTCCATCTTTCTTTTCAACTAATATGATAGATGATCCACATGGAGAAGAACTAGGTCAAATAAATCCTTTATTAACCAATTCCTAAATTTGTTTCTTAATCTCTTCATTTTCTATGACCGACATATGATACATGCCCATGTTTGGAAGAGGAGCATCAGATTGTAATTAAATCTAATGTTGGATTTTTCGTTTTGGAGGTAGAATTTTTGGTTCTTTAAAATTTTTTGTATAAGAATATACTATTTCAACCAATTTTTTCTTAAACTGAGAATCACATCCTTGAAAAGCATTGTACTTATCTTTAGGTTGTTCCTTAACAAACATGAGAACATAATTTTTACTTGAACTTATGAGTCTTTCATCTGACTAACATTGATTAAATACAAGTTTATCTTAAGTCTATGTTCCTTGACAACATATTAAATTCCATCTTTAAAGAGATGATACTTATGATCATTTCTATAAAATATGGCATCTCGATCATAAATATAGGGACTACCCAACACAACTCTACATATATCCAAAGGAATCACATCTAAATCAACTTCATCAACAAAATTAGCCATGATTGAAAACCTTAGTTGACACTGTTTTGTGACATGCATCTGAGTGTTTTCCTTTAACCCTCCTAAAGGGTAGGGTTTTGGATGATTCTTAGTTTCCAATCCAAATTTCCTTACTGATTTCTCAGAGATTAAGTTTTCTTTTGATCCACTATCGAATAATGTGGCAATATTAATGTGCTTGGATATTATCCTTATGTGAAACAATTCAATTATCTTCTTTTCCTCAACCACATTATTAGATTTTGAAGAAAATGCAGAACAAGTAGAACTAGAACTAACAGTTATCTTCTTTTCGTCACCAGAGTCAAATCCCAAATCTTGTTGGACTGTAGCATTAGCTTTCATTACACCCTTATTATTAAGGAACTTATTTGGCTTGAGTTCCAGATGAATCTTCCAACACTTGGAGCATCATTTCCAACCCTCTGATAATGAGTACAAGTAGGTTGTTATCCTTCCTTCTTAGCTGTTTCCAATTTATTCCCCTTCGATCTGCTCTTCCCTTTGCCTTCTTTGGAATCCTTTTTTTTTTTTTTCTCTGAATTCTTGAATGACTTATTTGAAAAGTTTGACTGAAATGGTTTTCCACCTGATTCAACATGAATGTCTTGCACACATTCTTCATCAAATTCAATTGGATTAAACATAAGCAATGTATGTTGCAAGTAAGAATGCAAACTTCCAATATAATTTAACAAAGTTTCCAGTGTTTCTAAGAGAACGTTAAGTGCTAATGCCTTCTTCCTGAATTCCTATGCAAACTCTTGCACACTCTTTCCTTTACCTTGCTTTAAACACTGCCAATCCATTACAACATGTTGCGTATATCCTAAAGGATATATTTTCTTTCTAAGAGATTTAAAAAACTTAAACCATGAAGATATCATTTTTCCTTTATGATTTAAGTTTGTTTGAGTTTTAATTTCCCACAAAATAAAAGCTCTTCCCCCCATTCTAAGTGTAGCTAACTAAATTTTTGCATAATCATAAACAATGTTTTGAATTCTACAATAAAATTCGAGTTTATTTATACAATTATATAATTTTTTAGGGTTCATTTCACCATCATATATCTTCATTTCAAACTTAGCATCAAGATTTAATAAAGGAGATTTATTTTTATTCTTTGAGTCTGAATCTAAATCTGAACTAGACTTGTAAGAGAAAGAAGAAGAAGAAGAAGATGAAGATGGAGAAGGAGATCCATTACCATCAGCTTTTTCCTTTCCCTTTTTCTCTTTTGAGGCTTTAGAAGATGATGTTGCATCTCTATTCTTATTGTCTTTATAGAGTTTTGCAGTCATCCTTTGCATATTGAGGAACATATTCTTAAATTTCTCACCGGTCTTGAGCTCAGGAGTTTCTTCTTCGTCTTCAGCTGCCATCATGTGAGAGCCTTCCCTCTTTCCAATCTCTGGATTTGTATCTTCAAGTTTCCCTTCTCCACATTGAAACCTGGATCTAGTCAACATTCATATTGGCAAATATCTTTATTATACATGATCAACCTTCTCTGATACCAAAATATGATCTGAAAACACACAATTGACTATTTGTGCAATCTCACCGAACATTAACTAAGGTTTCCTTTTACGTGAATGAATGAGAGAGATTTATTTATTAAAGTGACCTAAACATTGTTGGGTGCAGGAATTACACTTAAGAAAACTCCTTAACCCTTAATTTGTCAACCCAGGGGATCCGTAAACTTATAGACGAAGCACAGGAAATGCCAAAGATGGTATGAATCTTCCTGATATAAATCCCTACTTTCTTTAAAGGAAATATTGTAGAATAAAATTAAAAAGAGAAAAAGGCAACTTGAACCATCAAAATAATCTAAGACTGGAACAGGGAAGAATGCATTTGCAAGAGATAATTAAAGATAAAAGGCAATCACTCTAGCTAATTATTGTTTAACTACTGAGTGTGTGTTTTCCTTTAGTAGATACACTTAGTAGTCTCATCAGATGGGCCCTTAAATATGCTTCTTTAGAGATTTCCTTCTTGTGCTAATCTTTCCTGCACTATCGCAGTGTTCTTGCACTAGTGCAGGAATAAAGATTTATGCAGAAGGTATAAATGGTGCCTTTATTAAAGGATTTTTACTTCGCGCAAGGGCTTGAACTTTTCCAGGTTTGAAGCACTCAGATCCTGTGGCAAGAAACTAGTTCTCGGACCGGATCAGAGCTTCCTACACTTAGCATTTAATTCTTAAAATGAGTGCTTAATTATTGCAAGTGCTATTATACTGTTAAATCAAATTGCACACATAAAAAGTGAATGTTTCTGATCTTAACTGAGTGTAGGAATAAAGAAACAATCAATATACATTTATCTTGTCACAAGCATTTAATGAAAGAAAGAAGATTGCGTGAAGTAGACTAAGAAGGCTTGCTGCATCACACCAACGTGCACTGGTGCAGGTTCATTTCTCCTGCTTGGACCAGGCGGGGAAAACCAATTAAATAGAATTGCAGAAAAGGAGATATCACACCAACGTGCACTGGTGAAGGGTTATTTCTCCTGGTTGGACCAGGCAGAGGAAAACCAATCTGAAATCAAGTGCAAGAAAGGAAATTGCAGGAAACGGAAATTTATCTACTTCACAAAATGGATCCACTTTCACTTAGACTAGAATGCATGTGCTTAAAATTAAATCACACTTGACAATGTAAACATAAATTACAAGAAAACAGGAAATGGGGTAAATGTGTTGGGTTGGCTGGGCCCTAGAAAACCAACACATTTCCTTTTAAATAAAAACTCTGCTCAGTACCTTAATCAATTCATCAGCTCATATACAGAAATGCAATTTGTGAAACATGAGGTGGAGCTCCCTTTTATTAATTCACTGAGTCAAGTACATACATTAATACATTGTCCAGCCTAGATTCGGGGGATAACAAAATACAACAACCTGTTACTGCCTCTCTGGTTGTGTCTCTGTTCTCTTTCTCTATAAAAACTTTCTCCCTAGTCCTATTTACATTCTACATTATACCAAAGGCCAAAATAGATCATTCAACCGATTACATAACCAAACACAGAATTTAACTTTTCGGCCTTCAAAATTAGATAGTTTAGCAAAACTAGCCGTAGCCAATCTCTAGCTTTCATCCTTCACAGATTCGGTCTTGGCTGCCTTTGGGTCGATATTGCTGTCATGGCTAAAGCTGCTCAAAATGAGGCGGTGATCAAGGAGGTTCGGATCTTCTACAAGGATTTTCTGTGTTGGCAATGGTGCAAGATCCGATCTTGCACTAGGATCAGCGGTCACGGTAAGTTATCTAACTACCAAATAAACATTGGAGATATCGATAAGTTACAAAGAGTGATTAAAAGTAAGAAATCATGTAATAAATAATTAATTAATGCTAAGTTGAATTAAAAATATGAAAAATAAAATTTATACGAAAGACGTCACTGTGCTTGGACTGGTGCAAGATGAGGGTGCATAAAAGAGGTAAAAAAATGGTAAATGTTTATGATTTAGGAAGGGGAAAATGGAAAAAAAGAGAGAAAATTAAGGGGCTAACATCCTCCCATCCCTAAGATGTTGTGTGTCCTCACACAAATATTTACCTTTGCAAAAAACCTTCAAAAATTTGAGCAATCCAGCTCAATCCTGCTCTGACATACTGACATTAGCCTGCAATGTTTCAGACTTCTTCTTTATGATGTTCTTTAGTTTCTTTGTCACCTTTTTAAGTCGCTTGAAACATTGCAGTTAAGTCTTCTTTAGTCTGTTCTTTATCCTCCTGCGCTTTAGCTATGAGTTGTTCTAAGTTCTGCACTTGAAGCTGTAGTTCAACTATCCGAGCATCAGGAGTTACCAAATCTCCTTCTTTTTCTGTCTTGATAGGGGATGTGTCTTCCTCAGGGACCTCAATATCCCTCATGGTTTCAGCAAAAACTTCTTCCTCTTCTTCTTCTTCTTCTTCCAGTTCTTCTTCTTCTTGTTTTGTTTCTTCTTCTTCTGGTTCTTCTTCTTCTTCTTGCACTGGTGCAGAAGGGGATTCAACGTCCTGTGGGGACTGTGGTTCTTTTCCTGCATTATATTATTCATTATTTTTCCAGGCCTTTTTATTGAAATCGGCCAACAGAGTGTCATATTCGACCTCTACAAAATTTTCTACGTCTGCAAGCACTAACAGGCTGTCTTCTTCGGGGGTTTGTGCCTATACTGATATCGTAGAAGGAGTGTTTTCAACAGGTGCACTAGCTGTCCTCTTATTTGGGGATGGGGTCCTTTTTTCAGTTGATTTTTTAGGTCATTTCCTTTTTGCACTGGTGCGAGAAGGAATCCCCTTTACATTCTTACTCGGACCCTTGCTTGTGTTGGCGGGGTCATCTATCTCCTTTCCAGCAACTATATTTTTATGTAGTTATTTAACAGTGCCTTCCAGGTCATGCCTTTAACTTCTAATTGCTTCTGGACCAAAATATTTATTAGGCCATGGTGATATAACTTCTTGTCGGCCTGGTCTGCCCGTCTGTCCTGCACACCCTTGGCCATTCTTTTCAAGCTCTTAAGCAAAAATTGGGGGAAATAAATCCTCCACCAGATGTGCTGGCCAGCTTTGAAATGCTGCAACATCCTAAAATGGTACAAAAAATTGAGGGAGTACCTTCCCTCAGAGGTTACGAATTTCTGTAGGATGAAAAGGAGGTCCCACGACTGTCCCAGTAGGGCACTGCGTGGAATTCCTTTCTTCCAATCTACCTTCATATTCTTGTCGACGAAGAAACGCTGTGATCACTTCCTTTCTAGTTTCTGATTTTTAAACCACTGCTCACCAGTATTTTCCAAGCCTATCGCTGCTGCTATAAACTCTTCCGTAACCTCAAATTTTAGAGGCCCAATTTTTACTTGGCCATTTTTGAAACTTTTGGCAAACTGTAGGGCCACTTCATGATTGTGCCCATCAAACTTTTACAAGAATTGAGGAAAGCCCGAGTCTCGCAATAGTGCAAGACTATTGCGATACTCAACAGTCTGTTCTACCTTACTGAGAGACAAAGGTTCGCTTAGAATAAGCAGCATCACTGCTTAACGGTTATGAATAGTCAAGAATTTACATGCAACACTGGGAAAATTTGTTCTTATAGATAGGGATCCAACCGTCCACCATCTCTTCCATCTTATCACCCATTCATTCCACTGAAATAGCCATTAATGTGTCGCATCTTTGAGATCGTGCTGGAATGGTGCTTGCAGAGACGTTTTAACGACTAGGTGAGGTAATCATTACGAGTGAAGGACATCTAGGATTATGGAAGAAAGGGGAAATTATATCCAAGCAATCGCTAATCACTTCTACACTCCTTCATAATTCAAAAAATAACTTTAGCATTCATTAAAAAATGATCATGATTCTTAACTTAAAAACACCTTGTACTTTAAATAATTTTCTCCTAGTTAATATGATAACACAAGTACTCATCGACTAAGTGAAAGGATTTCTCATAAACTTTCATGATGACCACTTTCCTATGACATATGCTATGAAAAGAACAAATTGTACTACGTTTTTGATAGGGTGCATGCTTGCACCGGTCTGCTTGCACCGCTTAAACTATGCTATTCTGCTGGTACCATTCTTCTTACATTATTATATAGGATGACATGCTTGCACTAGTGCAAGCATAATATCTGAAAAAAGGAGATGGAATTTAAGTAAAATGTAGGCTGGACTTCCATCATGGCTTCCTCAACTTATACTGGAAATTTGCTTTGCCCTTTCTTGATGCTTCATAGCATATCCTTTTGCTCTTTGTGCATGAGATCCTGCAATGAATTCATGAGGGAAGAAAGAAGTGGGAAAAGGGAAATTTCAGAATGGGAAGGAATTCTATTACAGGGATTCTAGGAATAGTACCATAAGAGGGGATAAATAGAAGTGGGATAGGGAAAAAAATTCAAGGGTAAAGTGGGGTTTTACGAAATGGACAGGGTAAATTCAGAAGAATATGAGAAGGTTAATCATTCTGGGATTGAAGAAGAAAACTGAGGGAGTATTACGAAAGTGGATTATGAAGAAAGGAAAATTTTTTTTGGAAGGTTTGCCTTCACTGGTGCAAGAAAAATAACTGCAGCGAGAATTAAGCGTTACTTGAATAAAAATATCCATGCTAATTACCCCAATTGTATAAAGGTTGGTTTTGCTGAACCTGATTTTACTTGGTGGTCGCTAGCATATCTAAAGATCAAGAAACATTCTATTTTATTAGAAATTTTTGATCTTCCTGCCAGCAAGCTGGTTTTCAGGTTGATCCTTCTGCAATCATGTCAGCGAACTGATTTTCATAATTACAGGAAAATATTTTTTCTTTACTTTTTATTATTATTATTATTTTATTTTTTATTTTTATTTTTTTTTAATTTTTTCTTCTTCTTTTTTTTTAAGAAGAAGAAGGGTTCATGTTTTCAAAAGGTTCGTATTACCATTCACCACTACCGTCTCGAATTGCTGTTGGACTTGCTGTGTAAAATATTTCCTGGCAAGTGGCTGAAAATATTTTTTTAATCTGTGTCCATTTACCAAGAATACTGAATTTTTTCCATCAATAGTGTTAACTTCTACTGCTCCATTCTCGAATACTCGGATCACTTCATAAGGTCCCATCCAACATGTATGGAATTTCCCTTTAAAAGTTTTAAATCTAGAATCATAAAGGAGCACCCAATCACCTGGTTGGAATTGCTTTTTGTGAATAGACTTGTCATGCCACCTTTTGCATTGCTGGTGAATTAGTATGTTCTACTGAAAAACATCCCTAAAAAATTCATCTAACTCATTTAATTGGAGAATATGTCGTTGTTTTGCCTCAGAGAGATCTAGTCCTAACTGAACTGCAGTTCTAAAAGTTTTGATCTGGAATTCAATTGGTAACAAAACCTATTTTTCATATACCAGCTCATATGATGTATGTCCCATGCTATTTCTCCAAGTGGTTCTGTATGCCCACAAAGCTTCTGGTAATATTTTAGACCAGTATTTCCAATGCATATTTATTGTCTTTGTAAGAATGGACTCGATCACTTTGTTTGTGGATTCCACCTAGCCATTTTCTTGTGGGTGATACGGCATGGATTTCCTGTGTCGGATCTTGTATTGCTCCATCACACCCTGTACCAGATTAGAAATAAACTGCGACCATTGTCAGAAACAATTTCTCTAGGCACACCAAATCTAGTAAAGATTTCAGTAAAAATAAAATCAACAACCACTTTTTCTGTAGCAAAGGAAACAAATTTAGCTTCTACCCATTTTGTAACAAAATCTGTACAAACCAAAATATGCTTTTTACTTAATGAAGTTGGATTTATTGGCCCTATAAAATCAATAGCCCATTTTTCAAACGGTTCAATCATAACTTGGGGGCATAAAGGCATTTCATTGGTTTGATTAGGCTGGCCGATTCGTTAACATCTATCACATTGCCTGACATACTGTTTGGCATCCTTAAACAAGGAAGGTGTTGTAGCCGCTACAAAACCACCCAATATTTTGGGTATATTTAAAATTTTGGGTTCCCCCTTTGCTCGCCTAGGCGTTAAAGTCTTTCACCTGACTTGCAGTCAATGACATCCCGCCAACCTATCCCCAACCCCTCACGAGTTGTCTCATCACCATGACTTGATGCTGTCGCTGCAATCATGCCATATGTGGGAGGGATCATCTAGTGTACGCTCGAACATTCTTACCGCAGTCGCGCCATGTGTAATGAGATTTCCATGCATACGTTTGAATGGAAACCTTTCGTGTATTGACGAGTAAAAGCCCTCCTGCTATAGGTCATTAAGAATGTTGTTTGAATATTTCTCTTAAGCTTTTTAGTTTCATGTGTTTTATCTGTGGTCATCATTATTGAAGAGTAATTATGATGTTGTAATATTCCACGCAGGTTGACCCCATGAGTGAAAAAATCCTCAATCTTGTCATGACATCGAGGGCAATAAAATTGAGCTCGGTAACAAAGCCAAGGTTGCGGAACAAGGGAGGAGGAGGAGCAAGAAACCAATACTGTTAAAAGGAGGATGGTGTGATACATGTTGATTAGAGAGAACCTTCTATTTTACTGATGAAAAAAGCTTTCTTCACCAGTGCGCACCAGATACTTAAATCCACTCCGTTTGGAAATGTCCAGATCCTGCACCATACCATCTAAATGTCAATGGGTGCACAAAAAGGAACATATTTCGCCACTTTGATGAATCTAGCCTGAAGTATAGCCCAGTGAACAAATCCGACTTAGAAGATCTCCCTAGAGAATGACAATCTCATATGGGTGTGGCAAGCTGACAACAGAGTTTCAAATATGTCAAGCAACATATGTTAATATTGAGATACATACTGTGGCATCATTTAGGCTGCAAGGAGTACATATGGAGGAACGAAAGGGCCTTAAAACCCTAGTCTCCTTTGCTCCTACATGTCCAATGCGAATCTATTAGAGATGGAGATTTCCAAATTGAACCTAGAAGGTTATGTTTAAGGCATACACTTTGGTAGCCAGGCACATTGATGCGTACGCACAGGGAGCCTCCAGAACCACGAGATAGAAAGGGTTAATATTAAAAGAGCCATCAATGTGGCTTGAGAAGCATCTTTCAAAGCAAGTAGCCCTCGTATTATGAGGTAGAGCAAGTGATCAAATTAAAATAAGACTCGGAAGCATATGGTTTCAAAACCATAAGATATCCTGGATCAAAACTAAGTGATAACATTATAAAGGGAGCACATTCAATGGACCAAGGTGATGTTTTATATTTAATGCCAAAGCACAAAGCAATGTAGTTTGCAAACCATGTAACATGGTGGATCACAAACCATATGAAAACCTATGACCATTGAGCTCAAATATTCCTATGGTGCAGTTACGACCTATGTTAAAATGTGTTGAGCGAATACCTAATGGTCAAGGTTTATTTGTAAAACGTGGAGCGCGTGCAAAGGGTCGGAAAACGTTTGGAGCAATTTACATATGTAACGGTCAACTTTATGTTGAAACTCGGCGCAGGATTACATGGACACGTTGCATGCGGCGCAAATTTTCGACGGTAGGTTTTCGACTTACGTAAATGTTTAAGGACAAATATATATTTACAGCGGTCAGCTTTACGACTAAGAAACGGATCAGAACCATTTAAAATTGCATTTCGTGGACTTAAATATTTCGATGGCTAGTTTTGGACCTATGCTAACAGTCCTGGAGCAGATATGTATACATATTCAGTGGTCAAAGATCATGTGTACACACGGTGCCATGAAATCAACGTGACTGAACGTTCAATGGTCCAAAGCCTTGTCTACGTGCATGGAGCCAAACGTTCAATTTGTGTGTTCCGTGGAGCTAAACGTGAATTTTTATATATATAATGGCTAGAGTTTAAAGATGGAGCATTTATATGTGATAAGCGGAGTTATAATGGCGGCGTTGCAAATTGGTTCAAGCGCTTCTACGTTGGAGTTTTAAATATGGAGCGTAGATACATATAGCGGCCAAATTTTATGTTTAAAACCTGGAGCCAAATATCGGAATGAACCTATAATAGCATGCAAGCATGGCAACGGTGGAGTCTTGAATCATGGTGAACGTTAGAGCGGATATAGTAACAGTCAAATTTTACAACAAGAGAACGGGTTCAACGTCCTGATCGGCACTAATTGCGCTCTTACCAAGCTGTTTCCGGCCCTTCATTCGTTTCCCAACATGGAATAGCTCATCGATGAAGGAAGTTTCCCATGCAAAGCACTGCATTCAGTAACTGCCCATATCTCAGTATTTCAGTGGAGGTGATAGTGTTTAGTATTATCCAGCGTTGATTTAGCTGTGACAGCGCGAAAAATGGCATATAATTTCATCCTGAGTGCAGGCACATGGATTTAGCTGTGGATTCAGTTGTGACAGCGTGGAAAACTGGAAATATTATTCCATCCCGAATGCATATGCACAAACTTCGTTGTGACAGCTCTGTCATTGTCATAGAATATTGATTTGTGCAGGGAAGAGCGAAATGCTCCATCGAACCAACGCAACAACGGCTATGGAGAATTTTTTCAAGAGTGACAAATCCCTCCATTACAGTAGATGAGAAATGTTCTATTACAGGATAAAATTTCCACCCTGAAAATTATGTTGAAGATGTTGATTCAAGGAGGCTTAGGGTTCGATGTTAAATCAGTATATTAGGAACATCTGCAAGTTAAAACGTTTTTGTTGACATGACCATCCCTACCTCCAAAGAAAGCGTGAACTAACTAACTCAAATCTCAATGCAGGTCCAGCAGATCAATGTTATTAGATTTCCTTGGAAGACTGGTTTTGTTAATATCGTATGAATATAGCATAGCAATGGTGCTGGCCTTCTTATAACCTGACTTGCCACCACGAAGACAAGCTGTTCGAAGGGCAAGAGATTTGTCAGAGTGCGTTCCCTCCTGCAACTTCACCAAGGAGTAGCGCCCTCACTTTATTTGTCATGACAGCATGCAGACTCATCAACCCCATTTCGAAGGGGCATTCCCTCAGTAAGATCTTGGCGCAAATTTTCGAACATGATGAAAGTATCCTTGGAGCCCAGCATAGTTTTCGTTGTGGAGAACACAAGCAGCATGTTGCCCAAATCAAAACTTCTGTTCCATTGGGTCTGCATTCCAAACCCAGCCCATAGTTACGCTAATCTGCATTACGGTAATTGAAGAAGGTACAAGGAAAGCTTACTCGATCTAGTATCTCCGATGACATAATGGTGGACGTTGTTGGTTGGTATGAGGAAATAGAGCTTTTCCTAGCAAGCAAAAGTGTTGGTACACTAATGGCATATGTGTTGGTTATTCCTAGTTTCCTACTAAATCCAAAGCTGGGAACCAGAAACACATCAGATGCAGTGGGAGATGGCACAAACAAAATCCCTTTGCCTCATCAATGGGTTTTCACTACAAACATTTGGATCCCAAGAGAACTTGATAAGGACCACGCTGTGACATAACATTTGAATACACAGGGGTCCAAAGTTTTCATTTTACTTGTGTAATTAATTAAATGCGCCTCTTAACATTTTTATTCAAGCAATGAAGACATGTAAACTAAGATATGTGATTGCAGGTGGAAGCTATCAATTTGCACGATGAATTGGAGTTTTTCCCAGCAAGCAAGAGGACCAGTTTTCAAAGCACGTGAGATGAGGAATACTGCTACAAAATCCGCAGATCTGCTTGAAGTCCCAAGTTGCAGATTTCTTCAAGTCGCAGGTCGCTGATGGATGAGGGCGCGAGGTCACAAATCCCAGCAGGTCGCAAGGTCGCACTTCTTCAGTTTTCCTCCCTTTCGCGACCCCGCAACCCAGTGACCTAGTCGCAAGGTCGCAAGGTCACATCTCTTCGGTTTTCCTCCCTTTTGTGACTCCGCAACCCAGCGACCTAGTCGCAAGGTCGCAAGGTCGCACCTCTTCGGTTTTCCGCCTTTTGTGACCCCGCGACCCAGCGACCTAGTCGCATGGTCGCGTTTCTTTCGTTTTCCTCCTTTTTGCGACCCCACGACCCAGCGACCTAGTCGCAAGGTCGCAAGGTCGCATCTTGCGACCCCGCGACCCAGTCAGGTCGCAGGTCGCAACAACAGCTCAGGTCGCAGGTCGCAAAAAAAGACTGGGTCACAAGGCAGCCCAACGGTCGAGAAGATTAAAAGTCAAGGAAGCCCAAAGGGCAGGTTTTGTATTATAAATAATCCTTCGGGAGCTTGTAAAAGGGGCTTTTGTTTGGGACTCGAGCTGATTACATTGTATTACCAGTAGATTATACATTTAATGATGAATACAAGAATTTTGTAAAATCTCTTTGTGGATCTGGTGTTGTTTTATGTAGGAGCACTCTTGAGTATTATATTTTCAGTTTCTAAACATCTTTAGATTAAGGGAACTGTATCTTTAATTCAGTTCACAGTTACATAACAGTTTGCTAAGTATGTTAATGGTGGTTGAGTTATTTCACTTTCTTAGCGAATGCTGATGACTTTGTTTATCTGCATTTGTGTTATCATTTAAAGCTTTTAGGAAGTGAAGGGTGTTCTCGCCATGAGGAACTATTTCTTTCATGGTCAGAATAGCTTATAGGCATGAACCTAATGAAGTGTTGCTAACAACACTTCCTTCGGTCTTCATGCTTTATTATTTTTCTCTTGCTACTCATAGTGTCGTATGTTCATTTAATGCATCAAGAATATGTCTTGTATCAGTCGATTAGGTGTGTATTCACTATTTTATTGAGTTTAAGCGAGACCCAAAGAAAAGGAGAAATCAGTGGTAGCTAGACCCACACCCCGAACGGGATCCCTAATCCAAACGGTTCAAGGTCTAATTGGTACCTTTTACCGGGGAGATCCCCTGCTGTTGGCCAGACAGATTTTCCCGTCAACAGAATTGGCGCTAGAAGGAGGGCCAGATGACAAGTTGAGCCCTGAGAGCCTGTAGTTAATCTCATATCTGTAATGGCTCTTTCCCAAATCATTCTTCCAAGATTTTTGTCGGAGTTTTATGAGCGTGGATACTTCATACCTGATGAACTTATGTATCGCTTGTCCCAGTTAAAATTTGATGGTGAAAATGGGGTGTCCATAACTCGACGCTATTCAGATTTCTGTGACTTTGGTGAGTGTTATGAAATTGACGATGAAGGTTTGATTTGTTTTCTTTTCTTCCTCACCCTTGAAGGTCGCACTAAGCAATGGTGCCGCACATTTCCAGAAGCTTCCATCCATTCATTTTAACAACTCGCCAGTGAATTGCGACACGCTTTTCACAGGTACCATCTTCATAATGTTGTAATAAAGTTAAATGACATCAGAATGGAACCTCAGGAATATTTAGATGAGTTCGCTATCAGATTCGTTCATTTCTTTTTTGAGTTCCCTGAGAGGGATGTTGATTGGAAATGTTTAAGTGAACAGTTCAAGTATGTGATTCTCGTTTCCCTTGAACAATTTCAGTTAGATCCTAGTGTTCCCTATGATAACCCGCAAGTTATCGACTGTTCAGATTTTTTCCCTAATGCTTCGTTGTTCATCCCCCCGAGTCTAGACAACATTCAGGCCTCCCAGGAGAGTATTTCTATTTGTGAAATTCTCGCTCCTCCTATTGAGTTGTCAGATAGTCGAGGTACGACCTTGAAAGTTCTGAGCAATGATGGATGGGTGCATGGGGATAAATCCTACTGCGCTACCTTTGAATCTCTCACGCACCATGTCGAATCAGAGCTTGAAAACCCCAGTGGCTCATTATCTCTCTCGGTTCATGAAACCCACCTCGAGCCCACTCGGTGTCTCCCTGGGCACAAACCTAAATCTGATTCGCATACTGATTATGAATCGACTCCTACCCCGCATAAAGTTAATTCCCTTACAAGGCCTGCCAGATCATTGTGTCCTCTGAATAACAAGGATGCACATGTTAAAAGGCCTCGTATGGTTGACGCCCCTATGACTCAATCTTTTCGTTCGTTATTCCCTGGTTGGTTTCCCGATCCCGCCACACTAGTAATTTCTTCGAGACATTCAAAATTTCCTTATACTGGTATTGGCGACAATCATAAGCACGCAGATGGTGTTTCACAATCACAGTCCAAAATTTATGAATCTTTTAAATATGATCTGTCTCACTCAGAATCTTTAGACAGCCATAGGAGTGATTTCCTGTCTGGGCAACCTCAAGATGTCCTCTTTATTGACCCATCCCAGTTGGTAAGTCCCGGGGAGCCTAACTTGCCAGGTACCCAACTCGACCACATTGATGGTTGTAGCGATCACTCCTTATCTGAAAACATATTCAATTGTTGGGTATGTGTTATATTCTTTCCACGAAGAAAATTTTTTGGTCCTTAATTTCCGGCGGGTAGTCTGCATCCATGGTTTTGTGCATGGTTTTGCACATGGTATTGGGGTACGATGGTTTTCGGCCCTTAGTATTTTTGTAGATCCGGTCAAGGGAACTACGGTTATGTTCTAATCCAGGGTTAATGGATTGGGGTTTATGTATGCTTCGACATGTATATATATGTGTTGTAACACTAAAAGGAATATAATGAAAAATCAATTTGGTCGTCCCGATTTGGGATCCAGGGGAAAATCTCTGTGTTTATCTGTTTTATGTTTTATGCTCTCGCTATTGTTTATTTTCTGTTATAAGATTCGTGTGTAGATAATTTATGTTCAGGGTTAAAACCTACATTTGGTATCAGAGCTGTTTCGGCTTCAAGGGGACGCCTTTGCTGCTGAGGGTTTTTTGCTTGGGCCTGAGGTAGACCCTGTTCAGTGGGAGATCTGCAGGATCGATTCTTGCTATGAAAGAAGATGGCGAGCGGTGGGAAGATAGAGATCGAGAAATTTAATGGTTAGAGTTTTGAGTTGTGGAAGCTCAAGATGGAGGATCTACTGGTGGATAAAGATCAGTGGATCGCGGTAGATCCAGGTACTAAACCAACGGCAATGTCAGATGAAGACTGGAAGAAACTGGATCAGAAGGCTAAGAGAAAAATACGGTTGTGTGTCTCAGATTCAGTATTTTTGAATGTATCTGGGGAAGCTACGGCGAAGACCTTGTGGGAAAATTTAGGGACTTTGTACCAATCTAAGTCTCTGGTGAATAAGTTGTTCCTGCGGAAAAAGCTGTATAACCTGAGGATGAAGGATGGAGATTCGGTGACAGAGCATCTGACTGCCTTCAATACTGTGGTAAGTCAGCTGTCATCTATTGATATTAAAATCTCAGATGAAGATAAGTGCATCAGTTTGTTGTGTTCTCTACCAGACTCGTGGGACAGTCTGGTTATTGCAATAGGTAGCAATGCAACTACCTTGAACTTTGATGACATTGTCTCAGCCTTGCTGTTGGAGGAAATGAGACGGAGAAATATGGAGGGTCAGAATGGAGATGCCTTATCTATACGAGGAAGGTCCCAGAACAGAAACAAGAATAAGGTTTCGAGTGGGAGATCCAAATCTAGAGGGAGATCTAAATCTCCTAGAAAGTTTATAAAGGTGTGCTGGAAATGCGGAAAGGAAGGGCACTACAAAAAGGACTGCAGATCTAAAGCTCCTGAGAAAGGAAAGGGATCTGATGATGCTCCTTCTGCAGAGGCAAAAACCACCTCAGATGAAGGTGGGGATGTGTATTTGGCTTCTTCTTCAAATACACATATAGATCATGAGTCATGGTTGATTGACTCAGGTGCATCCTTTCACTTCACTCCCCATAGGGAGTGGTTCTGCGAGTATGAGAAATATGATGGTGGTGATGTCTTCCTAGGGGATGATAGGAAGGCCAGAATCATTGGACATGGAAAGGTCAAGCTGAAGCTGCAAGGTGGAAGGATTAGAACACTTCCTGGTGTTCTGCATATTCTTGCATTGGCCAGAAATCTGATTTCTGTAAGCAAGATGGATGATGCAGGTGTAAAAACAGTGTTTGAGAAAGATGCTTGCAAGATGGTTCGGGGAGCACTGGTATTAATGCGGGGAGTTCGGACTGGAACTCTGTACAAGCTACAAGGTAGCACTGTTATTGATGGGTGTAACAGTTCTGTGGTTCCTGAAAGTGGGACGAAAATTCTAGCTGTCTCTGGAGAAAAGACCATGCTATGGCATCAAAGGCTTGGACATATTGGAGAGAAGGGCCTTCGGATACTCCATAGAGATGGTATGGTAGAAGGTATGTCTAATTGTTCTTTGGATTTCGATTTCTGTGAACATTGTGTATATGGGAAGCAGAATCGGGTGAGTTTTCCTTCTGGTGCTAAGAGGGCAAACAAGATATTAGAACTTGTGCACAGTGATGTGTTTGGGCTTGTGTCGGTTCCATCACTGGGAAAGTCTGTGTACTATGTTTCATTCATAGATGACTTCTCAAGGAATACATGGATATATTTCTTGAGGAAGAAATCTGAAGTCTTTGACAAATTTAAAGAATTTAAGGCTCTGGTGGAAAACCAGACAGAGAAGAAGATAAAGGGCGTTGAGGACAGATAATGGTGGGGAGTTCTGCAAGAAGGAATTTGAAGAGTTCTGTAAGAAGTGCGGTATAGCACGGTAGAAGACTACTCCATACACACCTCAGCAAAATGGAGTTGCAGAAAGAATGAATAGAACACTGATGGAAAAGGCAAGAAGCATGCTCAATGGTACCGGGTTAGGACAAGAATTCTGGGCAGAGGCAGTGGAGACTTCATGTTACTTAGTTAACAGATCACCTTCATCAGCGTTGGAGGATAAGACCCCACATGAGGTATGGACTGGTAAGAAACCCTCTCTTTCACATCTAAGGGTATTTGGATGTGAAGCATATGTACATGTTCCAAAGGAGAAAAGGACCAAGTTGGATAATAAATCTGAAAGGTGCATCTTTATTGGGTATAAGGATGGTTTAAAGGGTTACAAGCTTTGGAACCCAGAAGCAAGGAAGGTTGTGTACAGCCGAGATGTGGTGTTTAGAGAAGTGAAAGATGTTGTTAAACATGAAGTCCTACCAAAGGAACCTGAGAAGATAGAGTTTGAGCTAAAGGAGGATGAATCGGACTCTACAACAGAAGAAGACTCAGAAGATGAAGAGCCACAAACTCCAGCTTTGAGAAGATCAGTTCGGGAAAGAAGGCAACCAGAAAGGTATAGTCCATCTGCTTTATGTTCAGGTTTTGCCTTAACTATAACTGATGATGAACCCAGAACTGTCAGGGAGGCAGTAGATTCAGAGGATGGAAAACTATGGAAGGAGGCCATGGTTGATGAAATGGAATCCTTGCACAAAAATGATGCATGGGATTTGGTGGAGTTGTCGGCTGGAAGGAAGCCCATTGGGAGCAAATGGGTGTTTAAGAAGAAGATGAATGTAGAAGGCAAGGTGGAGAAATACAAAGCTCGGTTGGTAGCGAAAGGTTATTCCCAGGTGCCGGGAATTGATTTTGGTGATATTTTTCTCCTGTTGCCAAGGTTACTTCTATTAGATTACTTTTATCTGTTGCTGCTGCATTTGATTTTGAGATAGAACAGATGGATGTGAAGACAACTTTTCTTCACGAGGATCTAGAAGAGGAGATCTACATGAAGCAACCTGAAGGCTTTATGGTGAAGGGTAAGAAAGAACTGGTATGCAGGTTGAAGAAGTCTCTGTATGGGTTAAAACGGTCACCAAGGATGTGGTATCAGAAATTTGATACCTATATACGGGGACTTGGCTTCACCAGAAGAAAGGAGGATCACTGTGTTTATTTTAAATTAATTGGTGACCGTGTTATTTATTTGGTCTTGTATGTGGATGATATGTTGTTGATTGGAAATGACAAAGAAATTATACAAGATTTGAAGACCCAACTGTTCTCCAAATTCGACATGAAGGATCTTGGTGCTGCAAACTATATTTTGGGCATGGAAATTAAGAGAGATCGGGCAAAGAGGAAGCTCTGGTTAAACCAGAGGAAGTATGTCGAGACTATATTGCGGAGGTTCAATATGCAGGATAGTAAACCGGTGAAGGTTCCTATTCCTGTAGGTGTAAAGCTGTCTGCTGAACAGTGTCCCAAGACACAAGAAGAAGAGGAGTATATGTCTCGTGTTCCATATGCAAGTGCAGTGGGTAGCCTAATGTATGCAATGGTCTGTACTAGACCAGACATTGCACATGCAGTGGAAGTATTGAGCAGGTTTATGTCAAACCCAGGGAAGGAGCATTGGACAGTAGTGAAGCGGGTTTTCAGATATTTACGTGGCACTAGTGATTATGGCTTGTGCTACCGGGGAAGACCAGGATTGGAAAGAATGTTGGACATTCGTGGTTTTGTTGATGCAGACTGGGCTGGAGATCTGGACCAAAGAAGATCTACAAGTGGGTATGTGTTTAGCCTATTTGGAGGCGCAGTCAGTTGGATGAGTAAAAGGCAGTCTGTAGTGGCTCTTTCAACTACAGAGGCAGAATACATAGCAGCCACTCATGCAAGCAAGGAAGCAGTTTGGTTGCAGAGATTGTGTTCAAGTATGGGGTTGATACAGCAAGCTATAAGGATAGACTGTGATAGCCAAAGTGCAATTTTCTTGGCTAAGAACCCTGCTTATCATTCAAAGACAAAGCACATTGATGTTCAATATCAATTTTTTAGAGATATGGTTGAGGCTAAAAGGGTGTTGCTGGTAAAGGTGGACACTTTGAAGAATGTTGCAGATGCATTGACAAAGTCTGTAAGCACTCAGAAGTTCTCTTGGTGTAGAGAGACAATGGGTGTTGAAGAACTAGGCCAGTGACTAAGCCCTCCTGTGCCCCCCCGCGGAAAGAAAACAACAAGTGGGAGAATGTTGGGTATGTGTTATATTCTTTCCACGACTAAGCACGCGTGGGTTATATTCCTTAATTTCTGGCGGGTAGTCCACGTCCATGGTTTTGTGCATGGTTTTGCGCATGGTATTGGGGTACGATGGTTTTCGGCCCCTGGTATTTTTGTAGATCCGGTCAAGGGAACTACGGTTATGTTCTAATCCAGGGTTTATGGATTGGGGTTTATGTATGCTTTGGCATGTATATATATGTGTTTTGTAACATTAAAAGGAATATAATGAAAAATCAAGCTGGTCGTCCCGATTTGGGATCCAGGGGAAAATCTCTATGTTTATCTGTTTTATGTTTTATGCTCTCGCTATTGCTTATTTTCTGTTATAAGATTCATGTGTAGACAATTTTTGTTCAGGGTTAAAACCTACATCAATCATATCGCTAAGGATTTTCACTCACATCTCTTTTCTGACCATATGGAGACACCGGAATTCGATGATTTTCTTTGGGAAGATTTAAGAACCCATCAGAAAGCCGAAGTGCTTCAGCTTCTACCAACTGTTTCTGAGATCACGATCCCCAAATACCACACTCCTCTCAGCATAACCGCGGTAAATCCATCCTACCCTGGAGAATCTAAGGAATTTGATATATCGATCTATCAATCTATCAGCGCGCAAACATTTGACCAAATTGATACAAAGCCCACTGACATTTTGCAACTCACTACAATGCATGATCACATCCATTCGCCTGTTGATCTCGCCCAACCATCAAAGTTGGGAGGCACTTCGTTCGAAGTTCCGGAGTTTGTTCAAGGTGGTGAGGCATTTCAGGCTCCACTAAACGTGGATTCGGATCCCCATACCCTTGACCAAACCCAGGAGCAACCCCGAACTAGGGTTTTCGAAACTAGGGTTTCTACACTTGGATGCGCATGCATCTATAATCTGCCTGGCACATGCTTATTGTTTCCATTCCATAAAACTGATGGTCCTCAACACCATGATGAGTTGGCCGGTCAACTCGACCCACCGCATTCGGTGGATGTGCCTACAAATAGGAAATGGCTTACCCAGCACCCATCAGACCTAGGATTGTGCATGAATGATTATGGGTCATTTATAAATGTTGAGCTTCAAGAACATATTGCTCGGTATCAAGGTGAGAATGGGATTCAACTTGCACAATCTGTTCTGGCATGTTATTTGGTAAGTATCTATGATCATCTTGCTGTTGCACCTGCTCCTCAGGTAAGTTTTGTTGCTGCTGCACTTTTTTGGATATTAGCTCTGGTCCTGATCATTATTGTTCTTTCTTGTCGGGAACTAATGTGGTGGCTACACTGGAAAGATAATTTTACATAACCTGACCGCATCATTGGTTAAACTAGGGTTTAGGTGTAGGCTAGCTAGGACCAGTTAATAAAATTTGTTAGTTCAAAGTTTTAATTAGGTTTACTTGCTAAATTTTTTCTTCATGATTTAAAAGTGTGTTTGTTGTTTTGTTTACGATTAATATTTTAGGCATCATCATGTTATAAGTATCTTCCTTCCATTTCCTTTTCAGTTGCTTGTTGTTGCATAAATAATCACTGCTTGTATTTGCACTTACAACTGGTTGATCGCTCTCGCACGCAGCATTGCATTGCATCTTGAGCCTCGCTTATTACAATGCATCATACACTCTATTTCTCACATCATTTTGTCATATCGCCTGCCACTGCATGATCCCTCATTACAACCCTATCACCTTGCGGTCTTGTTTTTCCCTGATTGCTGAAACAGTAACCCCATTATTTTGCGTGAGGTTGTGGTGGTTATCTCAAGAGGCAGCTTTATTTCAGGACAAGTGATCGAAGTCGCATTCTCAACAATATGCCTATGAGTCTAAAATTATTTAGCCTAGGAGATACGAGCCGGTTGCTTGAGGGAAACCTAATGAGTTTGAATGGCCCATACCCGTAAGCCTAAGCCTTGTGCCCAGCATGGTCTCGGACGTCCTAATGATTTTTTTTGCACGCTTCACATATTGTGGTGAATGGGATGTGAAGGTTGGGCACGATGGAAAATCCAAATCAGTATATCTTTCAGTTTCTGTAAAATAAGAAACAACCTCTCTTGCTCGTAAAATAAGTCGGGATCCCTCATCCGCCCATGAAAAATAAGTCCCACGAGCACATGAAAATAAGTGCTGCAAGCACATGAAACAAATAAGGGTAAAGCATCGATAAAGGCTTGCTGCACAGAGAGGTAATGCAATGACTCCGTCGGGGTACTGACTAGGCTCGCTGGCAACGGAGAAACATTTGTGATTTATTGAAGTGACTCCGCCGGGGTACTGTCCAGGCCTGCTGGCAGCGGAGCAACACCAAAAACTTACTTTAAAAATCATGGAAATAATAAACCCACTGCCTTGCTCTTCACATCATCAACAATCTACAAGCGTCTGTGAGCTTTCTCTTTGATGTGTTTCTGATTAGTGAGACTTAGATGAGGCACAAGGATTAGGCATACCTGTAAAGGGCCCAAGTAATACAAAGGGTACCCGCAGAACTTGTTCAATATTCCCTTGCATCATTATCCGGACTCAGACTATTGTGGTGATATTGACAGAGATGCTGGATTCTACCAGTGGTTCGCCATTTTTTGTAGCCACTACAACACCACCGAAAATTTTGGGTATATTTAAAATTTTGGGTTCCCCCTTTGCTCACCTAGGCGTTAAAGTCTTTCAACTGACTTGTAGTCAATGGCATCCCGCCAACCTATCCCCAAACCCTCACGAGTTGTCTCATCACCATGACTTGATGCTGTCTCTACAATCATGCCATATGTGGGAGGGATCATCTAGAGTACACTCGAACATTCTTACCGCAGTCGTGCCATGTGTAATGAGATTTCCATGCATACATTTGAATGGAAACCTTCTGTGTATTGACGAGTAAAAGCCCTCCTACTGTAGGTCATTAAGCATGTTGTTTGAATATTTCTCTTAAGCTTGTTAGTTTTATGTGTTTTATCTGTGGCCATCATTATTGAAGAGTAATTATGATGTTGTAATATTCCACACAGGTCGACCCCACGAGTGACAAACTCCTCAATCTTGTCATGACATTGAGGGCAATAAAATTGAGCTTGGTAACAAAGCCAAGATCGCGGAACAGGGGAGGAGGAGGAGCAAGCAACCAATACTATTAAAAGGAGGATGGTGTGATACATGTTGATTAGAGAGAACCTTCTATGTTACTGATGAAAAAAGCTTTCTTCACTAGTGCGCACCAGATACTTAAATGCACTCCGTTTGGAAATGTCCAGATCCTGCACCATACCATATAAATGCCGATGGGTGCACGCAAAGGAACATATTTCACCACTTCGATGAATCTAGCCTGAAGTATAGCTCGGTGAACAAAGCTGACTCAGAAGATCTCCCTAGAGAATGACAATCTCATATGGGTGTGGCAAGCCGACAACAAAGTTTCAAATATGTCAACGCACCTTTGAGAAGCAACATCTGTTAATCTTGAGATACATACTGTGGCATCATTTAGTCTGCAAGGAGTACATATGGAGGAACGAAAGGGCCTTAAAACCCTAGTCTCCTTTGCTCCTACATGTCCAATGCAAATCTATTAGAGATGGAGATTTCCAAATTGAACCTAGAAGGTTATGTTTAAGGCATACACTTTGGTAGCCATGCACATTGATGCGTACGCACAGGGAGCCTCCAGAACAACGAGATAGATAGGGTTAATATTAAAAGAGACATCAATGTGGCTTGAGAAGCATCTTTCAAAACAAGCAACCCTCGTATTATGAGGTAGAGCAAGTGATCAAATTAAAATAAGGCTTGGAAGCATATGGTTTCAAAACCATAAGATATCTTGGAGCAAAACTAAGTGATAACATTTTAAGGGAGCACATTCAATGGACCAAGGTGATGTTTTATATTTAATGCCAAAGCCCAAATCAATGTAGTTTGCAAACCGTGTAACATGGCGGATCACAAACCATATGAAAACTTATGACCATTGAGCTCAAATATTCCTATGCTGCAGTTGCGACCTATGTTAAAACGTGTTGAGAAAATACCTAATGTTAAACATTTATTTGTAAAACGTGGTGCGGGTGCAAAGGGTCGGCAAACGTTTGGAGAAATTTACATATGTAACGGTCAACTTTACGTTGAAACTCGACGTAGGATTACATGGACACGTTGCATGCGGCACAAATGTTCGATGGTAGGTTTTCGACTTACGTAAATGTTTAAGGACAAATATATATTTACAGCGGTCAGCTTTACGACTAAGACACGGATCAGAACCATTTAAAATTGCATTTCATGGACTTAAATATTTCGATGGCTAGTTTTGGACATATGCTAACAGTCCTGGAGCAGATATTTATACATATTCAGTGGTCGAAGATCGTGTGTACACACAACACCATGCAATCAACGTGACTGAACATTCAATGGTCCAAAGCCTTGTCTACGTGCATGGAGCCAAACGTTCATTGTGTGTGTTCTGTGTAGCTAAACGTGAATTTTTATATATATAATGGCCGAATTTTAAAGATGGAGTGTTTATATGTGATAACCGGAATTATAATGGCGGCGTTGAAAATTGGTGCAAGCGCTTCTACGTTGGAGTTTTAAATATGGAGCGTAGATACATATAGCGGCCAAATTTTATGTTTAAAACCTAGAGCCAAATATCGGAATGAGCCTATAATAGCATGCAAGCATGGCAACGATGGAGTCTTGAATCATGTTGAACGTTGGAGTGGATATAGTAACAGTCAAAGTTTACAACAAGGGAATGGGTTCAACGTCCTGGTCGGCACCAATTGCGCTCTTACCAAGCTGTTTCTGGCCCTTTGCTCATTTCCCAACATGGAATAGCTCATCGATGAAGGAAGTTTCCCATGCAAAGCGCTGCATTCAGTAACCGCCCATATCTCAGTATTTCGGTGGAGGCGATAGTGTTTGGTATTATCCAGCGTTGATTTAGCTATAACAGCGCGAAAAATGGCATATAATTTCATCCTAAGTGCAGGCGCATGGATTTAGCTATGGATTCAGTTGTGACATCATGGAAAACTAGAAATATTATTCCATCCCGAATGCATATGCACAGAATTTGCTGTGACAACTCTATCATTGTCATAGAATATTGATTTGTGCAGGTTAGAGCGAAATGCTCCATCGAACCAACGCAGCAACGGCTGTGGAGCAATTTTTCAAGAGTGACAAATCCCTCCATTACAGTAGATGAGAAATGTTCTATTACAAGATAAAAGTTCCGCCCTAAAAATTATGTCGAAGATGCTGATTTAAGGAGGCTTAGGGTTCGATGTTAAATCAGTATATTAGGAACAGCTGCAAGTTAAAACGTTTTTGTTGACATGACCATCCCCGCCTCCAAAGAGAGCGTGAACTAACTAACTGAAACCTCAATGCAGGTCCAACAGATCAAAGTTATTAGATTTCCTTGGAAGATTGGTTTTGTTAACATCGTATGAATATAACATAGAAATGGTGTTGGCCTGCTTATAACCTGTCTTGCCACCACGAGGACAAGCTGTTCGAAGGGCAAGAGATTTTTCGGAGTGCGTTCCCTCCTGCAACTTCACTAAGGAGCAGCGCCCTCACCTTATTTGTCATGACAGCATGCAGACTCATCAACCCCATTTCGAAGGGGCGTTCCCTCAGTAAGATATTGGCACAAATTTTCGAACATGATGAAAGTATCATTGGATCCCGGCATAGTTTTCGTTGTGGAGAACACAAGCAGCATGTTGCCCAAATCAACACTTCTGTTCCATTGGGTCTGCATTCGAAACCTGGCCCATAGTTACGCTCATCTGCATTACAGTAATTGAAGAAGGTACAAGGAAAGCTTACTCGAGCCAGTATCTCTGATGACATAATGGTGGACGCTGTTGGTTAGTATGAGGAAATAGAGCTTTTCCCAGCAAGCGAGAGTGTTGGTACATTGTTGGCATATGTGTTGGTTATTCCTAGTCCCCTACTAAATCCAAAGCTGGGAACCAGAAAGGCATCACATGTAGTGGGAGATGGCGCAAGAAAAATCCCTTTGCCTCATTAATGGGTTTTCACTACAAACATTCGGATCCCAAGAGAACTTGATAAGGACCACACTGCGATGTAACATTTGACTACATAGGGGTCCAAAGTTTTCATTTTACTTGTGTAATTAATTAAATGCGCCTCTTAACATTGTTATTCAAGAAATGAAGACATGTAACCTAAGATATATGATTGCAGGTGGAAGCTGTCGATTTGCACGATGAATTGGAGTTTTTCCCAGCAAGCAAGAGGACCGGTTTTCAAAAAACGTGAGATGATGAATACTACTACAAAATCCGTAGATCTGCTTGAAGTCACAGGTCACAGATTTCTTCAAGTCGCAGGTCGCTGATGGCCGAGGGCGCGAGGTCGCAAATCCTAGCAGGTCGCAAGGTCTAACTTCTTCGATTTTCCTCCCTTTCACGACCCCGTGACCCAGCGACCTAGTCGCAAGGTCGCAAGGTCGCATCTCTTCAGTTTTCCTCCCTTTTGTGACCCCGCGACCCAGCGACCTAGTCGCAAGGTCGCAAGGTCGCACCTCTTCGGTTTTCCACCTTTTGCGACCCCACGACCTAGCGACCTAGTGGCAAGGTCACAAGGTCGCGTTTCTTCAGTTTTCCTCATTTTTGCGACCCCGCGACCCAGCGACCTAGTCGCAAGGTCGCAAGGTCGCATCTTGCGACCTTGTGACCCAGTCAGGTCGCAGGTCGCAACAACAGCTCAGGTCGCATGTCGCAAAAAAAGACTGGGTCGCAAGGCAGCCCAACGGTCAGGAAGATGAAAAGTCAAGGAAGCCCAAAGGGCAGGTTTTGTATTGTAAATACTCCTTCGGGAGCTTGTAAAAGGGGATTTTGTTTGGGACTCGAGCTGAGTACATTGTATTACCAGTAGATTATACATTTAATGATGAATACAAGCATTTTGTAAAATCTCTTTGTGGATCTGGTGTTGTTTTATGTATGAGCACTCTTGAGTATTATATTTTCAGTTTCTAAACATCTTTAGATTAAGGGAACTATATCTTTAATTCAGTTCACAGTTACATAATAGTTTGCTGAGTATGTTAATGGTGGTTGAGTTATTTCACTTTCTTAGAGAATTCTGATGACTTTGTTTATCTGCGTTTGTGTTATCATTTAAAGCTTTTAGGAAGTGAAGGGTGTTCTCGCCATGAGGAAATGTTTCTTTCATGGTCAGAACAGCTTACAAGCATGAACCTAATGAAGTGTTGCTAACAACACTTCCTTCGGTCTTCATGCTTTATTATTTTTCTCTTGCTACTCATAGTGTCGTATGTACATTTAATGCATCAAGCATATGTCTTGTATTAGTCGATTAGGTGTATATTCACTGTTTTATCGAGTTTAAGAGAGACCCAAAGCAAAGGAGAAATCAGTGGTAGCCGGACCCACACCCCAGACGGGATCCCTAATCCAAACGGTTCAAGGTCTAATTGGGACCTTTTACCGGGGAGATCCCCTGCTGTTGGCTGGAGATATTTTCCCGTCAACAAAATTGGCGCTAGAAGGAGGGCTAGATGACAAGATGAGCCCTGAGAGCCTACAGTTAATCTCATATCTGTAATGGCTCGTTCCCAAATCATTCTCCCAAGATGTTTGTCAGAGTTTTATGAGCCTGGATACTTCATACCCGATGAACTTATGTATCACTTGTCCCAGTTAAAATTTGATGGTGAAAGTGGGATGTCCATAACCCGACACTATTCAGATTTTTGTGATTTTGGTGAGTGTAATGAAATTGACGATGAAGGTTTGATTTGTTTTCTTTTCTTCCTCACCCTTGAAGGTCACACTGAGCAATGGTGCCGCACATTGTCGGAAGCTTCCATCCATTAATTTGAACAACTCGCCAGTGAATTGCGACAAGCTTTTCACAGGTACGATCTTCATAACGTTGTAATAAAGTTAAATGACATCAGAATGGAACCTCAGGAATATTTAGATGAGTTCGCTATCAGATTCGTTCATTTTTGTTTTGAGTTCCCTGAGAGGGATGTTGATTGGAAATGTTTAAGTGAACAGTTCAAGTATGTGATTCTCGTTTCCCTTGAACAATTTCAGTTAGATCCTAGTGTTCCATATGATAACCCACAAGTTACCGGCTATTCAGATTTTGTCCCTAATGCTTCATTGTTCATCCCCCCAAGTCCAGACAACATTCAGGCCTCCCAGGAGAGTATTTCTATTTGTGACATTCTTGCTCCTCCTCCTGAGTTGTCAGTTAGTCGAGGTATGACCTCGAAAGTTCTGAGCAATGATGGATGGGTGCATGGGGATAATGCCTACTACACTACCTTTGAATCTTTCACGCACCATGTCAAATCAGAGCTTGAAAACCCCAGTGGCTCATTATCTCTCTCGGTTCATGAAACCTACCTCGAGCCCACTCGGTGTCTCCCTGGGCACAAACCTAAATCTGATTCGCATACTGATTATGAATCGACTCCTACCCCGCATAAAGTTAATTCCCTTACAAGGCCTGCTAGATCAGTGTGTCCTCTGAATAACATGGATGCACGTGTTCAAATGCCTTGTATGGTTGACGCCCCTGCGACTCAATCTTTTCATTCTTTATTCCTTGGTTGGTTTCCCGATCCCGCCACACCAGTAATTTCTTCGAGACATTCAAAATTTCCTTATACTGGTATTGGCAACAATCATAAGCACGCAGATGGTGTTTCACAATCACAGTCCAAAATTGATGAATCTTTTAAATCTGATCTGTCTCACTCGGAATATTTAGACAGCCATAGGAGTGATTTCCTGTTTAGGCAACCTCAAGATGTCCTCTTTATTGACCCATCCGAGTTGGTAAGTCCCGGGGAGCCTAACTTGCCAAGTACCCAACTCGACCACATCGATGGTTGTAGTGATCACTCCTTATCTGAAAAAATATTCAATCATATCACTGAGGATTGTCACTCACATCTCTTTTCTGACCATATGGAGACACCGGAATTCAATGATTCACTTTGGGAAGATTTAAGCACCCATCAGAAAGCCGAAGCGCTTCAGCTTCTACCAACTGTTTCTGAGATCACGATCCCCAAATACCACACTCCTCCCAGCATAACCGCAGAACCGCAGTAAATCCATCCTACCCTGGTGAATCTAAGGAATCTGATATATCGATCTATCAATCTGTCAGTGCACAAACATTTGACCAAATTGATACAAAGCCCACTGACATTTTGCAACTCACTACAATGCATGATCACATCCCTTCGCCTGTTGATCTCGTCCAACCATCAAATTTGGGAGGCACTCCGTTCGAAGGTCCGGAGTTTTTTCAAGGTGGTGAGGCATTTCAGGCTCCACTAAACGTGGATTCGGATCCCCATACCCTTGACCAAACCCAGGAGCAACCCCGAACTAGGGTTTTCGAAACTAGGGTTTCTACGCTTGGATGCGCATGCATCTATAATCCGCCTGGCACATGCTTATTGTTTCCATTCCATAAAACTGATGGTCCTCAACACCATGATGAGTTGGCCGGTCAACTTGACCAACCCCATTCGGTGGATGTGCCTACAAATAGGAAATGGCTTACCCAGCACCCATCAGACCTAGGATTGTGCATGAATGATTATGGGTCATTTATAAATGTTGAGCTTCAAGAACATATTGCTGGGTATCAAGGTGAGAATGGGATTCAGCTTACACAATCTGTTATGGCATGTTCTTTAGTAAGTATCTATGATCATCTTGCCGTTGCACCTGCTCCTCAGGTAAGTTTTGTTGCTGCTGCACTTTTTTGGATATTAGCTCTGGTCCTGATCATTATTGTTCTTGCAGGTCAGGAACTAATGTGGTGGCTACACTGGAAAGTTGATTTTACATAACCTGACCGCATCATTGGCTAAACTAGGGTTTAGGTGTAGGCTACCTAGGACCAATTAATAAAATTTGTTAGTTCAAAGTTTTAATTAGGTTTGTTTGCTAAATTTTTTCTTCATGATTTAAAAGTGTGTTTGTTGTTTTGTTTACGATTAATATTTTAGGCATCATCATGTTATAAGTATCTTCCTTCCATTTCCTTTTCAGTTGCTTGTTGTTGCATAAATAATCACTGCTTGTATTTTCACTTACAACTGCTTGATCGCTCTCACACGCAGCGTTGCATTGCATCTTGAGCCTCGCTTATTACATTGCGTCGTACACTCTCTTTCTCACATCATTTTTTCATATCGCCTACCACTGCATGAGCCCTCATTACAACCCTATCACCTTGCGGTCTTGTTTTGCCCTGATTGTTGAAACAGTAACCCTGTTATTTTGCGTGAGGTTGTGGTGGCTATCTCAAGAGGCATCTTTCTTTCAGGACAAGTCATCGAAGTCGCATTCTCAACAAGATGCCTATGAGTCTAAAATTATTTAGCCTGGGAGATATGAGCCAGTTTCTTGAGGGAAACCTAATGAGTTTGAATGGCCCATAGCCCGTAAGCCTAAGCCTTGTGCCGAGCATGGTCTCGGACGTCCTAATGATCTTTTTTTCACGCTTCGCATATTGTGGTGAATGGGATGTGAAGGTTGGGCACGAGGGAAAACCCAAATCAGGATATCTTTCAGTTTCTGTAAAACAAGAAACAACCTCTCTTGCTCGTAAAATAAGTCGAGATCCCTCATCCGCCCATGAAAAATAAGTGCCACGAGCACATGAAAATAAGTGCTGCAAGAACATGAAACAAATAAGGGAAAAGCATCGAGAAAGGCTTCCTGCGCAGAGAGGTAATGCAATGACTCTGCCGGGGTACTGACCAGGCTCGCTGGCAGCGGAGCAACGTCTGTGATTTCTTGAAGTGACTCTGCCGGGGTACTATCCAGGCCTGCTGGCAGCAGAGCAACACCATAAACTTACTTTAAAAATCTTGGAAATAATAAACCCACTGCCTTGCTCTTCACATCATCAACAAGCTACGAGCGTCTGTGAGCTTTCTCTTTGATGTGTTTTTGATTAGCGAGACTTAGTTGAGGCACAAGGATTAGGCATACCTGTAAAGGGCCCAAGTAATACAAAGGGTACCCACGGAACTTGTTCAATATTCCCTTGCATCATTATCCGGACTCAGACTATTGTGGTGATATTGAAAGAGATGCTGGATTCTACCAGTGGTTCGCCATTTGTTGTAGCCGCTACAACACCACCGAAAAGTTTTGGTATATTCAACATTTCAGTTTCCCTCTTTGCTCGCCTAGGCGTTAAAGTCTTTCACCTAACCTGCAGTCAACGACATCCCGCCAACCTATCCCCAACCCCTCATGAGTTGTCTCATCAGCATGACTTGATGTTGTCGCTGCAATCACGCCATATGTGGGAGGGATCATCTAGCGTACACTCGAACATTCTTACCGCAGTCGCGCCATGTGTAATGAGATTGCCATGCATACGTTTGAATGGAAACCTTTTGTTTTTTGACGAGTAAAAGCCCTCCTGTTGTAGGTAATTAAGCATGTTGTTTGAATATTTCTCTTAAGCTTGTTAGTTTCATGTGTTTTATCTGTGGTCATCATTATTGAAGAGTAATTATGATGTTGTAATATTCCACACAGGTCGATCCCATGGGTGACAAACTCCTCAATCTTGTTATGAAATCGAGGGCAATAAAATTGAGCTCAGTAACAAAGCCAAGGTCGCGGAACAGGGGAGGAGGAGGAGCAAGCAACCAGTACTGTTAAAAGGAGGATGGTGTTGTTGGGGCCCTTGTTTTTGTTTGAGTTTTGAACTTTTGGCCAAGACATTTTGAACTTTGACTCTTTTTGAGTTGCGGAATAAATACGCATAGCAACCGCGACCGAGCCGCAGCGACCAGGAGTTGCGGAGCTACCAAGGCGGCACGGAAGCACTTGATAGCTGGAGATCAAACAGAGATAAGTGCAGATGAAAGAAACACAGCAGAAAAAAGAAGGTAGAACACGCAGACATCAGAAGAGACGCTGGAAAAGCCAGAGTGAAGACACAGAGAAGCTGCCAGTCGCGAGGAACGGGTGAATAAAAGGCGATCACCCGGCTGAAGAAGAAGGTTGTTGTTGAAGGTTGAATGGATGTGAGAGAAGTCGCGAGGATCAAGACCTGAGGAAGGATGCGCAGAGCAGCTGCGGAAGAATCATGCCTGTTCTTCCTATGGGTTCTTACTTTCTATGTTCTTCCTTTCTGTTCTCAAACCCATCTGTATCTGACTAGTGAGTTATCAGAGAAGAAAGCTATGTAATCATGTATTCGGCCAGAAGAATAATATAAGGAAGGATTGCTGTCTCAATGTGTTGTTCATGTGTTGTAATGAGTTTACACTGATTTAAAAATTTTAAGTTGCGACTGTCTGAATACTTAGTGATCTTGCATGTGTAATTTGGTATATGTAATGGATGCACTTTCTTTCTTTGGTTGCGGGTTTATTCCTTACCAGTGATCTCATCCCCTTATGCATGTGGTCGCGGCACGCCTCGGGTGAGACGCACTGCTCTCCAAGAGCAGGGTGAAAATGCCGGCGTGTTCCTAGACTACACCGGACCCCTTGTTGGCCACAACCCTTGAACCTGGGTCTTGCCCGCGAGACCTGAATTTTCGCCAAAAAATGGTTCCGTTGCCGGGACCTGCATGTTCTGAGGGGATCTAGATCATGGTCTCGAGGATTTTTGAAGGAGCAATACGGCGATGGTGGGATGATCATCTTGACCACTTCATTACTCAGCAAGCGGAGCTGACCAAGAAAAAGGAAGCCACGATCAAGGAGGTCGTTCTTTTCTCGGATTCAGCCAGTGATATGTACGAAATTTTCTGGGGAAGGTTCCCTACCGACCTTTACAATTGGTTGCAAAGGTTACGAGCGACGGTGCCCCAAGAAGGCTCGCGGAAGATAAACTGCAGGTGAGCGCACGAAGACCTGGTAGCACTGCATCGGGTAGACACTGAACTAACCCGCGCAGTGGATTTTTGGGTAAGGACCACGTTAGAAGGATACGCTGTGGAGTTTTCTGCTGAGTGCTACCAATCCTTTTCAAAGGCTGAGGCTGTTTTTCACTCAGGACTAAGGGGGAAACTGCTGAAGGAGATTCTGCTGTGGATCAAAGCCCTGATGGTGGACGAAGGGTTGATTGAATTCCGCAAAATGGGTATGGAAGCGTAAACCACCCGTACTAGGGGAAGGGTTGAGGGGACCGATGCTGTGTAGACTGTGAGAGTGGGGAGCGGGGGATGGACGTTGAAGCCGCATGCAAGTTGCGGGAGTCACGTGCACATCGGCGGGCACAGATCGCCGATAGGTGGCGAAGAAGGGAAATCGAGAGAAGAAATCAGAAGGAGGCACCTCAGAAGACAAGAGCCATGGGTTTGGATACCCGGACAGGGGACGGGACAGCAGCGGACGTACAATGGGTGCATGGGAGCCCAGCGACGCGAGAAAGAGACGTAACGACTAGCGAAGATAGTGGAAAGATGCAGCCCGAAGAAAGCTCCGATGACGAATGGCACAGCGTGATGCAGCAGATGTTCCAGGATCAGACGGCACCCACCCCTCCAGGCAGCCCTACATCCCGCTTTCCGCATGGCCAGGATCTCGACCTTCCCCTGGTACTTTATCAACCTTTAAGAAATATTTTTATTCAGTTACAAGCATTAAGTCAGTCATATAGTAGTTCAGCGGCATTGGTAATGCCCAGTAGCAGCAGCGTCACTAGTAGTGGTATTTTCCCTAGCGGGACCGTTACGCAACCAGGACCCGGAGGTTTTATCCTGGTTAATTCTCCACAAGTATACATGGCTGGATCTTTCACCCGGTACCCAGAGTTCTCTGGCCGGGGAAATGACGACGTAGAACAACACTGGTATCTGTGCGAAGCCATCTGGAGGGCTCGACAAACGCCGGATGCAGGGAAGTTAATAGAGTTCCAAACCACGCTCAGAGAGAGAGCTCTGCGTTGGTTCATCAAGTGGTCTGAGGCGCACCCTAACCCTGTAATCGCGGACTTGAAGCGGGATTTTTTCCGTGAATTCAAGCTCCCCCAGACAGACCAGCAGGGCCCGTCAGAGCTGTGGGAAATTAAGCAGAAGGAAGGAGAAACTGCGTGGGAGTTGATGCGGCGATTCAAAGACGTGATCGGGAAACTCAGTTACCCGATCGATCCAAACCACCAGAGGGACTGGTTCATCAAGGCTCTGCTCCCCTTGACACGAACCCCTCTCACACAGCAGAAGATTGATAATCTGCAGGACGCTTTGGAGCAGGCCATGAAGATTGAAGCCATGGCGGGATACCCCGAGGAATACAGGGGGGGGATGGGCCCGCAAGACCCTTCTCTGATAGGGTTGCAACACCAGCTCGCCAGCTTGACTAAAAAGCTCAAGGAAATTCAGCCAGCGAGACCAGCGCGACCGAATGTTTGGTGTACTCATTGCCTGGTCGAGGGACACGTCGCAACCGAATGTCCTCGGTTGCGCGGCGTAGGAGTTGGGCCCTTAGTTGCAGCAATTCAGGGGGGTCCACCACCAGGGGGTGGCGCAGCGATGAACCCGCAGGGAGTCTACCAGCCGCAATAGACCTTTGCGGGGTTCCCACCGCAACCGGGGTCTTCCACCACAGAGTACTGTGAGATTTTCCGGACGATGGGGCATCCTCCTCGGATGTGCCCGATATTACAGAAGTACTCCACGGTGCCGAATAATGTATACTGCAAATTCTGTGTGTCTACGACTCACAACACTGAGCAGTGCAGGGCGCTTGACGCTCTTGCGGATCGATTGGATCGTCCCTCGTACAGGGTGAACGAGGCTACAAGGGGAAGAGGTGGCGGCATGCGGGGAGGCCGAACAGGAGGACGCGGTCCGGTAAAGTGCTACAACTGTGACCAGGAGGGTCATGTGGCTCGAGAATGTCCCCTTCCGCGACGACCCTGGTGTTCCCAGTGCCGGGTCAACGCCCATGCTACAGAAGACTGTCCAGAGCTCATCAAGAAGTGGGAAGAACGGGTGAGGCAGAGGGGAGTGAATCTGATAAACTCAGAACCGCGCAGCACCGCAACCCCTGACATGCAGAACGTTGCGATAGTAACACGGGACGGAAAGAAGACTGGAGACGATGCCCACGAGAAGGAGCCAGCATGAGTGGTTCGGCCGGCATCCCCAAAGAAGTTGATCAGGCCCGAAGTCCAGAAGAAGTATTTTCAGGAGGCGGTTGAGGCATTCGCCTAGTTGCGAAATGAGGGAGGGCTGGAGGAGCCCTGGCGGCCAGACTCTGGTGAGCAGAATGCCATAGATGTTGTGGTCAAGGAGTGGCTCCGGCTATTCCTCAGGATTGTTGATAAAGCTGGGCTGCGGTAGCAGCTCAAGCATGTTTTAGACGGAGCGCTGCAGGGGCGCGCAGAACCCAGAAATCCGGTGGACGCTAGGCCTCAATACGTGCAACGTGTCAAGCGGAACAAGCAACGAACAGGAAAAGAATTCCGGCTTAACACGCAGGTCGCAGGATTCCAAATCAGCGACACCATGTTGGACTTGGGATCCGACGTCAATATTTTGCCGCAAAAAACATGGGAGGCTCTTGGAAAGCCACGGCTCGCCTATTCCCCAATCCAACTCAGGATGGCGAACCAGTACTGTATTTTTCCAATCGGTCGACTCGAGGGAGTCGAGGTCGACGTTGCGGGGGTAAAGACATACACTGACTTTGAGGTTATTGATATCATGGGCGATAAGGACCCCTATCCTGCTTTACTTGGCATTGATTCGGCTTTTGAGAATTATGCGATCATCGACCTCAAGAAGGAGCTGATGATTTTTGAGGATGGGGAGGTACGGGTCACTTAGCCTCTCGACCCATATCAGGGTCCGCAATATACAGAACCGGTGGATAGTCGGGAGGATGCTCAGATGATGGATCATCTCTATCAGATGACTGCAGGGAAGCGGGACGATTACATCAACCCGACCGCAACAGGGTCTATCAGTTGGAGGAGTGTGCAGAGCTCAGAGCTCGGATCCGAGCTTGCGTGGGAAGACTGGCAGCAAGGGGGGTATGAGACCACCACGCGGAGATGTGCCTCCATCGCTCAGGTCCGGTGGGTAGGGACTGAGATCCGCGGATACCCCACATTATCAAACATGCAAGCAATGAATACTTTTATTGCCAAGGTGGAAGACCGGGTCCCAGAGGAAAGCCGGATACCACTTTTGGATGTGGCCTTGAAGTCAACATCGGGACGATGGTGGAACAATCACCGCAACACTCTGTTGCGATGGGAGCGTGTGGCGGATGCTTTACGGGCATGCTTCAAAGAGGATGAAGGGCCCTGCATTACATTTAAACATCATGGAGCTTCCGACCCGCGACAGCATTTGCAAGCGTGCGAGGAACAGTGGCATAGCGCAAGGTATCCTGAGGAGTTGTGGCTCCACAGGTTTGTCCACTCCCTGGGTACAATTCCCCAGGCCTGGTACCTGGAGGAAGAGCGGAAACGGGGAACCCACTCCTGGCAAGCAGTCGCGGAAAAGTTCGTCCAGAGCTTCTTGTTCGTAGGGGAGACGGCGCAGGAGTCTCAGGCCCTACAAGCCGTCAAGGAGGTTTTGTTTTTCCACCATCCTGAACCCGATGAGGGCCCGGTGGCGTCACGCTCCGGGGTCAAGCGCGAATTGGTTTTCCAGCGAATTGACGGCGATCCGAAGGATGATGGTTTGGAGGACCTTAGGCATCTCTATTTTGACGAGAAGGAAGGCGAGCGCAGCATCTGCGACGAGCCGACGACAGAGGGAGTCCATTTGCAGCCCCTAAAGACAAAGAAGCTGAACATTGGAACGGAGGAGAAACCTAAGCTGGCAACGGTGGGAGACTACTAGGACGAGGAGACGACAAGAGAAATTTTCAGCCTCCTCCGGGAGTATGAAGATTTATTTCCGTCATCAGTTGCGGACCTGAAGGGGATCAAGGGGGATCTAGGCGAGATGCGCATCACACTGAAACCAGGAGCCAGGCCAGTGAAACACCGACCCTACCGGTTGAATCCACGTATCAAAGAGAAGGTCAAGATGGAGATCGACAAGATGCTGGCTGCGGGTCTCATCTTTCCAGTAGAAGAAGCTGAGTGGGTAAGTCCCATTGTCGTCCAGAACAAGAAGGACAAAGAGGAAATCCGTGTCTGCGTAGATTATCGGAGTTTGAATAATTCTTGTATTCATGATCCGTTTCCCACTCCCTTCAGCGACGAAGTTCTAGATCATGTCGTGGGAAACGAAGCTTATTCCTTCACTGATGGGTTTTCGGGCTACCATCAGGTGCGCATCGCCGAGGAAGACAAGGCGAAGACAACATTCACAACTGAGTGGGGATCATTCGCATACCACGTTATGCCGTTTGGTATGAAGAACGCACCAGCTGTGTTTTCCCGGATTGTCATTGCTGCTTTCCGGGAGTACATTCACAAGTTCCTGGAAGTCTATATGGACAATTGGACTGTTTACAGCCTGCTGAAGAAGCACGCCTCCCTGTTGCGTGTTATGTTCGACCGGTGTCGCCAGCTGCAGATTTCCTTGAACTTGAAGAAATGTATTTTTGCAGTACCATTCGGCACACTCTTGGGTCACGTGGTGTGTAAGCAAGGGGTCTACGTTGATCCTGCCAAGGTCGCGATCATCGTCCACATGGAGGCCCCCGAGACTGTGAAATAGTTGTGGGCACTGCTCGGGCACACAGGATACTACAGGCGGTTTATCCGCAATTATGCCAAAATCACAGCCCCTTTGGAGAAACTGTTGCGGAAGTCCGAAACTTTTGAGTGGACTGCGGAGTGCCAGAAAGCACTCGACACATTGAAGGAGAAGTTGGCGACGGCACCCATACTTGTTCATCCCGACTGGGATAAGCAGTTCCATGTGCACATTGATGCGTCCGGGATTGCACTTGGCGCTGTACTGGCGCAACCCGGGGAAACGACAGCTGACCACCCCGTATACTTTGCCAGCCGGCGGTTATCGAATGCGGAAAAGAATTACACCACGACCGAGTGAGAGGCGTTGGCGATGGTGTACTCTCTTCAGAAGTTCTGCCACTACCTTTTGGGCGGAAAATTTACATTTTTCACGGACCATTCGGCATTAAAATACCTGGTCAATAACCCTGTGTTGGAAGGAAGAATCTGTTGATGGCTTCTACTTTTTCAGGAGTTCACGTTTGAGGTGAGTGTCAAGCCTGGCAGGTTGAACATTGGTCCCGATCACTTATCTAGGCTGAAGACGGGAGAGAATGAAGGTCCGTTGGACGATCAGCTCCCGGATGCTGACCTATTCCGAGTTGAAGCAGTACCCGATTACCTGGCTGACATTGCCGCGTATCTGACCACAGGACAGTGCCCTGAGGATTACACCCCTCTTCAGAAACGCCACTTGGTTGTCCGGGCGGCCGATTATCAATTGATCGCAGGGCAGCTGTACAAACTGGGCCTGGATGAGGTGTTGCGCAGGTGTGTTCTTGACCACGAGCGGGAAGCCATGATGTGGGAATGTCACAGCGGTGTTGCGGGAGGACACGTGGGTGCTAAACCCACCGCAAGGAAGGTGCTTCAAGCTGGCCTATGGTGGCCGACGGTACATGCAGACTGTAAGGCCTATGTGAAACGTTGCGATATTTGTCAGAGGATGGGAAGGCCTTCGCACAGGGACGAGCTTCTGCTACACCCGGTGCATGTGTTGCGGCCATTTGAGAAGTGGGCTGTTGATTTCGTAGGCCCCATCGCACCCATCGCTCGCCATTCCAAAGCCCGGTACATCATCACCGCAACGGATTACCTCACCCGGTGGGCTGAGGCAGCAGCGGTGCGCGACTGCTCGGCAGAGACCGCTGCCCGGTTCATCTTTGAACACATCATCAGCCGCTTTGGCTGCCCAAGGAGCTTAACCAGCGATCAGGGTACGCATTTCATTAACGCCACGGTCAAGTCGCTACTGGACACATTTATGATTCAGCATCATAAAAGCAGCCCATACCACCCGCAGGCCAATGTTACGGTGGAAGCCTTCAATAAGATTCTTGAGAAGGGCTTGACTAAAATTTGCAATGCTCAGCGGGACGATTGGGATGAGCGGCTACCAGCGTCATTATGGGCTTACTGGACGACGGTAAAACGGTTGACCAACTAGACGCCTTTCCAGTTGGTGTATGGCCGGGAAGCGGTGATTCCCGCCGAGTTCACCGTGCCCAGCCTTTTGATCGCAACAACCCTCCACTTTTCAGAAGAGGCGTCACTTAGGGAACGCCTCCAGGAGCTACAAGAGCTGGATGAATCTCGATTCCTCGCAGAATTCCACCAGAGGGTTGAGAAGGCCCGACAGAAGGCGTGGCACAACTGCCACATCAAAACTAAAGCTTTCCAAGTTGGCGGCAAAGTTCTCTTATACGACAGCCGGTTCCAGAAGTTTCCAGGCAAGCTCCAGATGCATTGGTTGGGACCGTACTTTGTCATCGAGATCCGCTACTCAGGAGCCGTTCGGTTGGCACAACTGGACGGCACAGTTATTCCGGGATGGGTGAATGGCGCACGCCTGAAGCCCTACCAGGAGTAGGTACTTCTCATTTTTCATTAATAACTCTCGCAACCGAGAGAACCCGTAGAGTAGCGTAGTTTGAATAACTCTCCCGCAACCGAGATGAATGTAGGTAGTCTTTTCCAATTGTCGGTACTCAGCCAAATAACCAGTCAGTTGCGGGAACATTACCGCAACCGACCGTGGTCGGGGCAGGCCAGTCCAGCGTGTCGCAGCGCCAGTCCAGCCTGTCGCCGCTCCAGTCCAGCGTGTCATGCACGAAGGATCCATCCTCGTGCCAGTGTCAGTCCAGGTCATATCCGTCAGTCCTTTTGTCAGTTCGTAGGATAGCTTAGATTTGGTCATAAATTCCCTTAATGGACAGTAATCATACCGTAATCATTTACCATCAGTCGCAGTTCCCTCCGCCGTCGGGTCCGCCCATCTCCCCATGGCGCCGTCAGCAACTGTCAGATTACACATAGGCCTGCGATTGATCGCACGATTATCGCAGTCAAGAAAGATAGCAAGAATTAATTACCGTTATGGAGTCTCATCAACCCCGCGCGTGCCAACAGATGGCCCAATTTGCATGAAGGCTACCAGCACAGGGATGACGAACCAATTCAATTTGGAAGTTGCAGCGACTCCGGAGCATTCGCAGTATCAGAGCACTCAGCACCTCGTAGGAAGTTACAGAAGAATCGTCCAAGTCTATCAGAGACGCGCCAAGATGCCGAGAGCTCTTCTCTCAGTCCCTGAACCAGCGCTAGATCGCAGAATTCACCGAGTAGAGTCACTGGTCGGCAAGTATGACAATGCACCCTGTATGGACGCCAATTTGTCCGACCCGGATGAGTTTCCTCACCTCCATTGGCAGACGTTCATGGAGCACCATTATACGCCAGGTAACAGCTCTAACAGTCAAATGCGGGACGAATTTCGAGGCCTACAGCAGTCAACTTTGATGAATTTGAGGAGTCTTCCCGTCTTCGGCACCACCGGACCAGTTCTGCAATGTACTCGGTTCCTCCTCAGTCGGGTGCAGAACGGGTCCCTGTGGCTGAACGAAGAAATTCCAATACATGCAGCAGACATTAGTCGGCTTACAGGGCTATCTCAAACTGGTTCAGATGTCTCCTCTGCGGGCCAGACATCCTCCAAGCGCGCCCGGAAGTCGGCTGATGCGGACCTCTACACCAAGTATGGCACTCGCCGGGGTGGTAAAGGTGCCAAGATAGATTTGATAAATGTACCCGCAATCCGGTTCGCTTGCTACCTGATCGCTAGCAAGACCATGCGCCACTACACTAAGGGAGAGTGCACTCTGGACACAATTTCCATTGCAGAGCATTGCGTCCAGGGAGCCAGGTTGAATTGGAGCTCATTTGTGTTGAAGGAACTCTTTGCGGCTTGCGAAGACAATTACAGGTGGACTACCAGTTTCATCTATGGGTACTTGCTCTTAGCGTTCGCCATGTGGAAATGGCATCTTCCCCCGATACAGACACCGACGGAGATCACCGTGAGCCAACCACTCGCGATGAGATATTCCCCCTAGCAGGTGTCCACGGCCCCCAGCAACAGGCAGGTGAACGCAGAGGCGTTCCGAGAATGGTATGGGATGATGACCGATGTGGTCGCTTCCCAGCAACGGGTGCCCCGAAACCTGTTGGATGAATACAGTGAACAGGTGTGGTTTGGCGTCAGCCACAACCACACTTTCATCCGGCCGACTTGTGTACTGCACCATACTTTTCATATGGCGCCCCTTCGCTTCCAGCTGAATGATAATGTTTTCCACAGAGAGGTTTCTACGTGGCCGGGGGTTGTCCAGCACGTTAGCGACGGAGTCCTCCGCTACAATTTTGATGGGATGAGGGCTGCATAGCAGCCTGCCGCGACCAGCGCCGGGGGATCTTCCCAAGTTGCGGCGGAGACAACCCCAGATGCAGCGGGGACCGCAGCGAACCTGCCTGAATTGCTGGTCCCCATCGTCGAGCATTTCAACGACCAGGCACGACGACTCAACGTGGCAACTCAGGTTGTTTCCAGTGGTGCCCCTATATTTCCTTCTTTTACTGAATTTCGTATTAATCGGTCCCTTGGTCTCTCCAATACCGCCCCCCTCACTTCCCCCATTCCCACTCACCTGTTCACTTCTGCCACCCCCCTCATCACGACAATGGGTGAACCGGGCCCCGAACCCGATTCCGCCGACCCACCTCCATCCAAGAGGGCCCGCACTACGGTCACAGATCCTGTGGTGGACCTTACGGAGGATGATCCACCAGCCACGCCGCCCACAGTAAATTTGATTCCGGAGGAACCGCTGATTGATCCAGCAGATTTCCTCAATATTCGTCTCCCTCACACCTCGTTCACTCCATCCACCGCCCCCTCCACCAGCCGACCACATGCCACCTCCCCCAATCTGTCCAATTCATCAGCCACTGTGTCCGATTCTTTGATCCGGGAACTCTTCGGCGGTGACCACGGGGCGGAGGTCACCTCCAGTACTGCAGCCGTGGTACCACCTGTTGACCCCGTGGCCACATCCCGGGATTCTCTTCCAACTATATCTGTCCAGCCAGCCACAGTTGGGGTTGATTTAGCCACCCCTTCCACAGAGCAAACCACGCAGCAGGACCGGCCAGAGCTTGATATGGCCACTTCGGTGCAGCAGCAGACGCCGGTCCATCCCCCAGAGACTTCAGGCCGAGTAGCGGCCATGGGCCAATCTTCGCAGGAACAGACGCCAGAACAGAGTACACCCAGCACAATAGCTGCAGAACAACTGAGTCCAGCACAGCTGTATCTGCTCATTCAGTGGGCAGCCTTCAAGGCCGAGCAGATTCACACCGAGCTACAGCGACGGTGCACCGAGCAGCGGAATCAGATCACGGTGCTTACTGAACAGCGCAATCAGTTGCTGCAGGAGAAGACCAACCTCGAGGAGCAAGTCAACATTGCCATCCAAGCGATCTCCAGCGTATGGCCCGCTGCACGGGCTCACCATGCTCCACTTCCCACCAGAATCGAGGAGGACACTATCGCGCTACAGGCTCATCACCTCAGGGAATTTTTCACTACTGTTTGCAAGGAGAACCAGGAGTTACAAGCGGCGTTAGCCGCACGGCCTACCCTTCCAGATCCACCCACTGACTATTCAGGACAGGTAACTGCCAAACAGGCACAGGCAGTTAATCTACAAGCAACTCTCCATTCCACGCCAGCCGCGGCTTCTGCCCTTCTACGCAGTTTGCAAGAGTGCTCACTCGCGTTAACTGTCAAGACGCAGCCCATTGCTGCCCTGCTACAACAGATTGCCCAGGACATTCAGGCGACCACGGACCCTGCAAGGTTAGATCAGCTCTACACCCAGTCGGACGAGCTGGAACTTCACATGCAGCAGACTGAGGCCGAATCAGCAGCGGCCAAGCACGTCATCCAGGGGATTCGTCCGGGCCTTCGCACCCATGCTGACGCTATGCACCAGATGGATGCCAAGGCAGAAGCCCAGCTCGCCACTCTGTTCGGAGCTGCCCCGACGCCCATTGACGAAGCCGCCGCTAACTGCATTTCTCAAGACGCCGACCTGCTTATGCAGGAATGGCAGCAAGCAATGGCGACCTTCACGAAGCTGAGAGATTCAACACTCCGCCGGGTCCCGGAGTTGGGGCCCTTGTTTGGCCAACCGGATGGCGGAGTACAGCAGGAAAGGGTGGCGGAAGAAGGAACAGCAGAGCAGGGCATGGAAGCTAGCGGGGGAATGGAAGTAGAAACTGTTATTTGCGATTGACTCGCGGACGAGTCAAAGAATTGTGGTCGGGGCCTGTTGGGGCCCTTGTTTTTGTTTGAGTTTTGAACTTTTGGCCAAGACATTTTGAACTTTGACTCTTTTTGAGTTGCGGAATAAATACGCATAGCAACCGTGACCGAGCCGCAGCGACCAGGAGTTGCGGAGCTACCAAGGCGGCACGGAAGCACTTGATAGCTGGAGATCAAACAGAGATAAGTGCAGATGAAAGAAACACAGCAGAAAACAGAAGGTAGAACACGTAGACATCAGAAGAGACACTGGAAAATCCAGAGTGAAGACACAGAGAAGCTGCCAGTTGCGAGGAACGGGTGAATAAAAGGCGATCACCCGGCTGAAGAAGAAGGTTGTTGTTGAAGGTTGAATGGATGTGAGAGAAGTCGCGAGGATCAAGACCTGAGGAAGGATGCGCAGAGCAGCTGCGGAAGAATCATGCCTGTTCTTCCTATGGGTTCTTACTGTCTATGTTCTTCCTTTCTGTTCTCAAACCCATCTGTATCTGGCTTGTGAGTTATCAGAGAAGAAATCTATGTAATCATGTATTCGGCCAGAAGAATAATATAAGGAAGGATTGCTGTCTCAATGTGTTGTTCATGTGTTGTAATTAGTTTACACTGATTTAAAAATTTTAAGTTGCGACTGTCTGAATACTTAGTGATCTTGCATGTGTAATTTGGTATATGTAATGGATGCATTTTCTTTCTTTGGTTGCGGGTTTATTCCTTACCAGTGATCTCATCCCCTTATGCATGTGGTCGCGGCACGCCTTGGGTGAGACGCACTGCTCTCCAAGAGCAGGGTGAAAATGCCGGCGTGTTCCTAGACTACACCGGACCCCTTGTTGGCCACAACCCTTGAACCTGGGTCTTGCCCGCGAGACCTGACTTTTCACCAACAGGTGTGATACATGTTGATCAGAGAGAACCTTCTATGTTAATGATGAAAAAATCTTTCTTCACCAGTGCGCACCAGATACTTAAATGCACTCCGTTTGGAAATGTCCAGATGCTGCACCATACCATCTAAATGTCGATGGGTGCATGCAAAGGAACATATTTCACCACTTCAATGAATCCAGCCTAAAGTATAGCCCGGTGAACAAAGCCGACTCAGAAGATCTCCCTAGAGAATGACAATCTCATATGGGTGTGGCAAGCCGACAACAAAGTTTCAAATATGTCAACTCACCTTTGAGAAGAAACATCTGTTAGTCTTGAGATACATACTGTGGCATCATTTAGGCTGCAAGGAGTACATATGGAGGAACGAAAGGGCCTTAAAACCCTAGTCTCCTTTGCTCCTACATGTCCAATGCGAATCTATTAGAGATGGAGATTTCCAAATTGAACCTAGAAGGTTATGTTTAAGGCATAAACTTTGGTAGCCAGGCACATTGATGCGTACACACAGGGAGCCTCTAGAACCACGAGATAGAAAGGGTGAATATTAAAAGAGCCATCAATGTGGCTTGAGAAGCATCTTTCAAAACAAGCAGCCCTCGTATTATGAGGTAGAGCAAGTGCTCAAATTAAAATAAGGCTCGGAAGCATATGGTTTCAAAACCATAAGATATCTTGGAGCAAAACTAAGTGATAACATTATAAAGGGAGCACATTCAATGGACCAAGGTGATGTTTTATATTTAATGCCAAAGCGCAAATCAATGTAGTTTGCAAACCATGTAACATGGCGGATCACAAACCATATGAAAACTTATCACCATTGAGCTCAAATATTCCTATGGTGCAGTTGCAACCTATGTTAAAACGTGTTGAGTGAATACGTAATGGTCAAGGTTTATTTGTAAAACGTGGAGCAGGCGCAAAGGGTCAGCAAAAATTTGGAGCAATTTACATATGTAACAGTAAACTTTACATTGAAACTTGGTGCAAGATTACATGGACACGTTGCATGCGGCGGAAATGTTCAATGGCAGGTTTTCGAGTTACGTAAATGTTTAAGGACAAATATATATTTACAGCGGTCAGCTTTACGACTAAGACACGGATCAAAACCATTTAAAATTGCATTTCGTGGACTTAAATATTTCGATGGCTAGTTTTGGACATATGCTAAAAGTCCCGGAGCAGATATGTATACATATTCAGTGGTCGAAGATCATGTGTACACACGACACCATGCAATCAACGTGACTGAACGTTCAATGGTCTAAAGCCTTGTCTACGTGCATGGAGCCAAACGTTCAATGTGTGTGTTTCGTGGAGCTAAACGTGAATTTTTATATATATAATGGCTGGAGTTTAAAGATGGAGCATTTATATGTGATAACCGGAGTTATAATGGCGGCGTTGCAAATTGGTGTGAGTGCTTCTACATTGGAGTTTTAAATATGGAGAGTAGATACATATAGTGGCCAAATTTTATGTTTAAAACCTGGAGCCAAATATCGGAATGAACCTATTATAGCTTGCAAGCATGGCAACGGTGGAGTCTTGAATCATGGTGAACGTTGGAGTGGATATAGTAACAGTCAAAGTTTACAACAAGGGAACGGGTTCAACATTCTTATCGGCACCAATTGCGCTCTTACCAAGTTGTTTCCGTCCCTTCACTCATTTCCCAACATGGAAAAGCTCATCGATGAAGGAAGTTTCCCATGCAAAGCGCTGCATTCATTAACCACCCATATCTCAGTATTTCAGTGGAGGTGATAGTGTTTGGTATTATCCAGTGTTGATTTAGCTGTGATAGCGTGAAAAATGGCATATAATTTCATCCTGAGTGCAGGCGCATGGATTTAGCTGTGGATTCAATTGTGATAGCGTGGAAAATTGGAAATATTATTCCATCCCGAATGCATATGCACAGACTTCGCTGTGACAGCTCTGTCATTGTCATAGAATATTGATTTGTGCAGGGAAGAGCGAAACGCTCCATCGAAGCAACGCAGCAATGACTGTGGAGCATTTTTTCAAGAGTGACAAATCCCTCCATTACAGTAGATGAGAAATTTTCTATTACAGGATAAAAGTTCCACCCTGAAAATTATGTCGAAGATGCTGATTCAAGGAGGCTTATGGTTCAATTTTAAATCAGTATATTAGGAACAACTGCAAGTTAGAACATTTTTGTTGACATGACCATCCCTACCTCCAAAGAGAGCGTGAACTAACTAACTCAAATATCAATGCAGGTCCAGCAGATCAACATTATTATGGTTCCTTGGAAGACTGGTTTTGTTAACATCGTATGAATATAGCATAGCAATGGTGCTGGCCTGCTTATAACCTGACTTGCCACCACGAAGACAAGCTGTTCGAAGGGCAAGATATTTGTCGGAGTGCGTTCCCTCCTACAACTTCAATAAGGAGCAACACCCTCACCTTATTTGTCATGACAACATGCAGACTCATCAACCCCATTTCGAAGGGGCATTCCCTCAGTAAGATCTTGGCGCAAATTTTCGAACATGATGAAAGTATCATTGGAGCCCGACATAGTTTTCGTTGTGGAGAACACAAGCAACATGTTGCCCAAATCAAGACTTCTGTTCCATTGGGTCTGCATTCCAAACCTGGCCCATAGTTACGCTATTCTGCATTACGGTAATTGAAGAAGGTACAAGGAAAGCTTACTCGAGCCAGTATCTTCGATGACATAATGGTGGATGCTGTTGGTTGGTATGAGGAAATAGAGATTTTCCCAGCAAGCGAAAGAGTCGGTACACTGATGGCATATGTGTTGGTTATTCCTAGTCCCCTACTAAATCCAAAGCTAGGAACCAGAAATGCATCACATGCAGTGGGAGATGGCACAAGCAAAATCCCTTTGCCTCATCAATGGGTTTTCACTACAAACATTCGGAGCCCAAGAGAACTTGATAAGGACCATGCTGCGACATAACATTTGACTACATAGGGGTCCAAAGTTTTCATTTTACTTGTGTAATTAATTAAATGCACCTCTTAACATTGTTATTCAAGCAATGAAGACATGTAACCTAAGATATGTGATTGCAGGTGGAAGCTGTCGATTTGCACGATGAATTGGAGTTTTTCCCAGCAAGCAAGAGGACCGGTTTTCAAAGCACGTGAGATGAGCAATACTGCTACAAAATCCGCAGATCTGCTTGAAGTCGCAGGTCGCTGATGGCCGAGGGCACGAGGTCGCAAATCCCAGCAGGTCGCAAGGTCACACTTCTTCGGTTTTCCTCCCTTTCGCGACCTCGTGACCCAGCGACCTAGTCGCAAGGTCGCAAGGTCGCATCTCTTCAGTTTTCCTCCCTTTTGCGATCCCGTGACCTAGCGACCTAGTCGCAAGGTCGCAAGGTCGCACCTCTTCGCTTTTCCGCCTTTTGCGACCTCGCGACCCAGCGACCTAGTCGCAAGGTCGCAAGGTCGCGTTTCTTCGGTTTTCCTCCTTTTTGCGACCCTGTGACCCAGCGACCTAGTCGCAAGGTCGCATCTTGTGACCCCGTGACCCAGTCAGGTCGCAACAACAGCTCAGGTCACAGGTCACAAAAAAAGACTAGGTCGTAAGGCAGCCCAACGGTCGGGAAGATGAAAAGTCAAGGAAGCCCAAAAGGCAGGATTTGTATTATAAATACTCCTTCGGGAGCTTGTAAAAGGGGATTTTGTTTGGGACTCGAGCTGAGTACATTGTATTACCAGTAGATTATACATTTAATGATGAATACAAGAATTTTGTAAAATCTCTTTGTGGATCTGGTGTTGTTTTATGTACGAGCACTCTTGAGTATTATATTTTCAGTTTCTGAACATCTTTAGATTAAGGGAACTGTATATTTAATTCAGTTCACAGTTACGTAACAGTTTGTTGAGTATGTTAATGGTGGTTGAGTTATTTCACTTTCTTAGCAAATGTTGATGACTTTGTTTATCTGTGTTTGTGTTATCATTTAAAGCTTTTAGGAAGTGAAGGGTGTTCTCGCCATGAGGAACTGTTTCTTTCATGGTCAGAATAGCTTACAGGCATGAACCTAATGAAGTGTTGCTAAGAACAATTCCTTCGATCTTCATGCTTTATTATTTTTCTCTTGCTACTCATAGTGTCTTATGTACATTTAATGCATCAAGCATATGTCTTGTATCAGTCGATTAGGTGTGTATTCACTGTTTTATCAAGTTTAAGTGAGACCCAAAGAAAAGGAGAAATCTGTGGTTGCCGGACCCACACCCCGGATGGGATCCCTAATCCAAACGGTTCAAGGTCTAATTGGGACCTTTTACCGGGGAGATCCCCTACTGTTGGCCGGACAGATTTTCCCGTCAACAGAAGGCCAAAATTAAATAGCACACAATACTTTATATGCAGTTTTCTTATCAGCGAAGTGGCCTCCACAAGGTTCATCACAAGCAGATTTCAATATGCCAAACACTTCCTCCTTTCTTACACATATTTTTTGAATAATATTCCGCTTTTCATGAGTGGACAAGTGGGGTGGTGTTTTCCCAGTAACCAAGTCATTAGCAATGTCAGTAAACCACAGAGAATCTGTTGACATAGAAAAAATATGTTCATCTGGAAAATCATCATTAACAAGAGTTGCTTCACGAGGATTATCTAATCTAGAAAGAAAATCTGCTACAACATTATATTTTCTTGGTCTATCAACAATAGTAACATTAAATTCCTGCAACAATAGCAACCACCTAGTCACTCTACCACTAGTCAATGGTTTGTTCATCAAATATTTAATTGTGGAATGATCAGTATGTACAAATACTGCATATCCTGTAATATAGTGCTTGAACTTATCAATTGCAAAAATTACAGCTAAAAACTTTTTCTCTGTAACTGTATAATTTAATTAGTAGAAGAAAAATTCTTACTAATATAATAAATAGCATAGGATTTCTTATCTTCCTCTTGTCCTAAAGCTACACCAATTGTTAGTATGAATCCTTTGTCGAAGTGTACAAAAAAGGACCACTTTAGCTACGCATAACTAATAGCCCTAACAACAAAAGTGGCTGCCAATATCTTCAGATCTACAGTTAGTTGAACAAAAAAGAGCCGCAAAAACCAGATCTATGCATGGAAAGACATTAAGCAGAAAAAACAAGGGTTTGCTCCATATACCAATAGAAAAGACAAGAAAATTTTTTGAAAGAACTTTTATATTAATTGGGCACCTGGGAGGAAAACAAGAAGGTGTATCCAATTCTCCTCTGTGGGATGGGTTCTTGGAAGTCCTCAGCACTTCAGATCTAAGATTTCTCTCTCTTGTTGGTGTAGAAAACCCACACAAAGAATAGAACTCAAAGGGAGCTCACACAACAAATGGTAGAAAAGAGTGACCAAGTGTATAGATCCAGAGTGATCTAATAGGCAGCAAAAGGTGAAGAATGGTAGGAAAAACCCTCCCATTTATAACAAAATATTGGGTCATTCTAGATCTTGGTGCATGGGTTAACCAGATCTAGATCCACTTTTTATGGAATATTTTATTATATTTGTTGGAGGGAAAAGGTATTTGACTTGGGTCAAAATCCCTTAATTTGTCAAAAATAAATAAATAAATGATTTATTTATCTTTTTAAGGAAGCGGTTAGAAGATAATCAAATAAATAATGATTTATTTAATTATTTAAGGAAGTGGTTGAAAGATAATTAAATAAATAATGATTTATTTAATTATTTTTGGGTGATTTGGTCATATTTAACAAGGAGTATTATGTAATTAAGATTTAAATAATTATTCCTAGAAAATAATAAGATAAATAAAGGTTTATCTAATTATTTTCTTTGTTTTTGGGTTAAACATGACTAGGAATAAAAATTAAATTATGGTTTAATTAATTATTCCATGAGGAAAATTAAACAAAATAGGTTTGTTTAATATTTCCTTTTGGGGTTTCCTGTTTAGACCATAAACAACCTAATAAATGTGGTTTATTAAGTTGTTTTACATAGTGAAAGAAATTTTACTTAGGGTAAAATTGGTCTTACATGGTGTACTTGGGTCCATCTAATGATAATAGGTTAGATGACCAAAAAATGGTGTAACAGATTGCCCCCCAGCGTGCGAGTGTCAGGAGCAAATCGTATGACCGAAGTACGTTGTAAGAACTCAATCACCAGACAACGAAAAGGGAAGTCAAAGAGAGAGATGTGAGGTAGATGAGTGTGCTGAAGAACTAGACCTTGAGGAGACGAGACTCGCAGGTGCAACAAGTCTCTTTTTATGAGAGGGTACATGTGCTAAAGGCGGCGGGGGAGGCATACCTATGCCCGCCGAGACAAAGTACAAAAGAATAGTGTGTCCAGTAAACAAGGGACCGAACCATAAAGTACAACCGACATAATCATGAGCCAGATAAAAATACAATGAGGAATCCCATATACATGCTGTGCCTGGGATAATAGCCAGGACTTGTACAATAATATCTGAGTACATGAGATACAAATACAACCAAAATTCCCCCTGTAAATGGGGAAGGGCTCACAAAATCTGACTAATACATGCAAATCAAAGAGGCGCTATAAGTGGCGAAGGCCAACATCGTCAAATATCTGGAGCTGCATCGAAGGCTGCAAAGAGGAGGGCATGCGGGCATGTGGGGGGCTACCTGCAGGGCCACCCCCTCATGAGGGTTGAGACATCTCACACACACCTGGGAATCATCAAGAGCTGCTGCTGTATCACTGAACCATCAAGTATATGGATCTCGGTCATGCTGAAAGGAGCTGGCGTGGAGAAACAACCAAGTCAAAGCGAAATGAGAGATCCCTTTGCCTGATCCGAGGCACCGAACAAGAGTGGAAGCTAGAACCAAGGTACACCGCCCTCTAGACCTGGCTTCTGGAATGAATGAGATGATGTCGACAGAAGAAGGTCCGCCATAGGTGAGGCGATGAGAGATCCTCAACTAAGGCATGAGAGAAAATAGTAGAGCGACGGACAGACTGACACTAATGGTGATAGTGAAGTGGAAAGGACTGAGTAGCGAATGGACGACTTCCCTTGTTCGAGCATAAAGGGGATGAATGACATGGCAGCGACTGGCACAATATCATAAGGGATAGGGGATAGTGGGATTGAAGGTCATAAAGTGCGACACAAGAGAGAGACCAAGCAATGAAGGATGGAGGGCTATAGCGGGGTACAAAGGGACTTGGGATAGACTCCATGAATGCGATGATGACTCAACTTGGATGCTCTAAACAAGGGTGACTCGATGGTGCTGCCACACAGTAAAGGCCCAATGGGGGACCATAAAAACATGAGTACAAGATGGTAACTCATGACGAAAATCGACACGAACAAAAACAAGTATGGAGGCAAGATGGTGCCCCAAGTACAAGTGTCGTAAGTGAGGAAATTCGATTTTAAGGATGGGTGAAGTGACCCTTCGTGGACAAAATGTGTCCTGTTGAAGTATCAAATCACAAAAAACTAACAGATACCCATTTGAGGGCTTGGTGAGAGCTTTCCAACAGTGTAGACGGTTTGTCAAACGGGGCTACGGTATGGTCGCAACAGTCGAAAGAAGAAACAGGGGTTCTCTTTTAATAAGGCAGTTTTCCCTCCAAATTCACTCATTTGCTATTGTTGCTGTGGTGAATGTAGAGAGGAGAGAAGGCCCTAAATCTTGCGGCGAGCGTAGCGGACAAACCAAACGTTGGAATCGAGATCCGTCTGTTGCAAGTAAGATGCCTAACCTCACTCTTTCATTTTGATGGATTGAAAGTTCAGTTTAGGGCCCAAAATCTCAAAAACAAACCCTCGTTCATCTCTACGGCCGAGTCACACTTTTTGGGCCAAAAAGTGCGACCTGGGACACAGGTTTCAGGGAAAAAAATGTGACCTGGTCCAAAATTGGGCAGAAAACTGCGACCTGGGAGATGAGGGGGTTTTGGTGCTATTTTATGGCTGAGAGTTGGGTTTTTGTGTTTGGTTATGGTATTCCTGACATGTATGCTGAAAAAGATGATGTTTTTTTGCAGGTATGGCAGATTTACGGGTTAACTGGAGAGAGAGAGACCTGGGTACATTACGGGCAGAGATCCAGGCGGATCAGGGTGTCCGTCGTGTGTTGGCTAGGTTTGGGGTTCTAAAGTTTTTGGAGAACCCTTTGATGAGGGCAGGAGAGCCTTTGTTGGCCCAGATTATCAGTTATTGGGATCTAGAGCATGAGGTCTTTGTAGTGCAGGGGCACAGGATCGAACTGACAGTCCAGGATGTGTATTTCTTGATGGGCCTCCCACCACTGGGAATGGTGGGAAACACTCAGCCAGTATTACCGCGGGGGCGGCATATCATGGAGTTTGTGGAACAACATTGTCGACTGCGTCTCTAAGTCAAGGGGAATCGGATACCGATCAGGGATCTAGAGAGGCTAGAGACCCATGCAGTGGCTGCAGCTGTGCTGCATATCCTAGGCAACCAGGCGTTCCATCACATCACCGGGGGGTAGATGATGCTTGTAGAGAGTGTGTTGAGTGGGACCTACTATGGGTGGGCCCAAATGATGCTGGTGTCATTAAAACGACAGTTGTCTCTCTGCAAGCGGCAAGTGAACCACGATTGCTCGTATGGGACTTTATTGTGCGCCTTCTTCTTTGAGAAGATCCCGACCTTGCGGCCTCGTATACAGCTTCCAGATGGGGGCCCGAGAGAGCCCAGGATGCGCCGGTGGGGGCGGCTACTGTGCAGAGGAGGAGGAGGGGAAGTCGGGCCATTTTTTCGACCTGAGTTCTTTTCCCATTGGGATCAGATGCCGTTATACATAGATGACTATCCCTATAGTGGGATAAGTTATTGTGGAGACCCGGACCTGCCACTTCCGCCTGGTCGAGTATGGGGGCCCGATGGTAAGTGACAGATTGCTATTCTTGTATGGGCATGTTAAAGTTTTTGAATAGTAGATAGGGTATTGATTCATGTAATTTTGGTATGCAGATATAGCTCTGGTAAAAATGGCCGGATATATGGGACGACCGGCAGCATCGGGAGCTGCAGGTCCAAGTGGGTCGAGAGCAGCGCATAATAAGGATGCGGTCGCCCTTCTGGAGGACATCCACCGTAGATGCGAAAGGTTGCTGACTGGAGTATCAGAGCGTGGGTGGTAGGACTTAGACGACCAGTACATAGAGCCATGTATTGGTCTACCCTCGGAATGGCGAGGTGTCATGTGGCACATGGCGATGGCCGGTCAGGGGATGAGTGATCTACAGGCTGCAGGGGCAGAGCCATTGGCTCGGGATCCGCCAGATAGTGAGTAGGTGTGGGGCATGTGGTGCCCCCTAGTGTGTAGGTAGGGGCAGGTGGTGCCCCTAGTTTTGGGTTTTTGTAACATGCTATGGGCATGTCATATGTATCATAGTAGATGGACTCTAAACACATGTTTTGCGACACATATTATGGATATGCATCATTTTTAATGATTATAAATTTTATTGTCTTATATGAAATGCGTGTGATAAATGCCAATCTAGAACATGGTTTGCAATACTATCTACATAATGATTCTGTTCTCGAGGTACATGGTCGAAATTTATGGTTTCAAATGCACGTATCAAGAGTTTCACTTGTAAATAGCGTCTAAATAGCATAGGGTTATGCACACGATAAACACCATCTAGTTGCATGACAAGAAGTAAGGAGTCCAAATGAACGTGCAGATGGAGGATGCGATGGAAGAGGGCATCGACTAAGAGACCACGCACTGCATCAGATTCGGCCTGATTGTTGGTGGAAGAACCAATGCAGACCTCGTTGGAGAGAACAAGGGCATGCAAGGGGGTGAAGATGGCCCAAACTGCCGAGGCTAGATTCCGGGAATAACGACTTGCACCATCGGCATAACCGATAAAGGGTGTGGATGGGGGGTCCTGCGGAATGGTGTGACAAGACAACAAATGAGGGGAGGGGAGACAATGACGGCAATGTGAGTGCACAGAAGACATCGAGCGGCAACTGCGGGAGGGAGTGCAATGAGCAGGATGACTATGACTCATATACAAACTAGAGGGTGGTATATGAGGGCTATCGAAATTATGGCGAGGACTCGGGCTGCGGAGGTCAACATAGATATGGGTGGAGTGATCTCGAGTATGGGTAGAAAAAAGGTGGTTAGGCGAAACGACAGGGGAGGATGCAGGGGGACTGGGCTCCGAATGTCTCGTAGAGGAGGATAGGTAAAGAATGGTTGTGGTAGACTCCGTCATCTGAACATCAGGGGGGGAATGTCTATGGGGGTGGGGGGATCCTCAGGCTGGCCCGAAGCATACTGCGCGAGTATGGGAGAGGCGGATTGATTCTGTTCAACCTCATACTCTCGGACTACCTCTAAAGAGGTGCGGTAATGCGTCAGGTGAGGAAAATGGTGGGAGTAATGGCCATGGACGCTGCACAAAGCACAGGGTTTGTTGGTGCGGAGAGTCTTGGGGTTCTTGGTTACGAACGAAGAAGGAATGGAGGCTTCAGGGATCGTAGCTTCAGGGAATGCGACTTAACCATGGGCTGAATACGGGGAAAATCGAGACAAGCATGGGTGGCATGACCGGCGACATCACATAAGGCACAAGGTTTTGCGGGCGGAGGGGGGGCTAGGTCAGTTGTGGTGGTCATGTCTTTGGGTGCCCCCTTGTGAGCTTTGCCTTTCTTTCTGGGAGCCGTCACGACAGGAGAAGGGTCCTGTAGAGGTGCTGGGGGCATGGAGGCAATGGAGGAAGCGAGGGGGACCAGTTGAACCGGTGTCAAAGCCATGTAGGGTTTGGGGTGACCAGGAGGGGTAGCTGCTGGGGGATCAAGGTACCAGACTGGTATGCCCAAGGTCAGGTTAGGGAGAGAGAGGGTGGCCATGACGGGGATAGAATATACCCTGGGAGGGGGAGCCAGGAAAGGTATCTGCCCAGCAGGGAAATGACCAGGAGGGGCGGCTCCGAGATGGTTAAGGCCTGGGGGAACTGATCCAGGAGGATAAAGGGGTTAAGGGATACCAGCTGTAGGGGGAGGGACAGAAGGAGGAGGTCCAGCTGGCTGCGATGGATGGCTAGGAGCGGGTTGCGGAGGGCGAGGGGGAGGTTGCTGACTAGCCGAGGCAGGCAGCTTACGGGTAGCCTAAGACGATTGCATCATGCAAACATTCGATAAGCTGGGATGAGTGATGGGAGGAGGAGGGAGATTAGGAAAAGTTCCAAGCAGGGAGGAATCTTTGTAAATGCTGGGGGAGACACTGGTCAAGGAATCGATGGTTTGCTTGTTGGCTACAGAAGAGATGGTCGTCTCAGGTGTGGTCTGAGATTTTGTCTCATGAAATGTCAACTGGTCAATGGTGACTATCTTTCCATTATGGGGGAAAGACATCTTGCGAAAAACCGCGGATGGGATAGTAGACATAGCACAGGTGTAGCTTCTCCCCAATAGAATGTTGTAGTCTAGCGGGGCATCTATGACTTCAACGTCAACGCAAACAGTCTTACCGGCAAGGGTGATAGGAAAATTACGAAAAAGGCCAATGGGCTGGGAGGCATGGCCGTCCCACGCTCGAAGGGTGATCGTGGAAGGGGCCAGCTCAGGGGATCCAAGTTGCTTCCAAACCAAAGCGGACATCACACAGGTGGATGCCCCCTCATCAATTATACACCGTGAAACGTTGGCGTTCCGGATTTTGACTGGGATTTGGAAGGCGACGGGAGCAGGAAGAGGGGGATGGTCCGATTGAGTGGCGTCAAAAACAATCATTTGGTCATCAGCAAGATCTATAGCGCCCACGGCAAATAGTAGAGCCTTCTTTTGGGAAGGGCACGATTGGAGGAGTTCCAGTGTGGAAATGGCAGCAGGAGATTGCGCCAAATCATCTACTATACTAAACGAGTGAGAAGCTCGACCAGAAGCAGTGTTTCGATGTAGGGGTCCCTTAGGAATCTTGGTATGAACCTCAACTTTGGGTTGAGGGATATGTAAGGGGCCACTGGATGTCAAAAGAGGCTCTGTAGAACCTGGAGAAGGAGGCTCAGGGGCAGACTGAGCAGGAGGCTTGGGGTACTGGCGAGACCGAGTTTGAAGGTGAAGGTCGACGGTCGGGGAAGGATCGGAGTGCATCATAAGGATCTGGTAATCAGAGGAACCAGAAAGGGAAGGGGGAGTGGCGACCTGGCTGTCAGGCAGTTGGGTAGCCACGAATCCTTGCTGAGGGAAAGGATCAGTAAACACAGCTGGTTGGGTAGTGGCCACATTAGGAGGAGCATGAGGGGAGGCGTGTTGTCTGCGCAATGTGGCTTGAGACTCCCACATCTTCCGCATCTGGGGTAAGAGGGGACAATCGTGGGTGTAATGACCATAAACACAGCAACACGAACAAGGCTTATTTTTGCGAAGTGGCCTGTCCGGCTTGGGCTGAGTGCCCTGTTGCTAGTTGGCAGTGTTAGGGTCAATACCAGGATTGGGTCCATGGGTACCAGGGGTAGATTGGTTTGGATTTCCTCTCTGCCTTCTTTGAGAAGAAGGGGGATTAGTCACGCCCTGCTATGCAAATACTTGCCCTGGAGGGGGCTGTAAGTGCTATTGCAGGTTTGGAGGAGGCAAGGGAGATGGAAGCACATATGCTGGAGGAGCTGGCGCACCAGGCTGTGGATAAAGGTAATGGTTAGGTTGGGCAACATTGAGGTAAGCAGGAGGTTGGGCAAAAGGAGGAGGCATGCCATATCCTGGATACATGCTACCGGGAGGGGGAAGAGTGCTAGAGGTGTTGGCCCCTCCCTGAGGGAGACCATAGCCCATAGGAGGTTGAGCGTACGGATGGGAAAGGGCTCCAACGATACCGTCGGCGGAATGAGATGCCCCTGGGGCGTTAGCGCCACCGGGCCTGGGGAGGTCAGGAAGGACGGTATAAACATAACCAGACTGGGCGTAGATCAGGTCATATTTCAAGGCTATTTGGAGGGTGGCTTCTTCGGTTTGAGGGAAATGGGAGGCGAAATCTTTGCCAATGGGAGCTAAGAGAGAGCGAAGAAACCAGTCCATATAGATCCGATCTTCGAAAGGGGGAGCTCGACATAAGCTGCGTCTTCGTCGCCATTCCTGAACATGGGTAGAAAGGCGGGTTGAAGATGTTTTCTTGAAGGAAGTCAAGAGCTCCGTACCGGTATCGTATCGGAGAGGGAGCTGGAAGTAAGATAAAAAGGCTTGGGCAATGGTCGCAAAGGTGGTATGGGAAGAGGTGGCTTGGTCGACATACCATTTAGAAGCTTCGCCGGTAAGCGTGCGTTGGAACAAACGAAGATGGATGGAGTCATTGGTAATGGAATTGGAGGAACACCACATGTGGAAAGATCAGACATGATTGGTTGGATCTTCTCCAGCAAGGCCTTCGAACTTAGGGATGTCAGAGGGGAGCTTGGTTGGCATAGCAGGCCAACCAACATCGTGGCGGATAGGGTCATTGTTCAACTGATTGAAATCGGGGAGGCTGAGGCCTGCAATGTACGGCAGCAAGGGTATGGCCGAGGTAGTTCCTGTGGCGGTTCCGCTAGTAGTGGTTCCGGCATTAGGGCCTGGAGCACCGCTAATGTTAGGCCCTGGACCAGACATAGTGAAGGTGGCAGGGGGAGAACCAGGAGGAGAAGGAGAACCCAATGAATCAGGAGAGGAGTCAGAGTGCGGACTCGGAGGAGGACTGGCTCGACAATGGCGGGACGGAGCAGGTCGATCGACCGAAAACTGAGGGTGAAGGCCAAGAAGTCTCCAAGAAACGTGCCTTGGGGGTACAATGATGACGGGAAGAAGGAAACCGACAAGGGAAAAAAGGGACAGAATCAAGTGAGGTCAAGGGTAGAAAATGTGCAGTGACAACTGATTTTAGAGTCTTTTCCAGGCGGTGTTAACCAGGCGCTTCTTCACTTAGGGTTAGTGTGTGGCGTGCGTTAATTTTAATTTTTAAACCCTTTTCATTTTGAGAGCAAGAAAAATGTGTGTTGAGTAACTGAAAATAAATCTGCAGAGAACGGTATATAATGCTAAAATAACAGAAAAATAACAGCTACTATTGCATCGCTTCAACCCAAGAAGGCGGGTCGCTCAAAACTAATCTAAAAAAGGGCAAAAATCTAGTCAAAGCACACTTAAAAAGGGGCCAATAGATCTAGGGTCAAAAGGGACATGGATCTAAAGGATAAAGCTGCTGAAAAGAGGTGCAGATCACAGCCAAGAGACAGAGGCAAGGTGGCTGGAAAAAGGGAAGAAATCAGCAAAAAATCGGAAAGGACAGGGAGGAGGTCCTAAAGAGAGGTCCAAACAAAACAACAAGAGGTGATTTGAAAGGAAGGAAGGCTGATTTAAAGGGATCTGAGGAGGAGGTTCCAGATCTGAAAAAAGTAAGGCTGAAACTCTGAAAAACAGACGGCTGAAACAGCTAAAACTCTTCCACAAAAAGTGGAGGGTACTAAAGCCCTAGGGGGCTCGGTTCCCACTTATATGAGTAAAAATAGATCAGAACTAGGTCAAAGCGGGCTGAGACAGAGGCTGGAAAACCCTGACAGAAGCTTCAGCAAAACCAAGAAAAATTGCAGAAAAACTACTGAAAAATTGGCAGGTCGCAGGTTCTGACCTGTTTTCAGTGCAGGTCGCAGAAAAGAGGTTGAAAAGTGCGACCTGGAGGTCCAGGTCGCAGGTTATGGGCCAAAAAGTGCGACCCCCCGTTTCGGTTGTCTCGGCGGCAGATTTTCAGAAAAGTTTCCATCTCAGTTGCGGCTGGTGTCGCTTACCTGCGCAATAGGGCCAGAAACACACGGAAGTTAAAAATTTTAATGTTTTAGGGGTTTATGTGAGAAAAACAACATAAAAATAGGAAAAATAAACAGCTGAAAAGAAACCCTAGGGTCTGAAGTAGTTGGATCTGCAGGAATATGAAAAACGACAGCGGTTGTAATTTAAAACCCGTGTGGAGTCGCCATTTGTTAGTATGAATCCTTTGTCGAAGTGTACAAAAAAGGACCACTTTAGCTACGCATAACTAATAGCCCTAACAACAAAAGTGGCTGCCAATATCTTCAGATCTATGGTTAGTTGAACAAAAAAGAGCTGCAAAAATCAGATCTATGCATGGAAAGACATTAAGCAGAAAAAACAAGGGTTTGCTCCATATACCAATAGACAAGACAAGAACAATTTTTGAAAGAATTTTTATATTAATTGGGCACCTGGGAGGAAAACAAGAAGGCGTATCCAATTCTCCTGAGTGGGATGGGTTCTTGGAAGTCCTCAGCACTTCAGATCTAAGATTTCTCTCTCTTGTTGGTGTAGAAAACCCACACAAAGAATGGAACTCAAAGGGAGCTCACATAGCAAATGGTAGAAAAGAGTGACCAAGTGTATAGATCCAGAGTGATCTAATAGGCAACAAAAGGTGAAGAATGGTAGGAAAAACCCTCCTATTTATAACAAAATATTGGGTGATTCTAGATCTTGGTGCATGGGTTAACCAGATCTAGATCCACTTTTTATGGAATATTTTATTATATTTGTTGGAGGGAAAAGGTATTTGACTTGGGTCAAATCCCTTAATTTGTCAAAAATAAATAAATAAATGATTTTTTTATCTTTTTAAGGAAGCGGTTAGAAGATAATCAAATAAATAATGATTTATTTAATTATTTAAGGAAGTGGTTGAAAGATAATTAAATAAATAATGATTTATTTAATTATTTGTGGGTGATTTGCTCATATTTAACAAGGAATATTATCTAAATAAGATTTAAATAATTATTCCTAGAAAATAATAAGATAAATAAAGGTTTATCTAATTAATTTCTTTGTTTTTGGGTTAAACATGACTGGGAATAATAATTAAATTATGGTTTAATTAATTATTCCATGAGGGAAATTAAACAAAATAGGTTTGTTTAATATTTCCTTTTGGGGTTTCCTGTTTAGACCATAAACAACCTAATAAATGTGGTTTATTAAGTTATTTTACATAGTGAAAGCAATTTTACTTAGGGTAAAATTGGTCTTACATGGTGTACTTGGGTCCATCTAATGATAATAGGTTAGATGACCAAAAAATGGTGTAACACCAATAGCCAAATATGAAGCATCAGAGGAAATTTGAAAAGGCAAGAACCAGTTAGGACCTCTCAAAACTGGTGCCTGTACTAACTTTTCCTTCAATGTTTCAAAAGACTATTGGCAAGCTGTGGACCAATAAAATTCACTATCCTTAGCTAGAAGTAAGAAAAGAGGGGCAGCTATCTTAGAAAATGTTTCAATGAATCTTATATAGTAACCAACATGTCCTAAAAAACCTCTTACTTCCCTTTGAGTTTTGGGTGCGGGAAGATGCAGAATGATTTCAATATTTGCTGGATCAACCTAGATACCTTTACCAGAAATCAAATGGCCAAGTACCACTCCTGCTTTGCACATTAATCTATATTTCTTGTCACTTAAGGTGAGATGGGCTTCCTGACAACGGAGAATTAATTTCTCCAGATTTTTGAGAGCTTCCTGAAAAGAATCACCAAACACAGAAAAGTCATCCATATAAATTTCTACAAATTCTAGATCAGCAAAAATGGCCAGGACTGCCCTTTGAAAGGTAGTCGGGGCATTACATAAACCAAAGGGAAGCACTTTATAAGAAAATGTACCCCATGGACGTGTAAAAGTAGTTTTATCCTGATCTTCGGGTGCAATCTGTATTTGGTTATAGCCACTGAGGCCATCCAAAAAGGAAAAATATTTCTTTCCTGCAAGGGTATCAAGCACCTGGTCAATGAAAGGGAGAGGGAAGTAATATTTTAGAGTTGCTTTGTTTAATTCTTCATAATAAATACAAATACGCCATCTTCCATCTTTCTTAGGTACTAGCACTAATGGAGAGACCCACTGACTGTCGGAAATAGGATAGATAAAACTAGCATCCCAGAGTTTATGTACTTCTTCCTTCACAATATATCTTAGAGCTAGATTCATTCACCTTTGGGGTTGTCAGACAGGTTGGGTTCCTTCCTGAATATAGATATGATTTGTACAAGTTTAATGAGGAATACCCTTCATATCTTCATAGCCCCAAGCAAAGGCACTAAGATGGTTTTGCAACAAATTCACAAGTTGCTCCTGCTGAGATGAGTCCAAATCTGAACTAATATGCAAGGATTTACCAGGGCTAATCTCGAAAAGAGTAGTATTAGGCTCAGGAGTACTCAAGGGAGTTTTCAAATGCAGCGGTACAGAAGAATGAGAATCATGATTATCTTGAAAATCTAGGCTGAAAATTTGGCTCAATGGCTCAAAATTAGGCATAGTGTCTAGATTATTTAGGAAATCTTGAATCTCATCTTCTTGTGAAGACCCAGTATAATGATGGATAAGGAAAATAGGCCGAGTCTCCTCATCACTAATTTGATCCAACCATAAAGTATCTCAAAGGTTCTGAATGGATCTGGCAGGGGGGTATAAGGTAACTTTCTTCCTAGAATCTCCATGTGAAATATACATATCACCGGAATGACATCCAATATATGCATCAACCGTAGCAAGCCATGGTCGACCCAAGATCAAGGGATGTCCTCCTATTGGGTTCTTTGGCTGAAGCACAATGAAATCAACAGTATATTCCCAAGAATCCAATGAGATGATCACATCCTCCAATACTACTTTGGCTTAATTTTAGATCTATCTGCTAATTCAAGCACAGTGGGAGTAGGGCTAAGATGAGATAACCGAAGTTGATCCATGGTTTTCTTAGTCATGAAATTAATGGTTGCCCCCAGGTCTATAAGAACAATGTAGAAATTTGAATAATAGATGATTTATTCACCGAGATTATCCTGATTACACACTATTTGAGCTTCATGCATAATACATAATCTCTTCTACCATTGATCATCAATTTGCGGAATTAGAAGCAGTCACATGCACACATTAAAACATAATCAAGCACACATATAACACAATATGTAATGGGGAAAGCTTACAGCTGAAAACCCCCAACTATCTGTATATTATAATGATAGAGAACATGTAACAATACATAGCACAAAGCTCCTCACAGCTCTCAGCACTATCTCACATGCTACACACAAACTAGCTCATATATGAACAAGTCACAAGTTCAAATCTCCTCCACAAGTCTGCCTGCCTCTACTGCGCAATCCAAGATGAATAATGATGAGATCCAAGTTTGAATCCCACTGGCTTGTACTGCGCAATCCTCATTTGCAATCTCAATCAATGTGTGTGCAAATCTCATGCACAGCTATAGTCACAACTGATAGTAGACTCACCCTTTCACCCACCTCTAACACTGGTCTCCACTGAACTGTCCATGCACTGCAGTTAACTGATGTATTCTTTAGTTGATTTATGAGTTATTAATTAGTGAATTAATTAATAATTAACTCACACCACTCATCACTAGTGTATTTATCAGTTAGACTAAATACAACTAGTTCAACTAAGTTAAACCGAACATAACTCCATCAACTGTCTCATAAACTCCACCAAACTCTGCCACATGAGTTCTAACTGAATTCAACCATGCAATAGCTCAAATAACCCATAGGAATAGCGTAATTCCTTCTGTCAGCTGCATGTGCCACATTCGTAGCTCGAACTGAAGTGCTCCAAGAGGATAAGATAATGTTTATAGTCCAAATATTATTAAGAGCTAATAATATTCGACTGATCTATTTTTAGACTGGCAGTCTAAAAATAGACTCCGCCCAATATGTCTAAAAATAGAGGTCCATCTATTTTTTCTGACTTGACCAACCATCCAAAAATAGCATCCCGCAACTCATAGACCATGATCCATATGTATAAAAATAGACATAGTCTAAAAATAAACTTTGCGACAAAAATCACCTGTGTGGCCCCCACCTAGTTTAGGTGATCACTTTCCAACTAGGATTAGGAAAGATGTTTCAGGATGCCTCCTTCACTGTTTCTTGTTGCCATCTTCAACACTCCCTCTTAACAAGAAATTACTGTCTTTGCATGCGACATGCAACTCCATGCATTTTCCCTGCAACCTTCACAAGCGCCATGCAACTCCATGCATCTGCTCTGCAACTCCTCTGAAACTGAATAGGCTCCAAACAACTCAATCGGTCTAATGCATCTATCATCAAATTCTTTGAATTCTGCTGGGCCCAATTTCACATGTCATCAGGAACCACTGCGCTATTGAACTCTTGCACCCATGCACTCTGCACTTGCTGTCAACTCTGATTCGCGCTCCAGTATCTGACACTGTCACTTTGATCTGCCTGCATCAATCCAACTGATCATGCTATTGTTGTGCTGTGGGAACCTCGTAGCCAGGTTCAATTCATGAGATCCACACCATCTCCATGAATCCTGCCCAGAAATCGCCTCTTGGGATTACTCATGCATGTCGCCCCACCTCTCACTTGGTGGTATAGCTGCATGCACTCCCTCTGCCCATTTGGCACTAAATTTCTCTTCATGAGTGGTTTCTCCCACTCCATGATCCTCATCTTGTGGCTGCTCCACATCCCGAGGTTCACTCTTACCTGCATGCAAAAATTGCTCCCTCTCAAGCATCAATTGCATGTCTTTCTTGCACTTCCCAACAGTAGGAAGCTCCGTAGACATCCCATATACTTCAAGTCTGTAGAGATTATTTGCTCGAAACCCAACCTTCTTAACTTGTCCTGTTGCCTTGTGCCGAAGGAAAAATTTTCCTTCACTGAAGACAACTTCATACCCTTTATCCTCTAACATTGCGACTAAGATCAAATTCTTCTTTAAACCTAGAACATGCACTACATTTTGTAAAAGAATGAGTTTACTTGAATCCCTCTCAAAGGTTATGGTACCAATGCCGATCGCATTGTATCGTCCATTGTTGCCCAACTCAACATACAACTAGAGATCTTTCTCCACCAAGTCACTGAAAATATTCACATCTCCCATCATGTGAAAGGAAGCGCCGCTATAAAAATACCACCCCGATCCCAATGCACTAGACACCATGCATGCGATCAATGAGAAGTCCAGCTCAAACTGCGAGGCAAGAGCCTCACCAGCTGCAGCTCCAGCAGCCTGCTTGTTCTTCTTCTTCTGTGGACAATTTGTGGCGTAATGCCCATGCTTGTGACAGTGAAAACACTTCATTTTGGACATGTCACGCTCTTTACCATCCGCACCGGATTGAGAAGCATTATTCTTGCCCTTCCCCTTCCTTGCTTTGGCAGCCAAAGCGCAATCCTCTTCATCAGATGCCTTTGATGAAGATCCATCCCTGGTACTCCGCCTTATCTCCTCTTGCACAAGATCCGACCAAAGTCGCTCCCATCCTGGCAATTTCTCCCGACCATTGAAAGAGTCCTGATAGGAATGCCAACTGATGGATTTTATTTTTTCATCGCTACATTTCTTCATGAAGGCATAACCCTTGTTTTAATTGTTCTTCCTCTACGCGATTAAGTTAATGTAACTCAGTAAACATGCTCTGCGATCATGTGTCCAATCAATTGCATTCTTCAGCAAGTAGGTTAACCCTATCGATTCCACCATACATAATTACATCCTTTACTGATTTTCTAGCTCGTGCTTTTACAGAAATCGAATCCATCAGCCCTTTACTCAGATTTACTCAGCCATACTTAACACATATTGTGAAGAGACCAGAACCCTCCAACTCTAGAGGTTTTTCAAGATGTATGAATACACCGAACTTATTCACACATGATTTAACACGTCCTTATTCACATTCATTCTCCCAGAGCTTCAATTAATGTACATTCAGTCTTATATTCTGCTTGTATAGAACTGCTGATGGTTTTCTGAGTTCTTCATGCAGTCATTATCTGCATGCTGTGTCAGATAGTTTCCATCAAGGACAATCATATAATATGATACAAGAAGGATACAAGAAACATATTGCCAACACATATCGGTGACAGGACTCTAGAATTTGGCAGCATTGACTCAAATAGGATCGGAGGTCATGTTGAAAAAAAATTTAGTCGAATGAGAGGCATATGGATTTCCCAAACCCATGGAGGCAAAGTGACAGAGTGAAGATATCCCAACCCGACACGAATTTTAGATAAGTGTCATGTTCAAGAGTGACATACTACCGACGCAACTGATGAAAAAAAACTTCCATTTCCCCCCACCATTTCTGGCGAATACCTCTTTATTTTTACACAATCTTGAAGAGGATACCATATTCTTGTCATATAAGTTTGTCCTTCGGACAAATCCAACCTAGTACATTTTACGAGCCCTAGGAAGGAGGAACTCTAGTGACATAATGGTGACGATTTCCGATGTCATCAGTGTTTAACGAGTCTGACATAGGGAGAAATCGACATCTTTTCATGTTTAGAGAGTTTGAAAAGAAAGCTGAAAATAAAACTCCATCATGGCCCTTTTCGTGGATAGTCCCTCAGATCCGAAAAGGTAGAAAACAATATCTGAAAGAAACTCTTAGTCAAGAGAGGATAAGGTATTCCTTTCTCATAAATAATCTATCCCAGCCCGAAAAAGGGGCAAACGTATACTGGGTAGATATCGTTTCGCAACCATTTAACGAGTTCAGAACGAGAAGAGTCTCGGCAATATTTTCAGTTTTAGAGAGTCAGAAAAGAGCTGAAAGTTGACTCTCCCTAGAGGAACGAGTGGTATAGAGGGTAGAAATTGGTTCCGGTGATGGTGGAACTTCTCAGAACAAGTAAAGGTCAAGAGGCTGGCTAACAAGACCACTCATTACAGCAGTTCCTCAAGAATGGGTAAAACAATCAAGTGAAGGTGTATGATCGGCCAAGCAGATGGGGACGATGAAATGAGAAAACCAAAGTTCATCTGGAAAAATAGGCTGATAAAATGGTAATCACAAGAGGTAAAATGGGAATGTTTTCATTTTTACACAAGCTTGAAGTCATGGGAAACTCTGTTTAGAGGTGGTTTCATTTTTACACAAGCTTGAAACTTTAATAAAATATGCTTGAAACTAGTTTCATTTTTACACAAGCTTGAAATGGAAACAAAATATGCTTGAAAAAGTAAGCATGCCCCCAACATGGTGACTCAATTCGAGGTACATGCCCCCCAAGCTTCAGTCCATATGAAAGGTAGATGGAGTGAAGGTTCAAATTACGAGATCAAGAGAAAAACTTGACTGGATTTTACGAGATCTTACAAAGACTCAAATTGAACGGGAACGTGTTTCATTATTTTAACGAGGTTTACACATTAAAATAACTATCCTCATGAGCTAATTCATTTTTTAATGAGGTTGACATAGAAGACAAACCATCCTCATGACACCTTGTTTCATTTTTTAAGGAGCTTGACACAAGAAAAACGAACTATGCTCCGAAGAGCTTGTTTCATTTTATTAGGAGCTTGACACAGGAAAATGAATGATTCTCTGACAACCTTGTTTCATTTTTTAAGGAGCTTGACACAATAAAACAAACTATGCTCCGACGAAAACTCATCATGTCGAATAAGAATTCATGGATTCCAAGAGTTCTGCACGGGATGGGAGAACAACATCTCGAAAATCAGAACCCAATGCCCCCATCACACCATGCACAACAACACTATCACTGAATGCGGGTATGGGACATGTAACCACATAATTAACCTGCGGTGGGGAAGATAAAACCGGTGGATAAATACCCAGAAGGGACGATGGTGGACCAAATTTCACGTCTGGACCAAAGAACGAAAGCTGATCAATGGTCACGATATGACCTTTGTGTGGGAAACAGATCACTCGAAAGATGGAAGAGACAAGTGCACCCATGGCATAAGCATAATCGCACCCTAAGAGTAAATTGAAATCCAAGGGGCCTGGAACAACCATCACATCTATATAGATTATTTTCCCTCCCAAAGTAATAGGAAACTTCAGAAGGATCCCTAATGGTTGACTGGTTCCTTCGTTAGATGCCAACAGATTCTACGTAACAAGCACAAGCGGTGGACAACCAAAAGCTTTCCAAGTAGTTGAAGACAAAACACTAACAGACACACCTTCATCTATAATGGTGTTGGGTACGACCACATGGGAGGCCTGTAACCTGATCTCAAAAGGCACATAAGAAGGACGGTGGTATCCTAAAAATCGACTCCAATCGAAGGAAGTGACCAAACTACTTGGAGGGGGTACCATTGAAATAAGATGGTCGTCTCCTGGTGTTACCGGAGCAAGAGGAGCATCCTCTTGGACCTCCATCATGGGAGCAGGAGGAGCGACTTCCTAATTCATAGGGATGGGAGAATATTTCTCTAATTCTAAAGAATCTGAAGAAACAATAGGAACGTGAGGGGGATGAGATCCACTCTCAAGGGAAAAAACCTGATGTACGACAGGTGAGATCAGATTGATCGATTCCTCGACCAATGGTTGGTTGGGAACGAGATCAACCAAGGATTATTTTTGACTGATCGTTGAATCAACTAGCGGAGGACTCAAAGAAAGCTTCAGGTTACTAGTCGGAAGGTAAGGTGCATAAATAGTAGGGTTGTTCAATGCTCTCTTAGCTTCAGCCATGTACAGAAAAAGGTGAATGGGATGATGCCCTTCACACAACCTACAGGGATTGGTAATCTTACCCTGTTTCTTATGAGTATTATCATAACTAGTCAAAGTTGTGCTACCAATATGACTTATGGAAGCCAAAGGCAAAGGCAGATGACCGTCGGACCATACTTCAAGTACCCTGGGAATTCCAGGGTAGTCTCGAAGAAGGTGGTCACCTTTGCACAACATGCAAGGGAATTTGAATTTACGTGGAAGGTTCGATCACCTCTCAAGGGAAGGTTTATTAGGTTCAATAGCCACAGAGTTGGCCTCTCTCTTATTTGACTTCTTCTTCTTAGCCACCTGGTTACTAGAATCCAGACTTTCACCAGGTGAAGTAGAGGAGGAGGACGAAGGAATGATCGAAGAAGTGGAGAGGTCCACCTTAGAATCAACATGATGTTGTTCAGGCGAAAGATATGGTTGAACAGAGGGCAGAATACTCGAGACCACAGAGTTCAAGAACAACCAGACAGGCAAACCAACAGTTAACCTAGGAAGGGATAATGTTTCCATATAAGGAGCACCAACATTCTGAAAAACAGGAAAAGGACCAGGATTCCCTTCGGAGGGGAGTCCTTGGTTGGTGAACTCTGGAAATGTTGCCATTGGAAACAACCATAAAACAAATTACTAAGGAAGATAAATTTAACTAGGAATATTTCATGGGCAAGTAATATTTTAAGACATTGAAACAAAACTCCATTGTTTCATATTTTAAGAGTCGAGAAACAGGAAAAAGGTGACTCTATCACTTTCAGGTTGAAACGAGCGTGAAAGAACAAGTGCTCGATGATCTCTTCTCTTTTTAAGGAGTCACGAAAAGATCAAAATGACTACTCAGGTACTCTAAGCAAGAGGGTGTAACAAGTTTCCATGAACTTCCATATACACCTTGGTGATCAAATGAAAGAGAAATGACCAAGGACTTTCCGTACGTGTAGGTAGTCTCCCCGAATGTTGTGTTCGGTGTATCATGGTTACAGGGCAACAGACTTGGCTTCATATGGATAAAAGGATTGCAACCTAGAGGGGTCTTCCTTTATATACTCGACGGTACGGGAAGCACAAGTCCATACTAGCGCTATCTGAAGCCAAAAGGCAAGTGACAGCTGCTAGGTTTTAAGACACCAGAACACGTCTCTAGCCTAGACCACTAGAAATGTTTCGTTAGCTTTCAATGTTTCCTTAGGTTAATTAGATAAGTTTTAAAGTTGATATTGAGTTATGTCTTGGTTTCAAGGCCCTACCGCATGTCATCTGACAATCTCCTATATGCAGCTATATGAGGAAAGAAATATTTCAATTCAATGAATGTTATCTAGTTAAGGGAAGAGTTTCAAACAATGATGCAACAAACAACAAAGGAAAATTTTCCAAACTAGATGAATTTCACTATCCAAAAGTAATCTAAAACATTCAACGATGCGAATTATGCAATGCAATCTATGAAAAATCCTATTTTTTGAAAACTATGCAATTGTAATCTATGCACAATTTCCTTTTTCTTTTGAAAGAATAAGAATGCACTAAATGCATTTTTCGTTGAAATGAGAATCTACTTAATGCATGCTTTTAATGAAAGAGAATGCAGTCAATGCGACCTTTAGTTTTCAATTAAAAAATGTACTCTAAGTTCAATGATAAATCTCAACAATGACTTTTCAATGCAATGTGATCTAATGCACTTTAATGAAAAGTAAACTTTGAGACGAAAACTAAATGAACGCAAATTTTCTTAATCAAGGATGAATGCAAAAGAGATGCAAACAAACACTAAGAATGAAATCGTTGTTTTAAACACTTTGTAATGAAATTCCTCAAAAGGCTACAAGAAATATGAGGTCAAGCACAAAAAGGACTTCCAAAGCATGAGCTCAAAACAAGGCATTCATTCCATTTTACATCAAGAAATCATAGAAATAAGACTTTTCAGTTGAACAATGAGCAATGTAATCTATGCTCACAAGTGAAAAATTAAGGAGAGAACATGTAAAGCATATAGAGGAAACGACTAGAAGGGAAAGACACACTGGTGAAGGATTTAGGGAAAAAAATTTAATTTTTAACACACCTTGAAATTGGCACGACTTTTGTGGGTGAAACTAGCACCAACTGGCGTGACTTGCTCACTGAAAACTAGCACCAATGACTGATTGGCACGGGTTTCTAACTGACAACTAGCACCAATCGATGCTACTGTCAAAAAAATAAAAGAGATAATGCCTAAATAGGAAAAAACAAAGACTTTCTCCCAACCAAGACCAGACTCACCACTTCAAGCAAAAACTAAAAGATCGTAATTGATGAAAAACATAGGAACAAACAGGGAAACGGTCGTTCAACTAAATCTGTTGAATGACTAAGACCTCAAAGAGTGACAAACTCAAAGGAAACTCCCCATTGGAGTCGCCAATTTGTTTTCCAGGTAAATCCCCTCTATGGACAGAGGTGATCCATCTAGCCCTAGGGTGGGTCTAGCAACTACGGGAACATACTAACATCTACCTTCCTAGATTGTAAATAAATTCAAAGCAGGGAAGATGTCCTACCTCATTCTGATGCTATGTTTTCATCTTCTATCGAAGCTTCTTGATACGTTGCTCTTCTCCAGCTCGATACACGTTGCTAGCAACGTTCGATTACCTATATAGACAGTCAAGACAACACGAAAAGCGTAAAACCATGACAAACATAAAAACAATTACAACCTATCTAACTGATCAAGGAATGCTATAAATCTCATTATAGATGTAAACAATAGTGGAAGATAAACATCAGATGCATTTTTTTATGTTAAATACAAGGGGAGTTTACGACCAAGCCTTGATGTTGAGGCTCTCCTTCGGCAGGTCTGTATCAAAGCACGTTTACAACACCCTCATGAACAAAGGTCCAAGATCTCACTATGTTCTCAACACACACAAAAAATCACACTCTGCACTATTCTCCCGAAGCTATGATTGCTTCTTCTCTATGCTAAATTTTTCAGCAATCTGTTCAACTAGCACATCAATGAAAGATGGCTATATTTATTGAGGAGAGGAGGAGGTTGGGATCCCTACAAAGGTGGGAGAGAGTCCTGTCCTTTAGGAGAGTTCCAAGGGAGGTGGAAACTACTAACTAAAGGAGGGAGTCTGTGGTTGTTTCAGTTCAACCACTCCCAATGACTCATCCTCGAGGTGGTTGAAATGGAACCTCTGCCTCTATTTTTTTTAAAACATTCCATAAACAGCTTGGCGTGGGTGCTTAACTAGGACATAGCGGCAACTAGCATGGGCTCAATGTTAATTTTCTAGCTCGGTGCAGGAGTGTAACTGGTTACTCGCGCTAAGGAAAAAACAGGTGTTTTTAGTGGTTTATTCAAGAAATGGTCAACAGAATGAATGTTGTCCTCATGGAAAGGGATGCAATGATGGTATTTGCAAGGCATGACACTGCTTATTGGTCATATAAATGACCCTCCAATGTGCGAGTTGGGGATTGCAGGGACAGTGAAAAAATGCTGTGTAACACTAGCACAGTGACCTCCTTATAGATCAAGATATTACAATTCAAAAGGAAGTACTACACTTACATGTAGATTTTAATAGAGGATAGGGGGTCTCAGCACAAGTCAGCCTACCACATTCACAAGAGTGTAGCAAGTGACATGCCCACTATGGCCACCACACCAGGGTAATGACCTTCTTAATGACTTGAAGGACAGGAGGTCTCATCACGAGTCGGCCTGATCACTTTGCTACAACTCTAGTGAGTGGCACCATGGTAATCTGGCCACCATACGAGCATGGTGATCTCTCCATAAAATTGGCAAAACAACTATTCTTACATAAGGATCCTCGCTCATTTTTTGGGTTAAAATAACAACCTTGTCAAGGCTATGAATGCCTGCTAGCAGCAGTGGCTCTGCTTGTGGTATGAAAGCATGCTCCTTCAATAGCCAATTTCTTTTATATACACCTTGTCTTCCATTCTTCGACCACAAGCTATTACACGAATTAGTAATAATTATGACCTACCATAAGAATAACTAAAAAAGATATGCTTACATATTTTGAACTTCAGGATGACAATTCCAATCATTACTTGACTCAGTCTTGCTTCCGTCATAACTTTTCAGTTGTACAAGGACATCATATCGCAATAATGGCTATGTTATTTCCTCTCGCTTTCCGGTCACTTCCGCACAAGATACAATTATGAAAACTTCTAAATCTAACATTTATACTGCATATGTTAGTAATTACTCAATCACTCGCTCCTTCACACGTAGATTATCATTACCAAATTCTGACATTCCCCTGTCTACATTCATGAGCGACCAAATCTCTCCTATACCTGAGGGCGTGGGCGCCCTTTCTTTGAGGGAGGGGGTGTAATTGGCCTTAATTCGGAAAGCATGTGAAATCCCCACACAAATCTCATTAGACGCATCGATAAGACCAGAGGAACACTACAATTAAGGCATGAATATTATCTACGCATATCCACAATCTCTTTTTTGCTTGCATACAACATCCAGTCTAAACAACAGAGCCAAGAGAAAAAAAGCATATAAGTTATGGGAGGAAATACCCTTAGAAGCGAGCCTGCAAAATTTCCAATTTCAGAGGCAGTGAGTGCCATCCTCTAGCGAGCTGGATGGATGACATATGTACACAGACTACAGGAATTCGACACAATAATTGCAATCAAATTTATGCAAAATCTACAGGAAGGGAAAACCAGAGTCAAAGGTCGAACTATATCAGTTATAGAGGGAATTATCGCGGAAGTTTCTGGAATACCACCACAAGGAGAAAGATGGGTAGAGAAGCATCTCCTCCTGAGAGAAGCAATAGCAGCATACCAGGACCCGGATGAACCATTGGAATGAAAAAATAGAGGGATTAACCTTGCCTCTCTACACCATCCATGGTAGGAGTTGGTGGCATTCATCCAAAAGTTTATTACATGCGAAGGATGTCGGGATGTGGTAAAACCTCGACAGCTCAAACTTTTAGCTGCTCTTAAACAAAAGATTTCAATTAATCTACCTGCATTTTTGAATTTTTTATTGCATGATAATGTTGTTTGATTGAGGAAAGCCAAGAATCCCCAAGAAATGGTTAGTCACCAAGGGTTAATAAAACTAATCATCATTCATGATCTAGATAGGCAGCAGATAGTTTGGGATAATTTCGTTAACCCTGAGACATAGGAACTGGAAATAAACCCTAACAGAACCGAAATTGAGCCCCCCAGGGTAAATACACCAAGAAGAAAAAGGACTCAAAACTCAACGTCGGAGCCAAGCAGGCAAAAAGGGTCCAAGACACTCCAAGGAACCTCGAATCTCATGGAGGAAGCAGAACCATCCCATGCACCCTTGCAAGAGTTAGAGGAGGAAATGGCTCGAGTCCTAGGATAAATAAGGATAGAATATGAATCAAGAAACCCATTGGGAGTAGGGGAGCAAGAGAAATTTTTTTATAAATCCACCACCCCCAGTATCTCTGGTCAAACTGATGTCCTACCTGACCAAGAGGAACTACAAGATGATGAGGCTCTATCCTCTATCGATAATTATGAACTGTACAGTGATGGGCAGACAAAGGAGAGAATGGAGTGACAAGATCATTCAGGTGACATTGTCCTTGTGGAGCAGAGCACACACAGAGAGACAACCCTTTTGTCACCAGGAGGTAGCATCGCTCCTCCTAGTCAGGACCCTCACATTGAAGTAAATTCTGAAGACGTAATCAGAAACACCATTTTATACACCATCTCTGAAAAGGGGAATTCCGCTCCCCTACCACCTGTTGAAATAAGGAAAAGTGAAGATTCAAATGAAAGGAGAAGTGAGAAACAAAGAAGGACCTGCAAGAGATTGAAGAAATTGGTAAAATATCTGAGAAAACAACTGAAGAAAGAAAGAAGGGCCCGGAAGCCAAAGAAAGAAACCTCTATTGAAGGAACTCAAACAGAACCAATAAATACTGTCAAAAGAGAAATGCAAACTGACTTAGTCGACACCGTGGAAACTGGATTAAAAACCAATTTTATAACTACTACTAAGGCTGAAATACAGACCAACCTAGCAGACACCACCAAGGCTAAAATTCAGACAGAACTAGAAAACACCATCGAAGCCTCCACCCAAAATGAGCAGAAGGTTATAGAGGAAAAGGGGACCCAAACAGAGGAATCCCCTACCTACGCCCATCTAGTAGAGAAAGTTTCCAACTAGAAATTACGCAATGAACTAGTGCAAGTGTGGCATGAACTAACACAGTACAGGAAGGAGGTGGTGCCATTAAAAGAATATTAGGCACTGCTAAAAAATTTCACTGACCTCTCCTCCACAGAAGATGAGACATTCGCCCAGCTTAGAGGAGAACAGGAAAAGGTTAAAGAGGTACAAGAGTAGGTGGATCAAGCTAAGAAGTGAATCTCTACAATTTTCTCTCTATATAATGATACGCTATCATGTAGAGCTTCGACAACCAAATATGCCTTGTTCCTAACAGAACGGTATTTACTCTTGAAATTTAAAGCTGTCAGGGCAGGAAAATCCACTACTTTCAGGACCATAGAAGAATTTGTCCATTGTTGTAATGAACAGGATGAGCAGGTCCAGTGCCTCCTCTATGAGCTTTACATGCATAAATTATTCTTAGAAGAAGACACAGACAACAAACCTAGCCCCTTTATAGGGGATGTCCGGCTGCAAACCTTCCTTTCATTTTCTAAAAACTAGATTAGGTGGGCCAAAGCCTATGACATATTCCAAAAAAGAGAGCATAGCCTAGATTTATGGGTTAGGGGGGAGCCTACAAAACGTCTGCAACTGATCATCCAACACAAAAAATTCATGAGAAGGCAAGGTGTGAGGACTAGGCTGGGGCCCATCCATAAAGATATCATAGAAAATGCACGAGAATGTTGAAAATGGCAACAAGAAATAGTGAAGGAGGCCTCCTGAAACATCTTTCCTGATCCTAGTTGGAAAGTGATCACCTAAACTAGGTGGGGACCACACATGTGATTTTTGTCGAAAAATCTATTTTTAGACTATGTCTATTTTTAGACATACGGAGCATGATTCGGGGATTCCAGTTGGAGATTCTTGAAGTATGCGACATATTGGTAAAAATAGATGAGACCCTTATTTTTAGGACCCAGGCTATTTTTAGACTGTATCTCCTAAAAATATGGAAGTCAAATATTATTTACCCTTAATAATATTTAGACTATAAACAGCAGTTTACTCTCTTGGAGCACTTCAGTTCGAGTCATGGAGGTGGCTCATGCAACTGACAGAGGAATCATGTGGTTCCTAGGGTTTGATGGCATCTTTCATGTTAGACTTCAGTTAGACTCATGTGGCAGAGTTTTGGTGGAGTTGATTGAGGAGTTAATGGAGGTGGTGTTCTGGTTAACTAGTTGAACTAGTTGTATTTAGTTTAACTGGCTGATACACTAGAGATGAGTTGTGTGAATTAAATATTATTTAATTCACTAATTATTAACTCATTATTCAACTAAAGAACACATCAGTTTAACTCAGTGCATGGACAGTTCAGTGGCGACAAGTGAAAGAGGTAGATGAAAGGGTGAGTACAGCTATCAGTTGGAGGATCAATTGTGCATGAGATTTTCACCACACTTGGAGGAAATTACCAATGACAATTGCGCAGTTGGAGCCAGTGAGATTCGAACCTGGATCTCTATTTATACCAGCCTTGATTGCGCAATAGAGGCAGAGAAGTAGTGGGTGTGTTTTGAACCTGTGACTTGTTCAAAACCAAGCTAGTTTTTGTGCAGCTTTGGGAGATAGTACTGAGTACTTGTGAGGAGTTTGTACTATGTATTTGCTGCATGTTATCTCCATTTATAATATACTATACCTGGGGGTTTTCATATATAGGCTTTCCCCATACATACTGTGTTAATGTGTGTGATGATTTGATGTGCTATCGCTTCTATTATTTCCGCATGTGACAATTAATTGTAGAAGAAGGCTATGTGTTATGCATGCAATTCGAAATTGATGTATGATCGGGTTAATATTCATTGAAGAAGTGATTTATTCAGCTAATTTCTACATAGAATACTTTGGGGACATTCGTGAAGTGGCCTTAGTAGCAGCCAAGAAAAGATGGATGGCCTCCACGAACAATGTGAAGAATAGGTAGCCATTCAGTTATAGGAATTTTAAGGCTGCTACCTCCAGATTCCTCCCATACAATAGCCTGGTATACAGCATGGGGCCTGCCTGGTTGGGATGTAGAAACAGAAGTCCTCTCCTCTGGTATCCTCCTGAGGATTATAATCACAATTACAAATTACCAGAAGGATCCACAGGCACTTCCTTTGCACTCATGAAATGAAAACAAGGCTTCAGAGCATACAATGAAAAGGCCTACCCTATCTACTCCTTAATGCAGCTACATCTCAATCATCTGTTTACATGAGGACATGCAACTAGGTAAGAAGGGGATTATGTTGGGCCCAAATTAAGGTATGTTCTCACCTTGTAAGTACATCAAATTATGTTATAATTTCGGGGAATTCCTCTTCATATTAACAATAAAGAGAATAAAAGATTATGAAAATGAGAACAATTAGACTAATGATGAAAATGATGTTTTTGTAATAGAAAATTGAATTCTCTTATCTCCGCATGCAAGAAGGTAGAATTGCTGGACCAAAAGGAAACAAAAGCTAACCAACGGACGCAAACATATGAGATCTCGGTAACTCCGAGCGGCTGACAGAAGGCAGACAAACGAATTTGAGTCCAAGAAATCAAACGATAGCCACGCACAATGGGCTATCATTTGGGAAATACTTTTGCATTTTTGAAATATCCTTTAAAAGGGAGAAGGATGGATGAGAAGTTGAGTCAAAGAAAGGATAGGAAATTCATTCTGTAATTGACACATCAGATACAGTCTGTCTAATTGTATTTTGGTAACATCACTAGATGTAATATAAAGCTTTGAACAATAATATTTTGAAGTTTTTACTGCGCAAGGGCTTTTGGTGGTCTGGGCCTAACCTCTGGAAGTTCCACGCAAGTTTTCATACTCTGTGTAGTTGCAGAACCAATGCTTAAGTATCTGATGCAATTGTAAAGTATATTTCCATTCAATAAAGTTACAGTTCTCTTTCTTCAGGATTGCTATAAATCGCGTTCTTGAATTATGACAATCACAATCGTATTTTCCGACTTATGGCAATATTTCATTATCAGTAGATAGTTCCAATTATTTTAATACCATTTCATTTGAGTTACAGATCATAGAATAAGTTGATTTCAATGTTATATTTCTTTATGAATTGGATTCTTCTTTTAGCATAATGAAGCGTTCAACTGTCGATCAATGTTGATTAATTAAGTCATAAAGAGAATTCCATTGCAAAATTACTTAAATAATTGATGTACGATTTGTTTAAATCACTTCAGTTATAATGTTGTTCTATTACTTCTCATTTAGTTATACTGTCATTCCATTACTGCTCAGCTAGTTATACTGCTATTCTATTACTGCTCAATTAGCTAGACTGCTGATTCAATTCAATTCCATTACTCTTCAACTTAGTTAGACTGTTGTTCCATTCAATTCCATTGTTGTTCAGTTTATTTAGAACATTGTTTAATTCAATTCAATTGCTGCTTGATTTCTCTAGATTGTTGTTCAGTTCAGTTAGACTGTTGTTTAATTCAATTAGATAGCTTCTCAATCTTGTTGCTCAATCTTAGGTTAAAAACCAATCCAAGCCACCCCTCGTAGGATAAGCAAACTTAGGAAGTTATCAAATTCTTCCTCATAAGTGACAAGGAGTAACTATTAGATCACATGACTCGTATATATTGTGCCAACACTCTTGATATAAGAAGACTTACCCCGAGTTGATAATTAAATGAAAAAGCACTAGAATCGTCAATAATAATCCACCTCTTTGAACACCAAAAAGGGTAATGATCAATCAAGAAATACAGAAGAAGAAGACAGTAAAGAGGAAGAAAATGAAGAGGAAGAGGTAAGTGATGAGGAAGAATGCATGGAAGAGGGAGGAAATGAATATGAAAATATCAGTGGTGCTGAAGGTAGTGCAGAAAAAAAGGATGAAGCACCTAGTAGTCAAAACAATGAAGATGAGGCTCATGTAAATGATGCCAATATCAGTGATAGTGATAGCCCAAAAGTCAATGAAAAAAATGAATATGCCAAAATAAGTGAAGAAGAAGAAATTGAGGCTCATATCAGTGAAACAAATATCAGTGAGGCAGAGGAAAACAGTGAAGAAAACAACAGTGCAGAAATCAGTGAGGAAGGATCAAGCAACAATCATGATGGCCATGATATTAGTGGAGATGATGATAATAATGATGATGATGATGACACTAATAATGAAAACAGGAATATCATTGATGAAGTAGAGAGCATGGAGAAAGATGATAGCATCCATGAGATCAGCCATGAAAGCCATCAAGACAACAAAGCTATTAATGATGATGATAGTCATGGTGGGAGAAATGGTGAAGACACCAAAATGAGAAAAATTGAACCTTTGTCTTTAAATTATCAAAGAGGAAGTAGGCATGTGTTTTCCGCCTCTAAAATTCAAGGGGCCATGCCTTCCACTTCAATCAAGCAGCTGGACAAAGGAAAAGAGAAATTCATAGAGGAAAATGAAGTAGAACAGCATGAGACCGAGTGGGAATTTGAACTCATTCATGTTGACAATGATGATGAGAACGAGGCAAGGGTCACAAGAATGCTAGTCAAAGGTAAGGATGCTCAAATCAAGGATTTGAAAGATAGCCTAGCTAGTGCCAGGAATGTCATCCACTATTATGAGACTGAAAACAAGCATTTGGAGGCACAAAAGGCCATTTATGAGGTTAGGGTAATTAGAGCCTGAAAAGAGGCTAAAAGGACCAATGTTAGGCTTGATGAAGTCTTGGGTGTTTTTTATGAGAGTGAATATGAAGAAGGTCATCTGTCTAGAAGAAGGCCATCGACAATGGGCTTGAGGAAGGCCTTGGTCAAGGAGAAGGAGCAAGAAACAGCATTGGCAGAGCAACTCACTCCAAGTGAGCTACTTGCCATGGAGATTAAGTATGATCGGGAGCCTTGGTTAGAGAGGGCTAATACATACTTGGAGGATCAGCTATCAAAGACAAAAAGAGACCTTGGCCTTCAGAAGAAAATGGCCAAGCACTATGCCTTCAGAAATCAAATTGCAGGGGCCAAGCTCAAAAGAGCCCTTGCAAAAATTCAAGCACTCAAGGAGGAAAAATACCAATCAAACCTTGAAATCCTAGCTTATGCTTCTCTACAAGCATCCCAAACACCATGAGGGAGATATTTTAAAATTTTGGCAATTTTTTGATATTTTTGGGTTTTTGACTGATTTTGAGGGCCAAGGGGTTTTTCTACAAGCATCCATTGGAGATAAAGTTTACATTTTTGGATTCATCAAGGCAAGGGAATCCTGCACACCAAATTTTAGATTATTTGGAGCAGTTTTGGCCCTCCAAAAGGTCCAAAAACATGCAAAATTTCACCTTTCTTCCATGTTTTTAGGGTTGGCGCTGCACCCTTAGCAGCCCTACAAGTTTTGGTTTTTGGACTGGTTAATGGAGCCCGATCAGAAAAACAAGGGATTTTTTGGAAATTAGACTTGATAGGCTTTCCAACGAGCCATCACAGAGCTTATTCCGACATTGAGAAGGCCTTCAAAATTCAGCTGCAAGGTGACCCAGTTTTCTCGTGCAGGCACTGCGCCCTTAGACCTCCATGTTGTGCCCTTATGCGCAAAAGTCAACAAAAGACACTCATTTATGGAAAATGGATATTTTTGTGGATTTTTGGGCAAATCACTCCAAATTTAGGTGTTATAAGTTATTTTTCATTTATTTCATTAGATATTTTATGCCTTGGGCCTTGCATGGTCTCTTTGGACATAAATGGTATTTATGAGTATTTACGACATTTTCAAACCTTTCTTAGGGTTTTGATCCCCTTTTATTGTTAAATACAACATTGAGGCCTCATTGTATATGTTGGATATTTGTTGAGCATAATATGAGATAGAATTGGAGTTTATTGGTGAAATTGGTTTTTGATGAATTGTGATGGCTTTGGACTGTGCATCCATGGATTGAGCACACTCTTAGGATTCATAAAGATTGGTTAGATGGTGATGTATTCCACCTTTGTCTTTTTTTTCTTCAGTTTCATTATGTTCATGTTTTGCTTGATCAAAAGACAGAAATAGAGAATAGGACTTCCTTCTTGGCACCCTACTTCTGCCTGCCTCTTTGATTTCTATGTTTTCCTCCTTGAAGTTTAGCTAACGAATTCTTAAATGCTATTTGGTTTTAATAAAAATTTATGTTAAAGCTATATTTGTTTGCAATTAATGTTCAGAGAATCCTTTCTGCTCTCTAAGTTTACTTATCTGTTGTTTTAGGTCTACTTAGTATTGTTTGATTAAAGAATCCTTTATTGCTCTTCAATTTTTTCTATACTATCATTCTGAAAGCTTTTTCCTTGTTCTTGGTATGTTAAAGGATCCTTTATTACCTCTTAACTTACTTTATTCACAACTCCCTGTTCTTTTCACGCACAGAAAACCTATTTAGATCCATTTGGCCTTGTTAAAATTTCCCTAGGATACACCTTTGACCTACTTTTTCACTCTTCAAAACCTTTGCAGACTCCATAGCCCAATGGAATGATTCTCTCTTACTCTACCTATTTTCTTGAAAACTTATCCAACCAAACAAACAAACAAACCCTAGACCTAATAACTAGCCTAAAATCAAAACCCTAAAAGCTTAACAAGTTAAATCCTTTCATAAAATCATAGAGAGAGCCCTCTCTGAGTCTAGGAAGGATAGGTCCTAGGACTCCAAAGACTAGTTTGATCTTACCCCTATTCATTTTTTCTGCCAATCTAGAAAATTACGGGGACCTAACAGGAACAAACTCTAGGATGGTGATTTTCTAAACTCATAGATCTGGAAAATCCTTTCTGGATTATCTTGGGTTCCCATCACATTGGCCAAACCTTGAATCTTGGCATCATCAGAGATCCTGAGCTCCATAGATCTACATTTCCATTTGAAATAACTGCATGTACATCATCAGCAAAGGGGACAACGCAGTATTTCTTCCTATATCTCTCCATTTACACAGTGCTAGTTGTAGCATGTTTGTAGGGTCATTCTAGGCCACCTCTTTGGCTAGAGTATCTCTATTTTTACATTGTTGTAACTATAATATATCTCCAATGAATAAAATGGCTCAGTTTCTCTGTACATTCTGATGTTGTCTTTAGATTAATTTTTTTCTTTGTTGTTGTTCAGATTTTTTTTCAGTATTACTGCATTCTCCCTTTTGGGATATTACAGTGGTATCAGAGCATGATCTTTGGCTCATCTTGTGGACACTTCATCTTTTGCATCAAAAGAAGAAGCAAATAGTAGAGATATACTATAATGGAGGGATTAAGTTTTTCATTTTTCTTGAGAAATATGAATTAACTCTCCAAGGAGATTAATGGGATGAAGGAAGAAAGGAAAAAAGAAACCTTAAGAAGGTTTTGTTAGCCCCCCATAAATTTTTTGACAAGCAAACAGGGGGCTAAAATGTTGTTGAGCCTTAAAGGAATGCATTTCCCCTGAAAACACATCATCCTTGAAGTCTCCTTGTGCCTTTTGTCCTTTGATAAAATCCCCTCTGTTGATTTCCATTATAAAGCCTCTTTGTTTGTCAAGAAATGCCCAAAAACCTCCTTTTCCCTCTTATTTTCCCCCCACTTAGCTTCTATTTTGTCCCCTTTTGTCTCCCCTTCTAATTCCCCTTTTTACCCTCTAAAACCTCCCAAAATCCCCTTCAAATTCTACCCATATCCCTTGTTTGGGCTAATTCACCCTTTATCCCTCCATCGTTCCCCTTCCTAACCTTTAAATCACATTTAAATGGGCAAAATCCCACTTTCCCACCTTATAATAAGGCCTAACCCCTTTTCCCCTTTTTCCGATTATAATTGCATTATAAATCATTTAAATACATATGCGATCGAATTAAAACCACTTCCCCTCCATGACCCGTGGAGCTTTATAATAAAACGTTATATTATAAAGGCCCCACCGTGTTAACCACTTCCCCTTTCATACCCTGTAAGCTTTGGTAACAAAGTTTATGTTATATATATATATATATATATATATATATATATATATATATATATATATATATATATATATATATATATATATATTGTCGCTTTTAATCGCAAGTAACAATATGTTAGAGTCGCAATTGCAATATTTTGTGGCAGAAGTCCTCCGATAGGTCATAAATATTTGCGTGCGATTGATGTGACTTGGCTTCGTGCATAATCGCCAATCACTTCCTAGGTCCAATAACGCCCTTGTTCCTCCGATCGCTCCGATCGCACTCCCCGCCGATCGCTTTCCCCTTCGATTGATCGCATCGCATGTTTTCCCTATTGTGATTGCGATTAGTCCCCGCTCCCGATCTTGAATTGCGATTGACACAGGGCCCACCGTACCATACCTCCGCCGGTTCATATATTAAAGGGTTTTCCCCTTTGTAAATGGAAAATGTGTTATATTTTCATGTTTACAAAGGTTTTCCATTTCACCATTCCCAATCGCATCAGAATGTTTTATATGTATCACTCCGCCCTACTCCCGCCTTCGATTGCGATTGCGATTCGCCTCCCTCTCCCGATTCCAATCTCCGATTGGGATTCCCGGTCCCACCACTTAACTCTTTCACTCATCCTCATAATAAAGGGTTTTTCTTTGTTAAACCCAAATTTTGGTTTTATTTCAAAATACAAATGGTTGTTTCCAATCGCATCAGAAATTTTGTTTGATATATATGTATCTCTGGCCCGCTCCGATTTGCGATTGCGATTTCCATATGAGTCTCACCTCATACGCATTTCCGTTACATTTCGTGCATTTCCACCAAAGTCTAAAGTTTCTCATTTTTCATTAAAGTTCTTTGTTTCATAGTTATTCCACCCGCTGTTCATAAATCACCCACTGTTCAATCTCCGCCACTGTTCCTTCGCCTCCGCAACATTTCTCCATCGCCGCCTGGGTTTGTAACAGGTCTATTGCATTATGCAGATAGCACAGAGAGGCCATTTCATCATTTTTCAGCGGATCAGCAGAAGAGATTCAAAGGGGGTTGATGCCTATTATTGATGTAATTAATGTTTAACCTCGCATTCAAAGAATCAAGGCACAGTTTTAAGACTTAAGCACGCAAAGGGTCATATCCGCGTTTTGATATCAACAGAATGCATTCCTCCAGGAAGGAAGTTTACCTACAACACTCCTCATATCTCCTCGAGCCCTGAAACGGTTAATTATACTGACAAAGCTTCTTAAAGACTGTCTGGACAACAGTTATGAAAGTATGGAGAGTCTTGCAGTTTTCCCATCCATGTCATTTATTCCAGAAGGCTAGCACAGAGCTCCAAACAGCCAGAGAGGTTCTTCACGAAATACCAAAGGTCAAAATCGACCTGACAGAGATCTCCAAACCAATCTACAGAGTACTTACAGCGATGCAGGTGCTATTAAGCAAAGTGGGCTCAGGCTCTTCCACCACGCTGTCTTAATGAACACATTTAATTTATATCTACCCCTGTTATTCTGATTCTCATATAAGAATTCCCAAGAACAAATTGGACAGGTTGTTGTTCGGCTGTTGCCATTGTAGTTTGAAGGGATTCATTTATGACTGTTAGAACAGTCTTGGGAGAGATTAGCAGAGTAGTTTTTATGTAGTAGGCTAGGAGGAGAAGTATGGATTGTAACAACCATTGAGCTCAGTGTATGTGACTGGTTTTGTATCAATTAATCAAAGCAAATTTCACAGGATCTTGGTCTATTACTATTGGTGATGTCTTCTAACTTTGTTTATTACATTTCATATTGTTTCATTTTCTGCTCGCTTGCATCAGAAAAATGGCATAGGATTTACCCTTGTTAGGTACCCTATGTCTCTTCTCTCCTTACCTTCAATGTTTTCTGCTAAATGTGTTATCTGAGGGTTGATTTCAGTCAATTTAACCAACATAGTGGATGTTATTTCCTGCTCTCTGATGTATGAATTGAATGGATCAACTCTCAGATGTTCTTGTTTGGTTTAAGCTGGAATATTTGGGAACACTGGGGATTAGAGTTAGCCCTGTCCACTAGGATCCTTGTGCGACCAGTTGGCCTTTCTAAGATCTCTTTGTTAAACTTATCTCTGTTTTCCCTTGGAGCATGCTAAAGCTGACCTGGAGTTAAATGACCTTTGGTCCAATCTATAAGCTGCCCCTTTGTCCCTCCTTTGAGAGTTGCCCATGAGTATGTCCAAGCAGGTCTGGAGTTAAATGACCTCTGTCCTGATCTATAGACAAAAACTGGGTTGCTTTCCTTCTCTCACTTTCTTTCCTTAATGTTCCATCCCACCATCTATCTAAAGGATCCTTTAGTATAGATGACTTGCCCTTTGAAAGCTTTGGCTAGTTGTTTCAAGTAATTCCCTTTCACGAGTCCATAGCCCAATGGATGGCACTCTCTTGACCTATCCTCCTTGTTGAAACATCCTGTTGTTTTGTTCTTTCTCCCATTACCTTCTCAGCCTATGATCTCATGACCAACCCAGCATCTCACCAACCAAATCATTTAAAACCCCCCTTTGTGCTTCATACCTAGCCTAATATCTCATTCTGAGCTTCAAAGATATATCATTCTCTGTTTTATCGGAGAGATCCCTCTCCGGGTCCAGGAGGGCTAGATCCTTGGGCCCCAAAGTGGTTTGATGTTGTCTTATCTTTTGGTATTGCTAAATATACCAAAACATAGGAACCCCAATAGGTTTCAATATGAAGAAGGTCTTAATACTTCTTATCAGTAACAAAGAAGACCGTAGGATCACAAATCTCCTCATAGATCTACTATACGCACTTCCTCTAAAGAAGGTGAATGGTATAGAAATGAAGAAAGAAAATAATCTGAGACTCATGAGACTCTCAATCTGTATCTTGAAGAGTACAAAGCAAAATATAGAGCATTCAAGGAGATTCTAACTCTCCAACAATTCGTCCAAATCAAAGAAGAAATAGGATCCTATAGCAGCAATAGAAGAAAGAGGAACAATAAATTCTATTTTCCTACATTTGATGGATATTCTTCAAGCACTGTTAAGGCTTGGAGGAAAGAGTTAGATGCATTTTTCAGGCTACATCCTGTGGGTGAAAAAGAGGTTGTCGAGACTGCAACACTTCATCTTCTAGGTGAAACCAATGATTCGTTGTTTGGTCACATGGAGCATGCAAAGGTGACTAAATATTTAGATTTCTTTCACAAGTTGAGGAAGAAGTTTGATGTGAGAAAACCATATATATGTCACAAAGAGACATTTCCTAAGGGAACGAAGGAGGATGTTCATATTGTCACTCTGGACAAAGAGTCACTACATTCACCACCAGCTGCAGAAGTACTTGCATCTGGAGAAGAGACGCTTGCAAATTTTCAAGATAGTCTTGAGCTATTGACACATAGAGTCCCATGCATGATTCAAGATATGTATAATAAAGAGGAGGTATATTCTAGCACTGGTACACTTGGAGAAGAGCAGCCATCACTCTTACCAGCAGTTGGAGAGATCATTGCGCTAGAAGAGGAAACTCTTGTGATCTTGCAAGATGTTTCTGAATCTTAGTTGATACAAGGTATGCATCCAATTCCATCTCATATTGTTTCAGTACCTCTTATTGAAACCTATGGGAACATGACATCAAGGCTAATGCATAACCAAGGGTTAGAACAACATGATGATTTGAAGTAGCAACATATCATTTCATAGCGGACCCTTGATCTAATCAAGGAGGAAATGAAAAACCATCCCAGTTTGTCAATGTTAAACTACATTCAACCCTTTGAGTTGAAATTTAGAATTATAGAAGATGGGATGAGCATGGCCCTATGTACAATGGTTGGTTATGAGATCAGCATTATCACTTTCTTTGAGACACCATATACATCATCCTATAGATCTACAATACTATTAATAAGCAGCAATGAGAAGAAGAGGACCCATTTCTTATGGGAGAAATCATATGGCAACTTTATTCATGAAGGCATGGAGAGAAAGATGATAGATGGTAGACATCTTGAGATGGGTAATATTTTCCCCTTTCTCAATGAGCATCCCATAGCTCAAAAAGAAATTTCTACCCACAACAGATCCAGAACCTCATTGGTTTTGGAAGGCCATTGATGAGAAGAAGGTCTCATTAAGAGATCTCATTGGAGGTGCACTTCAACATTTCATGTGTGCAAAGTTCTTCATCAGTTTAAGGTGAATGGTATTCTAGAAAGGGAGGATACCATGTTTATGCAGAACATCATTCATCATCCACATTGGGATGAGTGGGTGAGGATGATAAGAAAGGGGTTACATGACCACTTGCAGATATATGACATGGGCCAGCAAGAAGCTTGGTTACGCCGGTTGCTCTTGGGTGATTTTTTTTACTGCCTAAAGGCTCCTATTTCTTTGATCCATGCCTTGAATAACACTCATGTAATGAAGAAGGAGGAATGGCTGCACTGGATGCTCTTGGGTGAGTACGGTTACCACCCAATAACTCATATTTTTCTGATTCATGCCTTGTGTATCAATGGTAGAATGCAACAGAAGAAGGCATGTTCACTTGGGTTGTCCATGAGAGAGTTTTTCCATCACATGAAATCTCCTATGTCTATGTGTTCTGTATTATGTAAAACTTGGCATGATGCTCTCATGATGTGTATTAATGGTGCTTACTTGAATTGGGATGATATGACATTCCACATGTCTATCAGTATGTTTTTACTCCATGATGCACATGAGGAGGTGAGAAGGAAACAAGATCTCTTGTTGCTTTGGTTGATTTTGGGTGAGTTTGGCTTGTCCATATTATATGGGGGAGATGGAGGATGGTAGCAAGAGGCCCTACTCCGGTGGTTACTGTTTGGAGAGTATGGTTTGACATCTTTATCTACCCATATGTCTCTATTTATTCTTTTACATAATGTAGGAATGATGCTTGGATCCAACAAGGCCAACACGGCTGAAGATGAGGGCATGTCAATGCTCAATGTACTTCATGAAACATGGGATGTAGAAATGCTTTGTGAGATGGGACTTTTCCTTTGTGAGGAGAACCACTTTATTTTATGTATCTCATGTATTGATGATGATGTTGGATATCATATGGTTTTCACTTGGTACTTCTTGGAGAAACGAGGAAATCCAACTATATAGTTGGAGGTCATTCTATGCCTTCTTAAGAGACAACTTTGGAACCAAACATGCATAACACATTGCAACAAATGGAGGAGGCCTTCCTTATGTGGATGTTATTTGGAGGGGAATGGATTGCTTTGCATCTATTTTTGTAGTTTCTTGAGAACAAGAAACATTTTGCTGGGGAGGACTGTAATAATCCCAAATTTTCACATGATATTTGGAATATTAGAGTTCTTAATTTTCTTAATTAATTAAGTAAATAAAAGGGTGGAGGGACCCATAATCCTCAGGGATGAATAAGATCAAATTTTGATGTGTGAATGTGGATTAATTTAACATAGAACTACATAATTGAGTAGTGGAGCAGCTACTAATGTGAATGGAGTGGAGATCATGTCTCATTAATGAGATAGATCATGGAGGTTGAAGGAGTCATCTGAGATCATGGAGGGAATCTAATGTAAGATCATAGAACATTAATGATGAAGAGATGGAGGAAGTAGTGCATTTAATGCACACTTGATGGAGAGGGTACAAATTGCATGTAGACATGATGGAGGACTTGGAGGGGCAGCACAGTCAACCATGGAGGATTATGTCCACATGAACATCGCAGTTTAGAGGTGGGTTAGGGCTTGGGAAGGCTCACTTTGTATATAAAGGAGATGAAGGCAACATTAGAGGTAGGCTTCAGTTTATTATTTGATTATCTGTTTAGATCTGGATTTGTCAGGTGACATTTCCATGCACTCTTATGCTATTTAGCTAAGTTTGCAGTGTTGTTTAACACATGGTGTTCTCGAGCGAGAATCCCACCCTTACCCATAGGGTATGTTATCAATTATAACTTTGTGAAACATTACTTGACATGGTCATACAGTTCGTTTATCAAAGGTCTCAAGTTGGTATCAGAAAATTTCATTTTTTTTCATATTTAGCCTATCCTAAGGTTCAAGACCACCTCCATTTTATCTCAATCCACCCCATTCGGGTCATGTCATGTCCCATTAGTCATCGTTTGCTATCAGTTTCCATTTCTCAAGTGTTTAAATTCTGAAAAGGGACACTTTAGCCAGTTTTACCTATTTTATTAGCATTTTACACTTTGAAATAGCAGTTTTCACTACGAAACTGCCTAATAGTTTCGTAGCGAAACTGTCAGAAAATGAACTAGCTACACTACGAAAAATTGTTTTCCTATATGTTTTGTAAAACTTGATACAAGGTTTCAGTTCATGATTAGAGGAGTTAGGGTGGATGTCATTCGACTCTGTTAGGGTTATTTCAAACGTACAAATCCAACTCTGATGTCATTGTTACCCCTTTTAACATGCATTGCAAGATTAAGGCATGAGTTGTCATTCAAAAAATAAAAACTTACCCAATTAGTCTTTTTTTCATACTCTGTTTTATCTTTGCATGTTATTAGATTTCTGGAGAGTTGCTTCATCAAGCCAAGCAGGTTGCTAGCATTTTCAGAGGTTGCAGGTGTCATCTAGCAAGTGAGGATGAGAAGATATAAGCTCACCATGGCTACAAGGAAGAAAAATAACAAAGGTGGTCACTGCCATAGGTATGAGCCTATGGATATGAATTTTTTAAATGAATACCCAACTACCTTGGAGGTATTTAGAAGAACGGGTTGCTTGCAGTTCTATCAAATATTGCAGGGGTGCCATTTGCAGGTTTCAAAGGATTTTGCTAATAGTTTCACTGGAATAGCCACAAAGGTGGGAATTTTAAACCTCACAGTAACACCAAAAAACGTTTCAACAGTAACAGGAATCCCTAGAAGAGGGGAACAATGGTTTAAAGGCATGAAGTTCACCATGCAGGATTGTAGAGAGTTCATCAAGCCAAAGCCTAGTGAAATTGATCTCACAAATGCTATCCCAAGGAGTTACATGAAGGAAAAATTTTGAAAGATGTTGTTGATCATTCAGAAGTACTTCACCCTTGAAGGAAGATTTCACATGGTCTACTCCTACCACCTCAGGCTTCTTTGGCATTTTGTGGGTAAGAGTTCACTTGACTTGCCCTTTTATTTATATAGAGGTCTAGGTAAAATGTCAGACAAGGTTCAAGTTAAAAAAGAAGGAAATTAAACTTCTCTTTTTCACCATGTTTTTATTAATTTGTTGGTGTTAGAGGATTTAAAGAGATTAGACAGAGATTGGGAATCCTTTTTGTTCATGATTGGTTTTGAAGTTGATGTTGTTACTCCTAAGAGAGCTTCCAAACCTAGATATATTCATCACCTACAGTGGCAGAGGAAATTGAAGAAAGGAATAGATCATCCCCACTAGAACCAGTGAGCATGGAGATAAAGCCTTTGCAAAATATTCAAACACCTAAAACCACACCTGCAAAACAAAATACAACAGTTAGCAAACATGGCAGCAAGAGAGTTACTAGGAGCCAAACAATGGTTAAGGTTTATTTAAAGGACATCTTGCATGCAATTTATATTGAAGAAACTCCCATTGTCCAAGCTGAATACATAGAAGAGGGAGGAAGAAAGCTTAATAAAGGCAAAACAACTACAAAATTGGAGTTTTCAGGTGATGATGTTGGTTTCATGTTTCAACATAATATCCAAAAAGGGAGAATGCAGTAATACTTAAACACAATATAAGAATCGCAACTAAGTAAAAAATAAATCTAAAGACAACATTATAATATACAAAGAAGCTGAGCCATTTTATTATATGGATATAAATTAGTTACACAATGTATAGAAAATTAGTATATCTAGCCCTAGAGATGGCCTAGACTCACCCTACAATGGTGCTGCAACTAGCATTGCGTAACTGGTGAGCTTACAGAAGCAATATTGTGTTGTCCCTTTTGCTGCTGATATACATGAAAATGATGCAAAAGGAAATGCAGTTATAGGGATCTCAAGAGCTCTGATGATGCCAAGATTCAAGATCTAGACAATGTGATGGGTTCCCAAGATAACCCAGAAAGGATTTTCCATATCTACAACTTTGGAAAATCATCCTCATAGGGTTTGATCCTTTAGTTGCTAGGATTACAGATCTGAAGCTAGATCTAGCAAATAGATGGCTGAAATATGTCACAAGATCAGATCTAAGCTTGAAGGGTTGATCCCTCCTTCAGATCTACAAGCTATAAGCTCTAGATCTAGCTTCTTAATCCTCCAATGATGATTATAGTTTCCGCTACACAAATGCTCATAAAAAATGCACTATAAAGGAAAGAGAGGTTCTATGCCTACTGAAATATGCTGCAATAGACTCGAGGCTGATGGAAATACTGATGGAAAAGTGATGGGATGATCCCTCACAGGATTACTAGCTGAAATGCTAGCAACTTCCTTCCTCCCTTGGATATGCAATAGTGGAAAACATAATTATGGATGGAATTACTGCTTCTAGGATGTCAATAAATCTTATCTTGATGCTAGATCTGAAATGAATCTCTAGGAATGTTGATCTTCAAGCCCAAGGTGATAGGAATATTCCTACACCGGTTCTCCAGCTCAAATATTGAAGACAACCCCCACCTTCCAACTGATCTTCAGAAATTGCATAATTTCTGAATACAGATGTTCTGTAGATGATGGGAAATATAAGTGGCATCAATGCCTGATGTAAAATGAAGTACAAACCTCTCTCCAAATCTACTCAAAGAAAGAGGAGAGACTCCCGATCAGGAACACCCTCTGCTAAAAAACACTTGCAATCTTTGCTAAATAGCCCAAGAAAGCATGGAATGTCACATGAAAATTCCAGGTCTAAACAAACCTCAAAATATGTATTCAAGAGCCTCCTTCCTTGTTTCCTTCATCTCCTTTATATATTTTTTCCTTCCCATGTCTTGGCCCTCATCTAAAATGCGATGTGCATGTGGACAAGATCCTCCATGTTTGATTGTGTTGTCTCTCCAACTCATCCACCATGTCTAGGTGCAATGTACACCCTTTCCATCATGTGTGCATTAATTGCACAACTTCCTCCATCATCTCATCATGAATGCTCCATGATCTTTTGTTTGATCCCTTCCAAGAGCTTAGTTGACTGTATCAACCTCCATGATCTATCTCATTAATGAGACATGATCTCCAATTCCATTCACATTAGTAGTTGCTCCACTACCTCATTATGTAGATATAAGCTTAATTAATCCACATTCACGCCTAAAAAGTGGATATTTATTCATATTGAGGATTATGGGTCCCTCCACCCTTTTATTTAATTAATTAATTAAGTTTATTAAGAACTCTAATATTTCAAATATCATGTGAAAATTTTGGAATATTACAGTCCTCCCCAGCAAAATGTTTCTTGTCCTCAAGAAACTGCAACAAGTGAATGCTACAACAAAAATTCTCCCTCCAAATGGCATCCTCATGTGGAAGGCCTTCCCATTTGTCACAATGTGTCATGCATGTCCGACTCCAAAGTTGTCTTTCTAGAATCTCTAGAATGGCCTCCAATTGAAAAGTTAGATACCCTTCCTCATCAATGAATATCCAAGTGGAAACCATATGATGATCAAAGTTCTCCTCTATACATGAGATACATAAGATAAAGTGGTTCATTCCCAAAGTGGAAAGTCCCAACTCATGAAATATCCCTCCAACCCATGATACATATAGTAGATTACATACATCAATGCCCTCAACATTAGCCATGTTGGCCATGTAGGAATCAAACATTACATCGTCATAGTGAAAAAAAAGAAGTAGATACATATGGGAAAACATGAAAAATGTCAAACCATATTCTCCTAATAACAACCAACATAGCAAAGCCTTATGTTGCCATGCTAGATCATCATGAAAGCAAGTAAGAGAGCCATTCTCTCTCAAAAGAAGCCACCACAACAATGCTTATTTTTTCCATGCCAAATCATCAATGAGAATATGAGAGCCATACTCTCTCAATAGAATCTATCTCAACAATTCCTCTTGCTGCCATACCACCTCATCATTGCACCAAATGTAGTGGCCATATTGCCTCAAGAGAAGCCACCTCAATAAGGCCTCTTGTTGCCCCATGACATCATCATTATACCATGTACAATGACCATCATCACCCAACAGAAGCCAACGCTGTAAGGCCTCCTGTTGCCATCATCCAACAATGTTGTGTAATGTATGGGAAGAAATAAACCCATATTCTCCCAATAGTAACTATATAAACGAGGATTCTTGCTACCACCTTACATTATCATGGTGCCAGTCATGGAGAAACAATATATTAGTGGACATGTAAAATGTCTCATCAACATAATACAAACAAGCTCCCTTATGCCACATCATGTGGGAGTTATGCTTTCTCCCAAACCCAAGTACATACATGAACATTAGATACATCCCAAACAGAAATACATGAGAAATATCCCAAACAAGAGTAAATACATGGACATAAGATATAACATGTGATGTCCAAATTCTTTCATCAATAACCAAAGTAACCATTCCTTCTTCTTCTACATTCTTCTAGTCATGTGTAAGGCATGAATCAAAAAATTATGAATCATTTAGTGGTAACCATACTCACCCAAGAGCAACTAGCACAACCATGCTTCTTGCTGGCCTATATCATATATATGCAAATGGTTTGGCAACCCTTTTCTCCATATCATCAACCATTCATCCCAATGTGGATGATGGATCTCATTCTGCAAATACTTGGTATCCTCCCATTGTAGGACACCAACCTCCTCAAATTGTTTAAGAACCTTGCACTCCATGAAAGGTTAAAGTGCACCTCCAATGAGATCTCTTAATGAGACCTTCTTCTCATCCAGGCCTTCCAAAATCAATGAGGTTCTGGATCTGCTACAGGTAGAAGTCTCTCTTTGAGCTGTGAGATGCTCATTAAGAAAGTGTCATCAAGAAAGGATAAAAGATCTCTCATCTCAAGATGTCTACCATTCATCATCTTAACCTCCATTTCTTCATGAGTGAAGCTACCTTCAGAATTCTACAAGAATAATGGAGCCTCTTCATTATCACTGCTACTAAGTGACAACGTTGTAGATCTGTAGGGTAATACATATGTTGTCTCAAAGCAAGGTACAATATTGATCTCATAACCAGTCATTGTACATATGATCATGCTCAGCCAATTTTATGAAACTCCATACTTCAACTCAAAAGGTTGAATGTATTCCATCCATGACAAACTAGGATAGCTTTTCATGTCCTCCTTGATTAGATCAAGGGTCCTCTGTGCTGTTATATGTTGCTGCTTCAAATCAACATTTTTTACTAACCCTTGGTTATACATTGGACCTGATGGCATGTCCTCATAAGTTTAAATATGATCTACTGAAACAATAGGTGATTAATGTGTATGCATACCTTGGATCAATTGATGTCTCGGAACTTCTTGCTAGAACACAAGAGTTCCTCCAATCTGGACAATGGTGTCTCCAACTGCTGGTAAGAGAGATGGCTTCTCTTCTACCAATGTACCAGCGCTGGAATCTTCCTCCTCTTCCTCATGCATCTCCTGAATCATGCATGGGACTCTAGGTGTCAATATCTCAATACTATCTTGCAAGGTTACAAGTGTCTCTTCTCTAGATGAAAGTACTTTCATAGCTGGTGGTGAATGTAGTGACTCCTTGACTAGAGTGACAATATTGACATCCTCCTTTGCTTCCTTAGGAAATGTCTCTTTGTGGAACATCTCTATATTCTTCACATCAAACTTCTTCCTCAATTTGTGAAAGAAATATGAATATTTAGTCACCTTTGCATTCTCCATATGACTAAACCACCAATCATTGGCTTCACCTAAGAGATGAAGTGCTACAATCTAGACCGTCTCTTTTTCAGCCACAAGATGTAGCATGAAAAATGTATCGAACTATTTCCTCCAAGCCTTAATAGTGGTTGAGGAAAATCCATCAAATGTAGGAAAATATAATCTATTATTCATATTCCTTCTATTGCTACTATAGGATCTTATTTATTCTTTGAGTTCAAAGAATTATTGGAGAGTTAGACTCTCTTTCAAAGCTCTAGACTGTTCCTTGTACTCTTCAAGATACAAACTGAGAGTCTCATGAGTCTCAGGTTCTCTTCTTTCTTGATTTCTATACCTCTCACCTTCATCAAAGAAAGTGGTCATAGTAGATCTATGAGGAGATCTATGATTCTCTAGTTTCCTTTTTTGCTGATAGGAAGTGCTTGGGCCTTCCTCTTCAAATCTTCTTCTTGGATCCTTCCATTGCCTTTCTCTCTTCATTTGAATGACCTCCTTGGTGAGATATTGCTTGGATCTAAAGAGATGAGTGGAAAAATCCTCCTTCATGATATATCTCATCTATCTACTTCTTCTTTTGATGAAAAAGAAGAAGTGTCCACAAGTTGAGCCAAAGATCATGCTTTGATACCGCTGTAATATCCCAAAAGGAAGAATGAAGTAATACTTAAACATAATATAAGAACTGAAAATAAGTAAACAATAAATCTAAATACAACATCATAATATACAGAGAGGCTAAGCCATTTTATTATATGGAGATAAATCAGTTACAAAATGTATAGAAAATGAGTAGATCTAGCCCCATAGATGGACTAGAATCACCCCATAATGGTGCTGCAACTAGCACTACGTAACTGGTGAGCTTACAGAAGAAATACTATGCTATCCGTTCTGCTGTTGATATACATGAAAATGTTGCAAAAGGAAATACAGATCTAGGGATCTTAGGAGCTTTGATGATGCCAAGATTCAAGATCTAGCCAATGTGATGGGTTCCCAAGCTAACCGAGAAAGGATTTTCCAGATCGAAAAATTTGGAAAACCACCCTCCTAGGGATTGATCCTTTATCTATTGGGATTATAGATCTGAAGCTATATCTAACAAAAAAATGGCTGAAATATGTCACAATACCAAATCTAAGCTTGAAGGGCTGATCCCTCCTTTAGATCTACAAGCTCGAAGCTCTAGATCTAGCTTCTCAATCCTCCAATGATGATTACAGCTGCTGCTACACAACTGCTCATAAAAATTGCAATATAAAGGAAAGAGAGTCTCTATGCCTACTAAAATATGCTGCAATAGAATCTAGGTTGATGGAAATACTGATGGAAAATTGAGGGGATGATCCCTAAAAGGATTTCTAGCTGAAATGCTAGCAACTTCCTTCCTCCTTTGGATCTCCAATACAGGACAATGTAATTATAGATGGAATTAATGAAGCTAGGAGGTCAATAAATCTTGTCCTGATGCCAGATCTGAAATGAAGCTCTGTGAATACTAATTTTCAAGCCCAAGGTGATAGGAATAATCCTACACCGGTTCTCCAGCTGAAATACTGAAGACAACCCCCACCTTCCAACTGATCTTCAGAAATTACGTAATTTCTGAATATAGATGTTCTGCAGATGATGGAAAATATAAGTGGCACCAATGCCTGATGTCAAATGAAGTACATCCCTCTCTCCAGAGCTACTCAAATAAATAGGAGGGATTCTTGATGTTATAAGTCAATTTGGGCATCATTCCAATGACCTGGTTAACTGGGCATCATCAGAGCTCCAAAATACAAATGGTAGCTATGGAATGGTAAAAATGAATAGTGAAACTAATTTTAAATAGTCATTTAATTATTTGCAAGTTAAATTTATTGCTATGACTATAGCTTTATTATGCTTTTATCATGAAAGAGACATTTTTTATCCATTTCATGTTGTTCTGAAGAGGAAATACAACCAATGAACATATTAGTCGTGTAGATTTATTTCAAAGAATGACTTGACCACAAAGCATACTTTTTATCCTTATTTTTCAAACTTTGTTAAAAATGAAAAAGGATTTGAAGCGCACTTTTATCTCTTTTTTGAGCTTCTATAACAGTGAAAAAGGAACCCCTCGAGTCTTCTTTCAGCTCTTTTCAGACTCCGATAATGTGAAAATATTGTCGAGCACTTGTCTTTTCAAGCTCGTAAAAATAAATGAATTGATATCCACTCAGTATAATTTTAACCCTTTTCCAGACTGAGATGGATTATTTACGAAAAATGAATACCTTGGTTAAACATGACCAAAGAAGTTATCTTAGATATTATTTTACACTTTTTCGGGTCTGAGTGACAAATTTATGAAAAAGTACTTATGGAGTTTTCTTTCGTCCTCTTTTTCAAACTCTCTAAATATGAAAAAGGACTGGGCTATCGCTGTTGTTAAGCTTGTTAAAACATAAAATAGCGACGGGCTTGTTGATCATGGGAAGAATTGAGTTTCATTCATCGCTAGACTCGTTAAATTATTAAATAGCGATACTTTATTCGCCCGAAGGGTTGAATTATAGATCAAGCAAATGTTATCCTCCTCAAGCTTGTTAAAAAAAAAAAGGAGGTACTGGTCGACAAATGACAGGGGAAAATTTGGGAAAAGTGAGAAAAATTTCTTTATGGTAGCAAGTTGCTATTGAACATGACACTTTCGTCACTCCATGTCCATGAATATTTGGGTTGGGTAATCATCTTGATGTTTCATTTACACCTATGGTTCATCATACCTTCACTTCGGTTTTGGCTCAATGCTACCAACTCATCCTAGTGTCGCCAATATGTTCAAGAGTATTCATCCAGTGAATAAACTCATCCTTCTGCAATACTCATAAACCTTTATTCTCATGACCGTCATCCCTAAAAATTGCTATATCAAGTCATATCCTTGTCTCTGAAATCAGTAAATCATGTTTTGCAATAAGGTGACTTCCTGTCGACAAAAAATAAATATCCAGGAATTTCACTTAGAAACATCAAATTCCAGTACCATGAGTCTTGTTATAGCATCGACAAGATCCTCGCTTCCAGACCTTTGACCGAAATATTTTGTTTGGATTTCGACATCAAATCATATATTCATGCCTTACGAAATGTACTGTAGTGCCTTGAGGGCCATTTTCATTAATGGTGGTTCTCTTGCGTTTGTCAATAGCTCACATCATTGGCTGCTAATCAAACAATGTACTTCCATGTTCGACGAAAAATCATATATTCGCATGGCTAGAATTGTACCCGAATGATCGAGTGAATGAGATAAGAAGACCTCGGATCTAGTTTCAGCCATCCGGGCTGCAATTTCAAGATTTTTGTACACATCATCTATACGGTGACCTTACATACAAATTGTCATTCGGACATGGGCCTATATCCGTAGGCATGTTTGCATTGGGCAACATTCCAATGTCGACGACTTTCTTAATTATGTACATGTTATTAGATTGTTTATGTGCTGAACATGGGAATGCCTACCGTTAGCAATTATGATCAAAGAGGATATATCATGATGTAATGTATTGTATTATTGATGTAATGTATTTTCTCCAGCCCATCAAAGTGTAAAGCATCTCAATCAAATGTTTTTATTATTTTGACCTCATGCTTTAGGGGGGAATTGTTGTAGGTCAATTTGGGCATCATTCCCAATGACATAGTTAAATGGGTATCATCTCCAGGAAAAATGACTAAGCATATATCATTACCTATCATTTCAAGTTGCTACATGCTTTGAGGCAAGAACAAGACAAATCAAACATGGCTTTCATCAAGCAAAGGTTTCCAAGGTTTGAAGTTTGTTATATAGCACGTGGGAGCTCACCAACACTGTCTCTAAGGGGACTAAGTGCGTTGCATATGCATGTAGCCCCATGCAAGGCTGCTCTGTGAAGCACTTCACGACATTTATGGGTGCGTTAGTCACATTGGGAGCGAAATTCTCATTGTTCCAGAATCTCCACTTGGCCAGTGCCTTCTAGAAGAGTTCACATGTGTCAAGCTTCAAATCCAAGTGTACATTTGACATATACATGACTGGGAACATGTCTTTCCTATTATTGGAAAGTAATTCATTGCAAAACTACCTTCAGTTCATCTATAAATTGAACACAGATCTGAGTGTTTGAAGAAGGAAGAATTTGAGTAGAGAAATGCTAGAGGATTTTCAATTGAGAGTTAGATTTGTGTAACAGCTGCTGGAGAGATTTATACTGTGACGGGGATGAGGATTGTTGCTCGAAGGGTCACTTCAAATCATTCATTTTTTTAACCTCTCCTTCTATCATCATTAAAGAATACAACTTACTTTTCCCTACATGCATCTGTATTGGCTTTGATTTTCCATATTGCAAGATCTTAGTTGATGTATATTTTTTATGCTTTACTGATTTAGCTAACTAACTTGAATAGACATCTGTATTATTGCTATCTTATATTTTTTTAGTGTTCTTTCTTATAGGAAGCATGTTGCCCACAAACCGCTTGAATTTGAAGCTACAACAGAAGCGACAGAAGGAGCCATTTAGAAGCGCTTGGATTACAAGTAAGCCTCTAATCCTTTTTGTGTGTCTGTTCTGAGTTAGGAAAGGTAGTCATATAGTCATTCATCTATTTTTCTAGATTTTCATCTATCTAAGGAAGCGTGTTTTATCCGTAATTCATAATTCTTCCCCAATACCCGACCAAGAACACCCTGTGCTAAACAACACTTGCAATCTTTGCTAAACATCCCAAGAAAGCATGGAATGTCACATGAAAATTCTAGATCTAAATAGACATCAAAATCTATATTCAATAACCTCCTACCTTGTTGCCTTCATCTCCTTTATATAGTGTTCGAGCCTTCCCAATCCTTGGCCCTCATCTAAAATGTGTTGTGCATGTGGACAAGATCCTCCATGTTTGACTGTGTTGTCTCTCCAAGTCATCCATCATGTCTAGGTGAAATGTACACCCTTTCCACCATGTGTGCATTAATTGCACAAATTCCTCCATACTCTCATCATGAATGCTCCATGATCTCTGTTTGATCCCTTCCAAGATCTTAGTTCACTGTATCAACCTCCATGATCTATCTCATTAATGAAACATGATCTCCAATTCCATTCACATTAGTAGTTTTTCCACTACCTCATTATGCATATATAGGCTTAATTAATCCACATACACACCTAAAAAGTGGATAATTATTCATCTTGAGGATGATGGGTCCCTCCACCATTTTATTTACTTAACTAATTAAGTTTATTAAGAACTCTAATATTCAAAATATCATGTGAAAATTTGGGAATATTACATTCAAGCTAGAAAGCCAATGACCAGACATGCTAGAAAAGTCATGGAAAGCAGCAAAGAGATTCAGAAGGTCAGTGAAATTTCTCGGCCACCACCAAGCATAATAGACCTCTCCTCACCTAAAAAAGAAGATCTGGTCATCAAACAAAATAAGGGTAAAGAGAAAATCACTGAAAAATCAGAATTTGAAACCCTTAAGGAGCAATTGAAAGAGACAAGTAAGGAGATATCAGTCTTGAAGCAAGAAGCAAGAAATCATAGAGCTGAGAAGGTCCAGTTTAAATAAATGAAGAAGATTTGGGAGGATTAAGTCACAGGTGTCTCAAATACCTTGGAAAATACTAAAAAAGTAATAAAGTGGACTCAGCCACTAAGAGGAGAGGTCAAGCACATAAAAAAGATAAACCTACACTTGCAATATAAGAACAGGGCATTAAAGGAAAAATTAAAATACCTTGAAGAGCAATTGGAGCTGATTCATGAAGAATTTGAAAAGAAAGGTTTAAAGATGATAGTGGTAGAAGAGCCTATAGCCAAACTGATTGTTAGTGAAGAGGAAACACCACAGAAGCAATAATTTAAGATAGAATATGTCTTAGGAGGTTCATAACATGTAGAGAATCAAGTTTTTGCAGCTGCAAGTCAGTTTTTGAAGACATATTTTAAAGGGGAAATTTATGGGTTTTTACACGGTTTTGTAGCGTACTTCAGGCTTGAAGCCAAAAATACGCTACGAAAAAACCTGTAGCAGCCTTTTTTCTTGTAAAGTTAGTTTTTACATGATTTAAGGAGGGAAATTCATGGTGGTAAGGTGTTATGACATGATTGACATGATGGGAAAGCAAATAATTGAAGAGGGTGGATGGAAAGGCTAATTTTCTCACGCTACCAAAACTCACTACGAAACTATCTATTTTCGTAACGAGCAATCATTGAAGGTTTTTGAAAATCTTAAAGGTATTTGTGGCCAGATGGATACCTTCAACATGTCAATGGAGCTTATTATCAGATATTTATGACTCAAAGGGAGTGACATGAAGACAGGTCATCAATCAAAACAACGTTGAAGATAAGGGTCATATTTTCCTAAAAGGCAGGGTTTTTTTCCATAGATCTAGGAGAGATTTAAATATGTAAAGTGGTGATGAACTCTATCATGTGAATTTCAAGGATGTGTTATGTATTTTGTAACCATCATGTAATTTTTTCATAGATAAGGTAGAGCAATGTAATAAATAGGAGTTAGAGTCATATTAGTAGATGGTTTCTTTAAAGGGTAGTTGTCAGATTTCTTTTAGGAGTTATGTATTTCAGTTATGAAAGGTGTCATAGGAGAATTCAAGGATCTAGCCACCAGGAAGATCATCCTTGTTGTAAATAATTTCTATTTAAATAAAAAATATCGAAGTAATAAGGGGTTGGAGAAAATTTGCACCAAAATGCTGCTTGTATGATTTTGAATATTATTAGTAATACAAAGTGACTTTCTTCTTTATAGACCTGAGATTCTCATGAGGTTTTTGACATATTATTGATCTACATCCTTATGTTTATTACTTGCATTATATTTCATTCCTAATTACTCAGAATTCATAACATTATTCTCTAACTTCCTTTAGTGATGAAATGATTGTGTTTTCTTATGTTGTGTATGTGTGAGTTGCCTTTGTCTAAAACCTCTATCTACCTCAGCTTCCATGTGAACACCTACTATCACTGAGAATACTAATTTTTTGACTCCATAAGCCCAATGGTAGCATGTCTACATCTTTTAACCTGCAATTATACAAAACAAGTTACAATTTCATATAGTTAGCCATATAGTACTATCATTATTCAAAATCATAAACCCCCATTGAGAGAGCCCTCTCAAACCGAAGAGGCTAATGTTCAGTTAGAATTGGTTTGAAACAGTTAAACTGAGCTGTTTGATGAGCAACCAATCAGGTTCAATTTGGTGATAACATTTTGGTGCGTCTACTCAGAGTCTGAAGATATACTTTTCTGAAAATTTTGAGGTTGAACTCTTGAAGGTAGTAGGAGTTCAGAATTTGTTCGAGGCTACAACTACCTTGGTGACTCCATTCAAAATTCTCATGTTGAAAGGTGGCTTCAAAAAGGAGATATACAAAGAGTAATACTGAACCAAATCCACCTACAATTGTGGATAATCCAAACAAAATTTCCAGAGGTATTCAAGGTAGCTCTGCACAATTAGGTACTCCATTACACACAAAAGCCTTGTCCTCTGAAGTTTTAAGAATTCCCGAAGATAAAATTTTTGATGATAAAATTCAGGAAGTCTTGTTTTGGTTTGAAAATGAAAAAAAATTGACTGAGATTATTTTAGACCTACAAAGAAGAGGTATTGATACCTCAGCCTTAGTGACCCAAAAAGATAAAGAAGAATTCTGGGGGGTAGTCACATCACAGTTATTGCTAGAGAGGGAATATTTGGAAAGTTGAAGGAACTAGACCCATATTAAATATTGTTAAGAAGAAAATTTGGTTTTCCTTTACCTGACTAGAGTACATTTTTAATTGGACTACAAAGACCAACTACTCCACCTTCTAACAGTTCCTCTTCTTCTACTACTACTATCCCTAAAAATACCACAGTCCCTATTATCATGGCTGGAAATGTTCCACCTCCACCTGTTGCTGCACCTGCTATGTATGCCCCTCTTGTTCTCCCAGCTTTCCTTAATGCCCTTCTAAGAAAATATTCTGCTATAATCAAAAATTGGGGAAGTGATAAAGAGATTAATGTTGAAGAGCATGTAGACCATTTTAATGACTTCATAGACAGGGAGGAGGTTCACCATGAGGATGTAAAAATGAGGCCTTTTGTTCATAGTTTCAATGGTGAGGAAAGAAAGTGGTTCAAAGCCCTTTCTCTAGGAAGCTTGCATAATTTGAATGAGTTTGAAGATAGCTTATTGAGAAAGTGGGGAAATAGAACAAACCTTGTGCAAGCCCTCACTGAATACAATAGTTTGAAAATAGTTGTATATGAAACTGTTAAAAAATTCTCCAAGAAATTTAATAAAGTCTATGATTCCATTCCTACCCATCTAAAGCCTCCACCAGGAGAAGTTCAGCTAAGATATGTTGAGGCTTTTTATTATATATTTTCTATCCTAGTCAGAGAGAGAGAATCCCCTTCACTAGTAGAAATGAAAAATGATGTTTTGAAGGTGGAAGTTAATATGATAGTAGCTAAAAAGTCCAAGATGGGAAAAAAAAATTGAAAGAAGAAGATAAGCCTTCCACCTCATATGAAAATTTTGACTCCATGATGAAGACAATGGAAAATTTGATGGATAGGCTTGCCCTTGGAAATGCTTCTGCACCTCCTACACAACATGAACCACAATTCATAAATCCTCAGTTTAGAAGACCTCAAAACCAGTAGAGACCAAGGGAAAATAGAATCAGCCTGAACCTCAGGTAAGGCCTCGTTTTCAACAAAATTTAGTTGATGAAGAAGATCAACCTAAGATACCAGAAGACTCCATTCATTGCCTAGATGAAAACATGTCTAGAATGTGTTTGACTAAGGAAGAGCATGATGAGTCTGATCATGATGTAAACAAGGGTGTTGAACCATCTGATCATGATGTAAACAAGGGTGTTTTCAATGAGCTAACTGATGAAGCAGAAGATGAAAAGTAAGAAAAAATTCAGGAGGTTGAAAATCGGCAAGCTAAAGATCAAGAAATCATTGAAGAAAAGGAATAGGGATGGTGGTTGTTGCATTTTGATGGATTAGATGGAAGAGAGGGGGCTAGAGCAGGCATTTGGATCATGACTCCTGATGATGAAAGTAAGTTCTTTTCTTTCAAACTAAACTTTGATTGCACAAATAATATGGATGAGTATGAATCTCTCTTTTTGGGTTTAGAAATTTTGAAAAGATTGGGTGCCCAAAAAATTTTAGTTTGTGGAGATTCTGAATTAGTTACTAAACAAGTTGAAGGTGTATATCAAACCAAGGATGTGTGAATGAGAGCATACAAAAATTTTGTCATGGAGATGTTAGAAAATTTTCAATAATATTGATTTATTGTGAAGACTAGGGACCAAAACTCAGTAGCTGACTCCCTAGCTATTTTTACAAGTCTATTTGTTATCCCTGCACATTCCACTAAAAGGTATGAGGTCGAAGTTCACCATAGGCCTGTTATCCCAGACAACATCATTCATTGGCAAGTTTTTGAAGATGACCAATTGGTAAAAAATTTCATAGAATTGAAATAGGAGTTTGAAAGCACACAAGTAGATCAGAAGAACTTGCTTGTTGAAGCTAAGGGTAATTCAGAAGTTTTACAGCTAAAGAACAATTGTATACCCAAAGGTCTCATCCCACTTGAAAATCTCTTTGAACAAAATGATGTGTCCAAATATCCTAGGATACAAGGTGATGATGAAGAGGTAGAGAGTTGTAACCTTGGTATAGTAGAAATGCATAAAATGATAAAGCTTTCAAAGTTCCTTTTTGTAGAGATGAAACATAAATATATTGAGATGATGAGAAGGTTCATTGATTTTTTTTCATGGAGTTATGATGATTTGAAGAAATATGATCCTAATGTTATTCATCATACCATTCCCATTAAAGAAAATGATAAGTCTTTCAAACAGAAGTTAAGGAGGATTAATCCACTGCTTATGCCTCTGATTGAAAAGGAAATCAAGAAACTATTTGATGCAAAAATTATTGCTCCGATCAGATTCTCAAAATGGCTTGATAAGTTGGTACCAATTAGGAAAAAGAGTGGAGAGCTAAGAATCTGTATTGACTTCAGAAACTTGAACAAATATTCTCTGAAGGACAATTACCCTCTCCCTAAGATGGATCAAATTCTACAGAACATTGTTGGTTCCCAAAGGATGCCTATGCTGGATGGTTTTTCAAGATACAATAAGATATTAGTGCACCCAGAATACTAGGAGAAAACTTCCTTTACTACACCATGGGGGACATTCCTGTATGCCAAGATGCCCTTTGATCTAATGAATGCATGAGCAACCTTTCAAAGAGAAATGGACATTTCCTTTGCTGACGAGAAGGATAAGTTGGTCGTTGTCTATCTGGATGACATAACAATATTCTCAAGGAGAGAGGAAGACCATTTGAAGCATCTGGAGAAAGTTCTTCTGAAGGGTAGAAGGTTTGGTATTTCACTTAATCCCACTAAGATTATTTTTTCTTTAACCTCTGGAAAGTTTCTTGGGCACATTATATCTAAATATGGGATAAATATTGATCCAAACAAAGTCAATGCCATTCATAAATTAGATCTGCCTAGAAGAAGGAAGGAAATTTAGTCTTTCCTTGGAAGAGTGAAATTTGTGAGAAGGTTTATCCCAAATTTGCTGAGATTTTCAAAGACATAACTACGGTGTTGAAGAAAGGATATGATATTAAATGGATGGTTGAAGCAAAGAACTCATTTGAAGAAATTAAAAAGGCACTCATTCAGGCCCCAGTGTTGATTAGCCCATATTTTTCAAAGGAATTTATGGTTTTTACATTTTCATCAGAAAATACAATTTCTGGAGTTTTTCTACAGAAAGGACAACAAGGTACGGAGAAAACCATTTCATTTTTTAGCAGAACCCTTGCTAATTCGGAGCTAAATTACAATATCTTAGAGAAACAAGCATATGCTTTAGTCAAAGCCATCAAAGACTTCAGAATTTATATTTTGCATTCTCATGTCATAACATTTGTGCCTAATGTTGTAGTGAAATACATCTTGACTGAAGCTGATCCTGATGGCAAGAGAGGGAAGTGGATAGCTAACTTGCTGGAATAAGATATAGAAATCAGACCTACAAAATTGGTGAAATGTCAGGGGCTAGCAAAGCTGATGGCATGATCCAGTTTTTATTGTCTTGATATGAATTTTATTGTGGAAATTTTAGAATTATCGGATGAAGATGAAGAGATAATTCCTATTGAAGAGAAGTGCATTTTGTCTGAGTGGTATAGAGACATTTTTTTATCTTACGTCATCATAGAGTTCTTGCTGAATTAACAAAATATAAAGCAAGATTTGTAAAGCTGAAATATTTGAGGTACTGCATCATAGATAAAAATATGTATTGGAAAGATACTGGTGGAATTATTTTGAATTTCTTGTTGGAATAGGAAGCTGAAAAAGTGATCGAGGAGTTTCATAAATGAGATTGTGGAGGACATCATTATTGGAAGGCAAAAACAAACAAAATTCTCAGAGCAGGTTACCATTAGCCTACCATGTTCAAGGATGTGTACAAGAAGATAGTTTCCTGCCATGAATGTCAAAATTTTGATGGTAAGAAAGATCTTGTTACTTTATCCTTGATGCCAATTTATATTGAGATGCCTTTCCAGCAGTGGGGGCTATATTTTATTGGTGAAATACATCCATCATCTTTAGGACAACATCGTTGGATGCTAACAGCAACTGATTATTTCACCAAGTGGATTGAAGCAATCCCAACAAGGAAAGCAAATGATTCAGTCATCATTTCATTATTAGAGAATAACATATTGTCCAGGTTTGGCTGTCCTATGAAGATCGTCACTGACAATGCACATGCTTTCAAATCCAAGAGGTTGATTAATTTTTGTCATCAATATCACATTACACTTGGACACTCTACTGCTTACTATCCATAAGGTAATGGTCTTGCTGAATCTTCTAACAAAAGAATTGTGAGAATTATTAAGGTGCTGTAGGAAAATAAAAGGTCATGGCATCTAAATTTGAAGTATGCTCTGTGGGCTAACAGAGTGTGTACACAAAGGTCAATTGGTACTTCACCTTATGAGTTGGTGTATGGAACTGAAGACATTTTTCCTACATCCTTGGGAGTGCCTCTTATGAAGTTTTTACAAGGATTAGAGGAGGAGCCTTATGCTATTCAGAAGAGAATAAACCAGTTAATAGATCTGCAAGAAAAAAGGGAGGAAGTATATAACAGCAATCATCAGTCCCAAAATAGAATAAAGAAGACATTTGATAGGAAGTTTAAAGAAGAAAACTTTCATATTCAAGATGTGGTATTGAAGTGGGAGGCTAGAATTGAAGAGAAGGGGAAACATGGTAAGTTTGAGAATATCTAGAAATGTCCATTCATAGTAGTTTCATTCCATGGCAACAACACTTACCTACTACAGGAGATGGATGGACAACCTTGTGCTGGAGGGCCTGTCAATGGCAGGTCTTTGAAGCATTATTCCTCTTAAAGATTTGCTCATCTTTCACTCCATTTTAATAGCAAATTTTATTATGTTTTGATGCTATTAAATACAAGCTAATCATCAAACCTGAGCCCGAGGTGAAGGCACTTAGATTTTGAAGAAGGCTTGGCAAATTTCAGAGTTTTTATTTCCAAGAAGATGGATGGAACTGGAAGTAAAGGTTCTTTGGTGTACCACAGGGGCACACCATCCCAAGTGGAGCAACTGTTATCACTTATAGCTTTGTGAAAAATTACTTGACATGGTCATACAGTTCATTTATCAAAAGTCTCAAGTTGGTATTGGAATTTTTTTTTTCATATTTAGCCTATCCTAAGGTTCAAGACCACCTCCATCCAAGTCATGTCATGTCCCATCAGTCATCATTTTCTATCAGTTTCCATTTCCTAAGTGTTTAAAATATGAAAAAGGACACTTTAGCCAGTTTTACTTGTTTTCGTAGCATTTTACACTCTGAAATAGCAGTTTTTGCTACGAAACTACCTAATAGTTTCGTAGCAAAACTATTAGAAAATGAACTAGCTACGCTAAGAATTATTTTCCTGTCTATCATTTCAAACTTGATGCAAGGTTTCAGTTCATGATTAGAGGAGTTATGGTGGATGTCATTTGAGTTTGTTAGGGTTATTTCAAACGTACAAAGCCAACTCTAAGGTCATCATTAACCCTTTTAGTATGCATGTGTCTTGATTGAGGCATGAGTTTTCATTCAAATCATAAAACCTTACCCAATTAGTCTTTTTTTCATACTTCGCTTTATCTTTTCATGTTATTAGCTTTCTCGAGAGCTGCTTCATTGAGCCAAGCAGGTTGCTAGCATTTTTAGAGGTTGCAGGTGTCATCTAGCAAGTGAGTCTGCGAAGATATAAATTCACCATGGCTGCAAGGAAGAAAAATAACAAAGGTGGTCACTTCCACAGGTATGAGACTATGGATATGAATTTATTAAATGAAGGCCCAAATGCATTGGAGGTATTCAGAAGAACAATTTTCTTATAGTTCTGTCAAATATTGCAGGGGTGCCATTTGCAGGTTTCAAAGGAGTTTGCTAACAGTTTCACTGGAACAGCCTCAAAGGTGGTAATGTTAAACTTCACAGTAACACCAGACATCATTTTAGCAACAAAAAGAATCCATAGAAGAGGGTAAAAATGGTTTAAAGGCATCAAGTTCACCATGCGTGATTGTAGAGAGTTCATAAAGCCATAGGATAGTGAAATTGATCTCACAAATGCTATCCCAAGGAGTTACATGAAGGACAACTTTTCAAAGCTATTGTTTATCATTGAGAAGTACTTCACCTATGAAGGAAGGTTTCACATGGTCTACTCCTACCACCTCAGGCTTCTTCTGCATTTTGTGGGTAAGAGCTCACTTGACTTGCCCTTTTATTTATATAGAATTCTAGGTAAAATGTCAGACAAGGTTCAAGTAAAAAAAGAAGGAAATGAAGCTTCTCTTTTTCACCATGGTTTGATTAAGTTGTTGGTGTTAGAGGAGTTGAAGAGATTAGACAGAGATTGGACCTCCTTTCTGTTCATGAGAGGTTTTGAAGTTGATGATGCTACTCCTAAGAGAGCTTCCAAACCTAGAAATATTTCATCACCTATAGTGGCAGAGGAAATAGAAGAAGGGGATATATCATACCCACTAGAACTAGTGAGCATGGAGACAAAGCCTTCGGAAAAGATTCAAACACCTAAAACCACACCTGCAAAATAAAAGCCAACAATTAGAAAACATGGGATCAAGAGAGTTAATAGGAGAAAAATAGTGGTTAAGGGTAATTTAGAGGACCTCTTGCATGCAATTGATATTGAAGAAACTCCCATTGTCCAAGCTGAAGACATAGAAGAGGGAGGAAGAAAGCTTAATAAAGGAAAAACAACTAAAAAATTGGAGTTTGCAGGTGATGATGTTGGTTTTATGTTTCAAGCTAGAAAGCCAATGACCAGACATGCTAGAAAAGTCATGGAAAGCAGCAAAGAGATTCAAAATTTCAGTGAAACTGCTCAGCCACCACCAAGCATCATAGACCTCTCCTCACCTGCAAAAGAAGATATGGTCATCAAACAAAAGAAGGGTAAAGATAAAATCACAAAAAAATCAGAATTTGAAACCCTTAAGGAGCAGTTGAAAAAGGCAAGCAACGAGATATGAGTCTTGAAGAAAGAAGTAAGAAATCATAGAGCTGAGAAGGCCTAGTTTGAAAAAATGAGGAAGATTTGGGAGGATCAAGTCACAAGTGTCTCAAAGACCTTGGAAAATACAAAAAAAACTGATAAAGTGGACTCAGCCACTAAGAGGAGAGGTCAAGCACATAAAAAATATAAAAATACACTTGCAATATAAGAATAGGGCATTAAAGGACAAAGTGCAAGACCTTGAAGAGCAATTGGAGTTGATTCATGAAGAATTGGAAAAGAAAGGTTTAAAGATGACAGTGGAAGAAGAGCCTATAGCTCAACTGATTGTTAATGAAGAGGAAACACGAGAGAAATAATTTGTGATAGAATATGTCTTAGGAGGTTCATAACATGCAGATAATCATGTTTTTGCAGCTGGAGGTCAATTTTTGAAGATAGTTTTGAAAGGGGGAATTTCTGGGTTTTGACATAGTTTCGTAGCGTACCTCAGGCTTGAAGCCAGAAATATGCTACGAAAAAACATGTAGTAGCCTTTTTTCTTGTAAAGTTAGTTTTTGCATGATTTGAGGGAAATTAATGGTGGTAAGGTGTTGTGACATTATTGAAATCATGAGACAACAAAGAATTTAAGAGGATGGATGGAAAGGCTACTTTTCTCATGCTACCAAAACTCGCTACGAAACTGTCCTGTTTTCATAGCGAGCAATCATTGAAGGTTTTTGAATATCTTAAAGGCAGTTTTGGCCATATGGAGACCATCAACATGTCAATGGAGCTTATTATTAGATATTTATGACTCAAAGGGAGTGCCATGAAGACAGGTCATCAGTCAAAGCAACGTTGAAGATAAGGGTCATCTTTTCCTAAAAAAGCAGGGTTTTGTTCCATAGATCTAGGAGGGATTTAAATATGTAAAGTGGTGATGAACTCTATCATGTGTCTTTCGAGCATGTGAAATTTATTTTTTACCCAACATGTAATTGTTTCACAGATAAGGTAGAGTAATGTAATAAATAGGAGTTAGAGTCCTATTAGGAGATGGTTTCTTTAAAGGGTAGCTGTCAGTTTCTGTTAGGAGTTATGCATTTCAGTTATGAAAGGTGTCATAGGAGAATTCGAGGATCTAGCCACCAGGAATATCATCATTGTTGTAAAGAATTTCTATTTAAAGACAAAAGATCGAAGTAGTAAGGGGTTGGAGAACAATTGCATCAAATTGCTACTTGTATGCTTTTGACTATTATCAGTATTACAAAGTGACTTTCTTCTTTACAGACCTGAGATTCTCATGAGGTTTTTGACATCTTATTGATATATATATTTATGTTTATTACTTGCAGTAGATTTCATTCCTAATTACTCAAAATTCATAACATTATCCTCTGACTTCCTTTAGTGATGAAATGAATGTGTTTTCTTATGTTGTGTGTGTGTGAGTTGCCTTTGTCTAAAAACTCTATCTGCCTCAGCTTCCATGTGAAGACCTATTGTCACTGAGAATACTGATTTTTTGACTCCATAAGCCCAATGGTAGCATGCTTGCATCTTTCAACCTGCAATCATACAAAACAAGTTACAATTCCATAGAGTTAGCCATCTAGTACTATCATTATTAAAAATCATAAAATCCCATTGAGAGAGCCCTCTCAAGTTGAAGAGGCTAATATTTAGTTAGAAGTGTTTTGAAACAGTTACACTGAGTTGTTTGATGAGCAGCCAATCAGGTTCAATTTGGTGATAAAAACGGACTTGTGTGCCTACTTTGGGAAGGTTATTCTGAGCTTCCATTCATCATTAGGCATTGGTGCCACACTATTTCCACTCTCTGCAGAATACATTCCTTCAAGAATTACGTAATTTCTAAAGATTAGTTTGGGAGGAGGAGGTTGTGTTCAGTACATCAGTTGGGGAACCGGTGGATGATTATTCCTATCACCTTGGACTTCAAGGTCAACAATACCAAGGCCTAATTTTAGATATGGAAATAGGCCAAAATTTATTGACCTCCTATTAGTAGCAGTCCCATTAAGGATTGCGCAATCCATCATTGTAGATCCGGAGGAGGAAGGAAGTTGCTAGCATTTCAGCTAGTAATCCTATGAGGGATCATCCCCTCACCTTGCCATCACCATTTCCATCAGCCTAGAGCTTATTATAGCACCTTTCATTAGGAATTGAGTCTCTCCCTCTTGTACAACACAGGTTTTCTAGCAGCTGCATATTCAGTTGCTGCATTTTGAGGAGGAGGAAGAAGAGACAATATCTCAAGCTTCTAGCTTGGGGATCTGAAGGAGGGATTAGCCCTCAAAGCTCAGCTATATTTTTACAACTCATTTCATCCATCTTTGGATTAGATCTAGCTTCAGATCTACATAACCCAGTAGTCAAAGGATAAAACCCTAGGAGGGTTATTTTCCAAACTCATAGATCTGGAAAGTACTTTTTGGGTTATCTTGGGTTCCCATCACATTGTCCAGATCTTGAATCTTGGCATCATCATAGCTCCTGAGCTCCATAGATATGCATTTACCTTTGCAGCAGCTACAAGTACATCATCAGCAAAGGGTACATTGCAGTATTGATTCCTATAGCTCTCCAGTTATGCAGTGCTAGTTGTAGCATGTTTGCAGGGTCATTCTAGGCCACCTCTTTGGCTAGAGTACCTCTATTTTTACACTATTGTAACTGTAATCCATCTCCAATGAATAAAATGGCTCAGCTTATCTATACATTCTGATGTTTTCTTTATATTAATTGTTTGATTTGCTATTTTTTAGCTATTGTGTTTCAGTATTATTGAATTCTCTCTTTTGGGATATTACACCTGAGTAGAAGATGAAGTAAGAGTCCAAGTCGGAGCCACATCTCCATCCAAATCCTTCGGTGGAAAAGAAACTGGAGTGGAGTTTGTAGAGTCAATAGTATATTGACAGGCAATCTCAGCTACAGAAATAGGAAATACCATTCCACCCACTTGACCTTCCTTTAATGTGGAGGTAGGAGAAGGCATGGTCCAAGGTTCTGAAAAATAATGAGTTCGAAAGAACTCTCTTTGAGTAGGAACCCTTGAGGATGACATAGCATGAATATGAACCAAAGCAGGTAGAATATAAAAACTAACAATCAATGATGTATACATTCCAACCCCAAAATTCTCAACAGGCTTCTTGGCATCATTAACCAAGGGTATAGTCGAGTCAGCAGATGCATTTGGATCTATAGGAGAATAGTCCATCTGGTCAACAATGACAATCCTCCTTTCATGGGGAAAACACAAGATGCAAAATAATGAGCAAGCAATAGCATCCATCTCATAAATCCAATTTCGTCCCAACAGAAGGTTGTACTATAAATTTGTATCCACTATATCGACCTCAATATTGACATTTTTACCCCCAACAGAGATGGGTAAAGCTGGAACAATGCCATGCGGCCTGTGATAATTACCATCAAATGCAATAAGAAGAGTAGCTGAAGGGATAACTGAAGGAGATCCAATAGCCTTCCAACATGAGATAGACATCACACACATGGAATAACCCTCATCGACTACGGTTCAAAAGATATGGATCTTCCAATATGTAGAATTAATTTGAGGAAGTCTCTTCATAAAAGTCGACATGTCAAATGTGATCATAAGAGAGTTTTTTGGACCAACAACCCTAATGGCAATGAGAAATGCACTCCTTTGTGTTGGGAAAGATTGGAGTACCTCTAACGCAGACATGACATAAGGACTTTAAGCCAGATCTTCTACAGTTGAGTAGTTTTGGGCAGCCTTGGCATTAGGATTAATCGTGATACATTTTATAGACCCTTTCGACATCCGAGGTATAGGAAAAACTCCAGACCTCTGTATATGGAGTGGCTCTGAATTAATAGGAGCACCTTTAGCTTGTGAAGACTCAGCTTCTCCATAGTCACGAGATCTCATAGAATTATCAGTGTGAGAACTCATCATATATACATTTGATGAATTTTCCCCTTCTTGGTTACCCCCTGTGGGAGCTCCAGTATTTGCATTCGCGCCAGCATGCAGCTGCTGCCCTTGGGGAAAAGGGTTTGTCATTACAGCCTGGGAACTAGAAGAACCCTGCTGAGCTAACAAGGGCTGAGCATCCGAAATTTTCGGGCAGAGGTGAGTAATATGGTCTCCGGTGCATAACTTTCATGGAAACTTAACCTTGTCCTTATTGTCACTCTTACCCTCTCCAAAATTTTTGTTGGATCTGTTCGCATTTCCATTCCCATACTTGTATTTATTATGATTATTCTATCCCTTCTTCTTCCCATCATTTTGTTGATTTCGTTTAGGGTTAGAAGCCTGAAAAACATTAATAGTCAAGGGTTGAGAAGGGGTCAAAGCTGATGGCATAGCCTGACCAGAAGCAGTAGATTATAAAGACAACTATTGCTATTTATTTAGCAGGTTAACCGTGTCACTATCAATCGTATCGATAAGTTCGTTAGCATGAGTACCTAACTTCGTTTTGGCTAAATCTAGCTTGGAATGAGGAGCATATGACAAAATATTATTAAGGGCCCCAGACTAAGAATATATCAGTTATAAATATTGAGCCTTAAAGATAGCATGTTCCTAAAAAAAAACCGCTGAAAGGGATACATCCTTTGAGATTTCTAGCTGCAAATATTTAAGAAACCATTCGAGAAGGAAATCATTTGAAATCTAGGCTTTGATGAGCCTCTTCCTTCTCCTCCATTCCTAAATATGATTAGAAATGTGAGTTCCCTTGTCATACTGGAAATTGGCCAAGAGATTAGTCCCGACATCATAACGAACAAGAAACTAGAAATGGTTCATAAACATAGTAGCCAACTCGCCAAAATTAGAAAAACTGCCCCCTGTGTTTGAACAGGGTCTCCTAACAAGCTGAGAAACTGGTCAATTTTGGATATTTTTTATTAGATTTAATCTAGCGGAGGGGTTTTGGGGTGGGTCAAAGCCCTAAAAGTGTTGTAATGGGTAAAAGGTTAAACCAGGGGTCCGAAAACCATGGTTTGTAGACCATAGGAAATTCTAGGCTAGATTGTTATAAATAGAGGAGCATTTTGTATTGTAAATGACAATAATGATGAGCTATTGATGCGAATTGTTGTTTAAACTATCTATTTGGGTTTTGGGGAAAGGACTCCTGCTGGCTGTGTGTGCGGAGATCCAAGTCCAGCTGTGTGCGGACCCTGCTGCTGTGTGCGCAGGTTGGGAAGGGAATTGTAAGGAAGAATTGATGAATGAATGAATAAGAAGGATTGATAGAGAATTGAATCTCTGAGTAATCTTGTGTGAATTGTTTTTAATTGTTTTATTGTGCATTTTCTGTCTTTAAGCTACAGAGATCTGTGTAAGTGTGTCTTTGGATCTAGATCTATTCTGTTCTATTTATATAATGTTGTGTTATTGTCATAAAATCATATAAGTATAGATCTAGCGCATGTGGATGCGAACAGAGACCTAATTAACCCTGCGCAGAACAAGGTAATATGGGGTTACAGGACCTAGCACAGCTCTGCTTTCTTTACCCATCCTTTCTCAGGGTGTGGAAACCTGGTTCCAACACCCACCCATACTACTTCAGGTGAATCTTTGACCTGTGCAAGCAAGTCACTGCTGAAAGGGCCAGTAGTATAGGGGTTTGTTGGCAAACCTTGCACATCGAACCTGGGTCAGGACCTCTCAAGCCAACAAATGGATCTGTTGTCGGGACCAAAAGAAGTCTGAGAGAGGGATCGGGTAATGACAAGAGAATACTGGAAGCCTAAAAGAAAGGAGATCGAAGACTGGTTTGAAAGGAAGATCCAGGAGTTCATAGTAAAATAGAATCACAGTAAGGAGTTAACAGTGGAAAGGTGGAAAAATAGGTATATTCTTATAGAGAGCTATGAAATATTCTTTGTGACATTTACAATTGAGCTCCAGGAGTGGCTGGCCAGACTTGGAGAATTCCATAAGTGCTGGAAGGATGAACGAGTCACCCAGTGGACCCCAGAGCTGATCCAACAGCTGGAAAAAACTGATAATACTATCACGCGTATGGTAGATCATTGGATGGATAGCGTGCTAGGAGGATTTGTGAAGAAATTTTCCATTGATCATTTTGTCTCATATTCTGAAGTGGAGCGACGATTCTTTAAAGGGTTCCAGGGAAAATTGATGAGGACATTACCGTTGTTGCTCAAGATATTACTGTGTGAAAAGAGCATTCTGTGTAGTCATACCAAATGACCTCAGATCTAGATGGGAGCGCAACGTGCAGTGGTAAATACTATCGGACCAACCTTGACAGAGGAAAATCTGCCTATACTTTTTTGCAAGAACTAGCTGCGCAAGACCCCCCAGCTACATCGCCACCTAGGCCGCACAAAGGTAGGAATTCACCCATACCACCACCTCCCCTAAATAGTGATATGGCTGCGCACCTGAAACTACCTACCTTCAAGGGGGTAGGAGATGAGGATATGGATCGGTTTTGGTTCGTTGCAGACTTCGTCTGGAGTGAGAAAAATGTGGTGAGTGATACGGTAAAGAGGGTGCAGCTGTCGTTGGCATTCGAGGACAGGGCCTTGGACTGGTATATGCGATACATTGCCTAGAACGGGAGCGCATCCATTCAGGATATCAAAGATGCTCTGAAGAAATAGTTACGAAAGCCAAAATCATACTCCCAGCTGGTAGCGGAAGTAAAGGACTTCAAACAAGGTGCACCTAAGTCAGTATGGGAGGCTAACCAACGATTGAAGAAATAAATCAAGGAAGGAGTGTTCAAGTATGATGATAGACAGCATACGGAATGGTTCATCGCTATGTTGTTACCTCACCTATGCACGCCAATGAGTCATCAAACCTTTGAATCGTAGGAGGAAGCTGTGGAGGTCGCTATGAATCTAAAAGTTGCACCCCACGAGGATATGTCGGTAGGAGTACAAAAAATTCAGGAACAGCTTGGGGCTATGCATATGGAAATACAAAACCTGTGAAAGGAGTGAGGAAAGGATGAATGCGCAGATATTTGGTGCATATGATGTCGGGTGTCTAGCCACACGAAGGATCAGTTCCCTCTACTAACAGATTACATGCCAGTGGGAGGACCTAATCAGGTACGCCCAGGAGCAAGTAGGGAACCTATTATATCATGACTAGGGTCGAGCAGACCTGTGCTATGGTGTGGTGACTATTGGGTAGAAGGACTACATGATATGAACCATTGCCCTTGGCTAGGTGCGTATGTCCCAGAACTGAAGCAACAATGGTGCAGATTACGTCGATCAATGGGACACGATGAGAAGAACTGTCGTAATTATGATTTAATGATGGATTGTAGGAACTTATATAGGGTACAATCAGACCCTGTGTTTCCAATAATTTCTGCGCACTTTGGAGGATCACCGGGCAGAGGCAGAGGAGGTTGGGGAGGAAGTGCAGGATGAGGACGTGGGCAGCTAATTTTTCATAACTGTGGAGAAATAGGACAATTTTCCAAAGAATTCCCAAATCCCACCAGACCATCATGCAAGTATTGTAGGTAGCTAGACCATGTGGTGGAGGATTACCCAATTTTAATAGCCAAGATACAGGAAAAACAACCCACCCCTACGCAGAACGTACAAAGAGTTAAAGCCGAGCTAAGGAATACAAATCCAAGTGTAAAAGTCATGACACGCAGCGGGATGGTCATCCAGTGAGAAAAGGAGTAACTTGCCCCTTAGGAAGGGGTGAATCTCAAGGCATAAGCATCATTGGCAGGCCCCGTGAAGCAGCTGACGCACCTCTAGATAGAAGAAGGAGTTGAGCCCTTTTTGACGACATGTCTGAAGTTGCTACAAAACCCACATGCCGTAGGAAATCTCCAAGCACTACTGAATACTTGCGCAGCGTGGCCAAATTTTATCCCTAGGACCAAGGATGTACATAAACTATATAGCTATAAGAAACACACTCGAAGAGAAATGCGGTTGACTACGCAGATTGGTGACTACAAAATGGATCAGGTCATCTTAGATCTTGGGTCAGATGCGACTGTATTACCAAAGCAAACATGGCAATGAATGGGAAAGCCTAAATTAGAATGGTCCACCATCCAGCTATTCATGGAAAATCAACAAAAAATCATCCCTCTAGGAAGGCTACCAAAAGTCATGGTTGACATCGCAGGGGTAAGGGTCCTAGCTAACTTTGAAGTAATAGAAATTGTGGAAGATGCGGATCCCTATCCTGTGCTCCTCAGATTGGACTGGGCAATAGACATGGGAGGTGTTATCAATCTCAAGAAGTGAAAAATGGTGTTTGAAAACAAATTTATGCGCATCATAGTGCCACTAGACTCAGCGGAAGGCACGTGGTATACAGAGCCAACCTATGAGGAGGAGGAGATAGATCACATTTATAAATTGACTACGTGGGATGAATATCAGGTTAACCCCATGGATGAAGGAGTGCTATGCTAGGAAAAGGATAGTAAATGTTTTTTTGACTCTGATGAGGAGCTGGAAAATTGACAAGGTCAGTTGCAAGAGGTTTCGGCGCTACGATGTCTTCGGACCACCAGGAATCTCCGACGCATCTCCACCAAGGAAAGAGGCCTGCCTTGCCGTGATGATGCAAGATATAGTACAAAGATTATTTAACCTAATATTCCCATGGAACGTAGGTGAGGAGCACTGCCACTAACACTATGTGGAGCACCTGCACAAGGGCCGGTATTCTTCACTCAGGAGAAGTATTGGAATAGGGTGATCCTGTGCTTAGGGAACCCCGTTGCTAGATGGGCTCTGTGGTCAATCAACCACACAGATACTTGCTGACATACAACACTCAAGGGTGTGATTAAACCCTGCATGAATAGGCTCATCTGGTTACCATTGTCCTAAGTGTGTGTTCGAGTACGGACCCACCTGAACCCACGTGCAATTGGGAGAATTAGCGCTCACCTCAAGTAACATATGGCATGAAGACGATTGACGTAGCTCTACCAAACCAGGATGTCCCACCCAAGGATGATGAGCATGGCTCGAGAATATTGGTGGCCAACTTGCAGATCTGGTACCTGAACCCTATTATGGAACACCTCGCATCAACCTTAATTCAGGGTATGCAAACGACACGTAGGCATCATTCGGAATTTGAAATTCCGTGGAAGATACATCAGGTACAAATAACGACCATCAGTACACCCCATTTTGATAAGAAAGGAACCTTAGAGTTATGCAACAGAGGTGGCGGACCATTAATGCAGCCATTTATGGTAATTTTAATCCGAATTGCTGATGGTAAGTTTCCCATACGGGCTACTCCACCATTAAATAGCTCCAGACAATGTGCGGTTGACAGAATAACCTCGCACCAGGCTATTTATTGGTTCTGCAATATGCTCTTTTTATCGGCCTACTGGTTTTCTGCGATCATTGACGTTCTCTGGAATGCCCATTCTCTTGTTGCTATGACAAACCCTAACCCACTGACTGATTCATTCTTGGGCTGCACAACACCCGCAGATACCATCTTGAGAGAGCCTGGGAATGATGAATGTGGTCAATTGATTGAGTGATGGCCTCCTGCGGAAAGAATTGCCTGCGACCCACGCACAGAGCGGCACTGTTGTGGCACAATAGGAATAGCCGACCTTCACACCCCGAGGACGACTGTGGGACCCAGCCGGATGGCCTCAGACAATATAGCAGAGGAGGATACGTGGTCCCTTGCCTGCAGTCTCATATTCAGGCCACGACTGGTTCTGTGCCAGGTCGAAACAATGAGATATAGGGACATATTGCGATTTCTCCACAACACCAGAATACCGCCTAGCAGAAGCAATGTTTGTTCATTCCCTCGCACTGCCCTAGCTCACAATCATGATCCAACTGCTGGGGACATCCACATCGATTTGGCATAGCTATCTCGCACAACGCTACAAAGACTACACACCAGAGTGTTGCAAGAGATTCACCACTGTGCCCAGACTACGTAGCAGCAGTATGAAATATCCCCAGCAATACGGGCCCAGCAGGTTGCATTGATCACAGACGCAATTCATATTATTCAGGAGCAGCTTACGCAGGGCGCACAGTTGGTCGAAACAGCTATGCAACTATGGACAACAGTCTGATACTAGGCTATGCTTCAGCATATCCAGAAGGAATTACAGCAGGAAGATGTTGCTCTGGATCAGGTCAGAACTTCCTCACCCTCCGACATCTCCACACAGTGTCTAGCCTTCATGGAAACGCTTGAGAACCTTTTCCGCACCAAGCATGTTATCCGAAAATGGTTGAAACCATGGGCCGACACCGCACTCTAGCTTACCCAAGATTCTCAGTCTGCCATTACACACCTCCACCAGCTTCTAGAACGAGTTACCGTGGCTCCAAACGGTCCTGCCTCCCTGACACTTGTCAACATTGCGTAGCAAGTTACGGCCGAGAGTTAGGAAGTTCTCCCTCTACTCGTCCACACTCTTTTTACCTTACGCACGCAAATAGAAGCCGCACCACTGTAGTGACTTGGGACAAGTCACAAGATTGTGTTGGGGCACTATTGGAACAGGGTCTCCTAACAAGCTGTGAAACTGGTCCATTTTGGATATTTTTGATTATATTTAATCTAGCAGAGGGGTTTTGGGGTGGGTCAAAGCCCCAAAAGCACTGTAATGGGTAAAAGGGTAAACCAGGGGTCCAAAAACCACTGTTTGTGGACCATAGGAAAGTCTAGGCTAGATTGTTATAAATAGAGGATAATTTTGTATTGTAAAGGACAAGAATGATGAGCTATTGATGCGAATTGTTGTTTAAACTATCTGTTTGGGTTTTGGGGAAAGGAATCCTGCTAGCTGTGTGTGTGGAGATCCAAGTCCAGCTGTGTGCGGACCCTGCTGCTGTGTGCGCAGGTTGGGAAGGGAATTGTAAGGAAGAATTGATGAATGAATGATTAAGAAGGATTGATAGAGAAATGAATCTATGAGTAATCTTGTGTGAATTTTTGGTAATTGCTGTATTGTGCATTTTCTATCTTTAAGCTGCGAAGATCTATGTAAGTGTGTTTTTGGATCTGGATCTATTCTATTATGTTTATATAATGTTGTGTTATTTTCATAAAAGAATATAAATATAGATCTAGTGCACATGGATGCGAACAGAGACCTAACTAACCGTGCACAGAACAAGGTAATCTAGTGTTACAGGACCTAGCGCAGCTCTGCTTGCTTTACCCATCCTTTCTCAAGGTGCGGAAACCTAGTTCCAGCACCCACCCATACTACTTCGAGTGAGACTTTGACCTACGCAAGTAGGTCACTGCCGAAAGGGCCAGTAGTATAGGGGTTTGTTGGAAAACCTTACACACCAAACCTAGGTCAGGACCCCTCAAGCCAACACCCTGTTAACTCAATGTACCATTTTTCAGCGTTACCAATTAGGGTGCGTTGAACTAGCCTCAACCTAATTGAGTCATTGATAAGGGATTTAAAAGAACACCATAAGTGGAAAGTGGTAACATGGCCAGTCAGATCCTCACCGGTCTTACGTACAAATTTTGGAATATCTAAGGGAATTTTAGTAGGGACTAGAGGCCAACCTAGACTATATTGAATTGGATTATTAATCAATTTCAATAGATCTGGCAAGTTTAAAGTTGCCAAGAAAGGTAGGCACAGAGGAGCTTGAGAATTCCATCCCCCATAGGAAGGATTCCCAACATTTTGAAAAGAATACCCTGGATTTGTTGAGGCACCAGGTTGCTAGAGATTATTTGTAGAAAATGTTGAGCCATAAGATAAACCTTGTGGCTCAGAAGCATTCAGAGAAGGACCTCCTCCCATCATAGGGTTACTAAAAATAGAGATATTCCCTCCAATCGAAGTGTTAAATGAAGAAGAAACCCCTTGGAAAGGGTTCCATGCATTGGAGAATGGAGAGAAGCCCTGAAAAGCACCTACGAAAGGGAAAGGTACATTCCCTTGATGACTAAAGAAAAACTGACTCCTAGCTCCTAACCCTATAAATGCAGGGTTCGACCCTGAAAAAGCATTAAGATTTGACCTCTGATGAAAGGATTGAATCCTAGATTTTTAGAGGTGAAAGGAAAATATCCTAAGGAAGGGTTTGAATGAGGAATGTGCCCACTTCTGAAGGGGAAACCCTGAAACGAAGCTAACCCACTAGCCATTGAAGGCATAGGCGTGGAGACAACAGAAGCAGTAGTGAAGGAGACAGAAGGAATCGCACTAGATGGCATTCCAAAAGAAAAGAGACCAGAATGAGAAGCAAATTCTTGGGTGCTCCCACTTGTAGATGGAATAGGGGCAGAGCCAAACGTAGCAACACTAGAAGTGATGGTGGAAATAACAATAGTACCTCCTCCTTCAACTAAAATAGGAGTATGCACACTTACAGTGCTCATATCTGAAGCTATGTTCCCATCCGTGGCCATCGAAAGAAAGGGATAAGGATAGGGGATAGTTGGTATCTGATACGTAGACCCAACGTACAAAAGAACGTCCAGAAAACTGGTAGGAAGAGGAGATGAAGGAGTACTTGGAGGTTGAGGAACCTCTTCAACTTCAACTTCTTCTACCGAAAATAAGACTCTAGAGATGAGTGGAGTACTCCTCTCTATAATACCACTAGTACTAGGACCACCTACAAAAATAACAGCCGTAGACAGAGGATCACTCTTCATTGGGCTCAAAACTATTGGACGAAAATCACCCACTGAATTGCTCCTACACCTTCTTGAAGAAGGCTCGGCACTCGCAGGACAAATCCAATGAAGCCTCCTCTATCAGTCAACGGCTTTTAGTAATTATGAGATTAATTAGACTCAAAAAATTAAGAAGTTGTGGAAATCTAGGAGAAAAGAGAAAACTCTATAAAAAGTCCCTAAGATACAACAATCAAGTAGCCTTTAGGTATTTCTACTCCAGGTGATTAGAACCGGACATCAAAATACAAGAAATAAAATAAAAGGACCTTCCGAAAATAATATGGGTTAATTACGCCCCAGGCCTACTAGCGAAGGTAAAAAAAACAATTACACTAAACTCATGACAAAAGCCTTTGATGGTGCAAGTACTCGAGCTTCATAAGGGAACCTTCCAGAAGTACTAATTAAAGTGATACAATGTCTACCTCAGGTACCACGGGTATTCCCACCCTAGTCACCTATGTCGTCCCTAGGAAGGCAACTAAGGTCACTAATCTATATCGGTAGCCGAGCAAAACGGTCTTAGGTCAAGATTCATCAAATAGGAGAGGGAGTATCTCTCTTCTCTACCTTCACTATCCCTTGTGCTTAACTCACTTGATGTAGAGCTTTCTAGGTCCATTTAACCGAATTGGATTTCACTCATTAATCAACTTTCTATGTTTGAAAATTTTGAGTGGCCTTGGAGAGTTAACTCTCCACTCATTTATTCCAATGCCCTATGACCTAGACTATTTGGTGTATAATTAATGACAACGCAAAAAATTATAGCTCATTTTAGTTAATCGCTTGATTCTAAATGGTTTTTACTTAAATCATGGGTAGATGAAGATGAAACTTGTGATCTTTTTCAACGTAAAAGAAATGAATAGAAAACATACTACATGAAGATGCAATTTTTTCCTTTTGATGAAAAGAGATTTATAATTGGGTTCTATGAAGCTATTAATAAAAAAAAAAAAAAACTTTTCAATTATCACTCTTCACACACTTCAGGAAACTATCAGAAAGAATAAATTCTTAACGGTGCAACTAATGCAAAAACTACCAATGATATGCAAATCCTAGGACTACTCACAAAGGAAGCAAAAGAGATTTTCTAAACAAGATTGGTTCAATCACTTTGACAGAAAATCAGAAACAAGTCCCAACAAGAACTCCTTTGCACACAATAATGCCAAAACAAACTTGATATAAAAGAGAGAAAAATCAAAACAAGGACTCCTTTTGAAACCAATCAAATGAACCAAAAACGAGAAACTAGAAAAGTTCTCCAAAATGGATGAAAATCATGAAAATAAAACCAAAGAAAAAGCAATGGAGAAAAAATATGTTTTTTGGATTTTTACTTTTAAGGAAACAAGAAAAATTTCAATGAGACAAGCACAAAACTACCAAAGGTCCAAAATAAAGAAAATGAGCCAATCGAGGAAACTTCCAAATGCACAAGCCAACTATGCCACTTTTGTAGTGGGACTCAAACAAACAAGAAGATGTAACCGACTCAGGAAACTGATTCAGAATAGTATCACAAACTTCAGAAAAACAAAAAACTTCAAGAAGCCAAATAAATTCAACTTCAAGATTCACTATAAAGTTGATCCCAAGAAACAAGAAAACCAATAACGTCAAGAAGGAAAAAACCAAAAAGTGAGGCAATTCATAAGGAAAACACCTCAAGTATAAATATTAATTTTATAGGAGTTTTTTCTCCTCTTTAATAGGATTTTTATATGTGTTTTAATATTTTAAATAACATAAGTGGGTCAGTTATGAATGGACACACGTCTGCACGGGGAAAAAACTGGGTAGAGTCGCGTATGTATTTTAAAATATTGTTTTTTAAGAACTACGATCAAGTCTGAATGGAAGGGTTGCCCAAGGCTAATGCATAATTCATCAGGTATATAGAGGTGATAAATGATGCTATAACACCTATAATACGGAAAAATATGCCATGATCCATCCTTCTTGTGCTCCAATACTACTGGAGTAGAGAAATAACTTTGAATATGTTGAAGTATACCATCCTCCAGCATTTCTACAACCATACATTCAATCTCACTTTTCTGAGCATAAGGATATCTGTAATGCATGATGCTTGGAGGAACACTTCCTAGAATCAAATTAATAGCATGATCATGATCACGAATAGGTGGGAGCCCTTTGGGAGTCTCAAACACCTTGGAGTGATTGTACAATACTTTTAAGAGATATCTAGAAATCGACGATTTTGATGTTTGGACCTATAGTGAGAATAATTGTGCATTTACGCCTAATTTTTCTTTCTTCATAATATTTTTCATGACATTAGAACTAATTATATTTCCCTACTTCCCTGCGATACACTGTAATTCAAGAAAAGTTCTTAAAAATTAGAAGCTACCGTCCCAAAAGATTGTAACCATTATACTCCCAGTACCACATCATCACCACCCATTTGAATGGAGAGAATTGGAATATTGAATACATATTATCCCATGGCTAGCTTGATATTATGTCAATTTCCAGAGCAATTTATAGTTCCTCCATTTGCAACCATCACTTGACATTTAGGTGTTGGGTATAGGTAGCAATTAAATTCCTCATCTACCTTACAATGAACAAAATTATGGGTACTACTAGAATCAATAAACATATTACATTTTTATTCTTTATATTTTGTTCTATCTTCAGAGTTTGAGGAGTGGTAATTCCTACCAATGCATTAAAATATATGGTCGGACTCATTTCTTCTTCCTCTAGGGTTGGTTCTTGGTGTATATCCTCTTATTTCAAATTTTCTTGTTCCTATTCTTCCTGCTCTTCACAATATATGTAAAATAATTTCTTCTCAGCACACTTATTACCTTTAGTGTATTTTCTATCACAACTATGGCAAATCCCTTTTGCTATCTTTTCTTCAAATTGTTGTGGTGTCAACCTTATAGGTTGTGGAAGTCTAGGACTAGCAACACCTCCATATTTATAGTTGTGAATGGTAGGATTCCTTGCCGCCATAATTTTTCTTTCAATTTTCATTTCCAACTTGAATGCCTTCTCCAATGAATAAGGTTCCAATACAAGGAAAAGACCCTCTAGCGGATGTTTTTTAGGAACCCCTTATAAAAATATTCCATACATCCATTTATAGTGGAGGTTACTTGAGGAGGTTGGAGGGCGGAGGATTTTGCGGATGTTTTTCGTCCGGTATGCTTATCATCCTCAACCGCATTGGTGCGTTCAACAAGAGAAAGCATCGGTGCACACAAAACATTGGCACACCAGACACCGTGTGCTCCATACACACCTGCCCCGTGTGTCTTATTACTGTAGCGTACCGGTGCTTTACAACTCTTCCGCATCTGTGCATCATAAAACACCGCGCCAAAATAGAAATTGCCCGGTGCAGTCTTAAGAAACCACACTAGTGTGCCTATAAAACCCCGCGCATTGGAACAGGGTTAAATAAAAAAAAATTATGGCCAAAAAATTGCATTTTTCACTTTTCTCAGTGTTCTAGAGCTCTCAAGCACCAGTGCAATCTATCCTTGTCTGAGCTGCCTTGACATCGGTGTTCCCATTGCACCCAGTGCACGCATTGTTGCTCTACATTGCCCACCAATCTCTAGCTTGAATTTTGCAAAACAGTGTGGCAAATTTTATTTTGCAAATTGTACAGCCAATATACCTCCTCGACGGTCAAATGTACATGTACTTTTCTTTTTCTTTTTTCCATAATTAAGCCTTTTAGAGGATTAGAATTTCAAATAACCTTAAAATTAACCATTTAAAAGAAAACAAAAATTTTCGCGCGGTGTGCTCAAGCCATTCTACTCGCACCGGTTCACGGTGCTACTTGTAAATTTATGGGTCGCACTGCAACTGGTGCTAATGGTATCCGCATCAGTTCCAGGGTGGTATCGAAGGCGCACTGTGTTATTTTAAAATTTTAAAAAAATTGTGGTGCGGTCGGTTACCTGGCCACACTATTGACCATGTGGAATAGCGCCAATGTGGTGTGTTGAATTAAATATCTACTTCGGGGCGAGTATTTTTTTTGGCACACCACATTCTACATTTTGAAAGGGTCAATGGTGCGGCCTGGTAAAAGACTGCACCATTCACTATGTAATGATGTCAGGAGGTCGGTGTGTTGACCTAACTATACACCCCGGGGCGTAGATTTTAGCCAGTGCACCGCACTCTTGACACTGTACATAGTCAACAGTGCACTGAAATTTTTTATGTGCGATGCCTCTAGTGCATTGAATATTATCTGGTGCACCGCCGCGGATGCACGACAAACAAAAGATGCACCGAGATTGGTGCATGCCTATTTTTTGTGGTGCACCGACTGTTTCTTTTTTCCAAAAAAAATTATATATGTATATCCCTAAATACATGTCTCATTTAATAAAAAAAATTCATTTAATATGTAAATCATTGAGAGATGTGAAAGGAGAGAAGAGGGGGAACAACAACAACAATAGGCGGACCAGTATAAGATGGCTCACTTGTCAGAGGCACAAGAGAGGGAGAGAGAGATTACCCTCTCCATATTACAGCAGCTACCTAGGTGCTCCTAAGGAAGGTAGGCCTCCTCAAGTTCTATGAGGAGGCTACTTCCCTAAAGGGCCATGGTGTGTTTTTGAGACATCTTATCCGTAGGTGGAACGCCCACCGACAGGATTTTCGGGTTGGTCCTAAATAGTGGTACATGCCCATTGAGGAGGACATATATTTCATTATAGGGCTATCAAGGAGAGGGGTCGATTTTCCATCGTTCCAAGAGGTTCTAGTTGGATATGTAGTAGGGAGTCATTTGGTGTACTCCCAGAGATACATTAGTGTAGATATACTGTCTCCTTCAGATTTTTCAGGTCTCCGGAGGTCAGTTACGTAGTGGTACATTTGGTAGTCAAGAGTTTAGGTGCCTCACTACCTCTCACTTCTGATTTCGACCATTTCACACAACACCAGTGACGGGAAACACATTAGTTGATCGCTTCTATATTATGTTGATTCTTTAGTATAGGATCCATGACTTGTCAGGTGGTCTGCCATTTTTTTGCGGCGGTTTTGTATAGCCTTAGATAGATTTCGTGCTCATGCACAAGGGAGGGTCAACTTCCCTTTTGCTTTAGAGATTTTTCATTTATTTTTTGAGAGGTTTCTAGAGACTAGGCCTACTTTGTTCGACAACCTCATAGGTTGATGCTCGAGGCACGGATGCATATGTGGGGATAGATTATGCCCAAGTGGGGCAAGACTTTGTTTTCCGCAAGGATATCGCATGATGCACTGGAGTTGATAGCCAGTGTTGAAGAGCATCCCTTCATTATGGTCCCCTATCCTTATGCTGGTTTGTATTGGTGAGGGTGTGCCAACATCCTCTTCACAGATGATGAGCCACTGGATGATAGAGGTAATATTATTGTTTTATTTAAATTTATTCTAACATGTTGTTTAACTTGTTTTTATTAAATTGTGTAATGAAATTGTCTAATTAGTTGTGCACTTGTATATATTTTGCAGACATTGGGTATTTTGATGGCGAGGACATGTCAGCACCACCACATGCTCCAAGTGTGGATCTTGATGATGATCAGGGTATGCCAGATGTTGAGGATCATCAGGAGGTCGGTGCAGAGAGACCTGCTCCTGCTAGTGCGCTGGTACTGCCTTTTTCTAGGTGCGGTCGGCTTGATAGTAGATACAGGATGGAGTTGGGTGACCAACTCACTACATTGATTGTTGAGACGGGCATCAGGCCCGCTAATATGAGAGACATACAGGCCGATGGTAGGTTTTTACATATGTGGAGAGGCATTCTGCATGACATGTACAACCTGATGCGGCGTGTCGTAGATGCTACGACCTTAGTTACGCAACTGAGGAGGACCATTGCACGTTATAGGCGTGGTTGCGGCGTAGCATGTGACATGCATCATCTAATGATCTTTCATCTCGCGCAATGCCAGATGAGCAGCGTCCACTAGCATCGAGCAACATTCATCATGGAGAGCAAGTTGGACCATCGACTGTGGATGCTGCACCATTGACTAAGAAGGCCTCAACTAGTACTGCTATTGATGATGTACCACCAGCTGATCCATGACATTTATATTACGGTTGTATAATTTTGACATTATTCAGTGATATATATATATATATATATGTATATATTCTATGTATTTTATTTTCATGTTGCAGTTGTACTTAGTTTACATGTTGGTGATCATCATAATGTGTATATTGTTAGGTCATGTTAGATATGTTCATTTAATGTGCAACTTGCAGATAGATGTGTATGTGATGGCAGTTATTTGACATGAGATGTATATTTGATGTTTGTGTTGTGATGATGTTATACAATGCTAATTGTGTTTTGTTAGATGATCATGATCACGATGATGTTAGAGAATTTGAATGTGTTTTTTAGTCGAATATGATGTTTGTATGATGGTTATCATGATCTTGATGTTTATTAATTCATTTAATATTAAATGACCATGTTATTTATTAAATATTATGTCATGATTGTAATTGAAATTCTAATTTTAATTGTATGTAAAATTGTAAAATTGTATTTATATTTGTAATTGTAATTTTAACTGTAATTATATGTAAAATATTTGTAAAATTTTAATTGTAATTGTAATATTTAATTTATTGTGAAATGATTGTAATTGTAATTTTAATTTTAATTGTATGTAAACAGAAATTGCACCATATGTTGCAAATGCAACGCCGTAAGGTTGTGGTATAGGAAAGAATAGCATATAAGAAAGAAGAGGTAGCAGGGACTTTCACAACTGCAATTGATCCTCCAGAATAAGGGGTGGAGAATGATGTTTAATTGACATCAAATCAAAATATCCATATTGGGTAATTGATGTGAAACAACTTGTTTGTTATTAATTTCATGTAAGATGTGTTTTTCATAATGGATGAGACATTTTGGCCAAAGTACTCAAGACCTCTATATGACGAAATCTGCATGTTTATTTTTTTTTTCTACATGAACGATGCACTTGGTTTTTATGACCAAGTTGGGCATACTTCACCCTTTCACAAAATTATTTCCTTCTATCACATTCGCAATGTTGAATTCTTCTGATACTACTCCTAGAAATCCGACTGTGCTCTATAGCTAGAATTATTCAATGGAATAAAAAATTATCACTATGAAACGTTGTACTTAATAAGAGACTACTAAGAAGCTTCATTATGGAAAATCCACCTTCACCTATCATTCGAACATAGAGAACATAGAGCATAGAGCTATATTAATCGTCAATTTTATGGATAAGAGACATTTGGGCCCTTTTTAACCCTTAGGGATGATTAATTAATCTCGGTTCAGATAATTGTTAGGATATTCCGACACATAGGAAATAGTTAAGAATAACTTAGTCTAGTGTAGAGTTAGGTAAAGTGTGTTTCTTTACCATGTACATTTGTAACTTATAATCCGACGGTCATGATTGGTAGTGATCCAACGGTTATCTCTCACCTCGGTATTAACGACACTTGATCCATGGCTTAACCCCTGATTGGTCCATGGTCTCTATTTAAAGAGCATGGAGGGTTATTTTTCCGGTAACCATTTATGAGAGAAAAATATGTAAATTTTCTTTTTATATTAATAAATTGCCTGAAGTGGTCGCGTTGGCTCAGGCCGTGGACTGTTTCCCTCTTTGAGGGTTTTATCGACGTGATTATACTGGTGTACTGATTTTTGATATGTTTGTGAGTGGTGATATTTGGTTCTTGATCTAAATAACTTACATTGTAAATTCCTACATGGTATCAGAGCTATTTTGAGGGCCGTGTCCGTTGTTGATCAAAATCTGAAGTCGGTTTGACTGCATGCGGATGCCGTTTTTTAGATCTACTATTTTTGAACCTTTTTGGGCTTAGAGAACTGCTCAGTTGTGTCCAAATCCTCTATTACAGTGAGGAATTCCTTTCGTTTCATTCGAAAAGGTTTCCGACTGCCCAAGTTATGACAGTTTAGATCTGGAGGTATAAAGCATCTATTTTGTAGTTATATTTGTTAACAGTTCTGCTTATTTCGATTCCCTATTTTTATTTTAAGATTTCAAGCTTTATTTATTTGTTGGAGCTATACCCTATTCTCTGTGTATTCTCTTTTCTATGCGCTGCGTGAAATCTCAGAAAATCAGAAGCAGGAAAAAGGGAATTTTTTTGCTACGTATGCTCTTTCCCCGCGTCTTTGTGCGATCTCAAGAAATCAAAAATAGTGAAAAAAGTGATAGTTTCCAGTAAGGCCAACTAAAAATATAACATTCTGACTTAATGCTTTTCATTTCATTAATTTTTTACTCGGTTTTTTGTGTTTTTTGTGCAGGAAAAGGCACGCACACCGAAGAGTAAAAAAAAATAAACCCTTCCTCCTTTCATACAATAACGTGATTCTTTTACTATCCCACTTGGTGAGGGGTTAGTTTATGAGAATAGAGGTCTTGGGTTTAGGTCTCCTTCTCAAGCTTCTTTTGTAAAAAAAAATTGTTAAAAGGGGCGGAATTAAAAAAAAAAAAAAACCGCACTTCATCCCGTTCCCGTAACTATTCGGCATCTACAACTCGGATTTTTCAAAAGGCATAACTTCTTCATCCGGAAGCTATTTTTCGAGCCCTTTTTTTTTAAACGGCCTAATTTTTCGATATCTTTCCATTGGAGTAGTTATTTTTAGCTTTTCTCAACTTCATGTTTAAAAAAAAATGAAAGTGGATGCCCGGTTATTCTTAACAGCACTAATTATTTCCGATGGCTACCTCACATGGTAGATATACTTAGAAGTAAAGGGATTTATAGAATAGCCATAGGACAAGAAACTAAACCTTCCAATGATGATAAAGCTGCTAAATGGGAAAATAAACAAGATCAATCATGAGGGTTGATAGGAATGTCCATTTCTCTAGATCTTCAAGCTCATATCCTTGATATTGACACCCCTGATGAAGCCCTGGAAAAGCTAAAAAATTGTTTGTGGCATTCAAAATAAAATTAGGGCCCACCATCTTGAAAATGAGTTGCTTACTTTGGACCTCAATAATTTCTCCTCCATTGAAGATTTTTTGTCCAAATTCAAGACCCTCAGAATTCTTTTAGAAGGTTGTAATATAAAAGAGGACGATGGTAGCCTCATCTATTGCATTCTTACTAAGCTTGGTCCTACATACTCTGTATTTGTTTCCACCTTCCATTCCACTAGAAAAGCCATAATTTCTTCAGGAACCACCTACAAGAATCCCTCTTTTGATGCATTTTGCAATTCTTTGATAATAGAACAAGAAAAAAATTTACACCTTGGTCTTATCACTGCTGGAAATGCTTCTAAGAAAGCATTAGCAGCCCAACAACAACTATATCAAAAGAATCCCAAGAAGTAGTATCCTAAAAAATATGGTCCTAAACCAAACAAGGGCCCTAAGAAATTTCAGCCGCAAACTGAAAAATCAAATCACCAAAATAATAAGGCAAATCAAAACAAAGGGAAGAAGACAGATAGACATTGCAACTTTTGCAATCATGATGGCCATTTAGAGTCCAAATTTTTTAAGAAGATGGAAGCCTTAGAAGCAGCAATGAAGAAGCACAACACCAATTTTGAGCACTCTTCACTTCATCTTCAGGAATGGCACTTTCTGCTTGTGGTTGTCAAGCATCAATATATGGTTATGCATTAAATATATATTCTTCTTCTCATTCTCATGAGTGGCTCATTGATTCTAGAGCTTCTTACCACATGGCTAAAAATAAATCCATGTTTTATTCTTTAAATGATTGTAACACCAAACATATTTATGTTGGTGATGATAGATCTCTTAGTGTTGTAGGATCTGGAACCATTCATCTCGATAATGGTCAGTTTAATGATGTACTATGTGTTCCTACCTTGTCATGCAACCTTCTCTCTATTTATCAGATAACTCATTCAGGTGAAGAGAAAATATAGAATTCTCACCTCATGATGTTGTAATCAAGGACCTCAAAGATCCTAAACATATTTTACCTACTGGCATTGCTGATGATTCAAAAAGCTTGTATAAGTTTGACAACTTTGGGTCATCCTCTCTTCCCTCCATTTTTGTTTCTCATAATGATGATTTGAGAAAAAATTGGCATGAGAGATTTGGTCACCTAAAATATCACTCTCTTCAAACTCTATGTAAGGAAAATATGGTGACGGGCCTTCCTATGGTATCTTGTCGAGATGGTTTTTTCTCCAGATGTGTACTTGGAAAACATCATCAGGATAGTTTTGAAAAACGTGCCTCTTGGCACGCTTTAGCCCTTTGTAGCTTGTGCACAGTGATTTATGTGGTCCACTTCCTGTTGTTTCTTTCTCTAGTTGCAAGTACTTCTTAACTTTCATTGATGATTTTTCCAGATGCACTTGTGTATATTTCTTAAAACTCAAGAGTGAAGTTTTTAACATGTTCTTGGCCTTTAAGGCCTTTGTTGAGAAACAATCTGAACATCAAATTCTTTAGTTAAGAAAAGACAATGGCGAAGAATTTGTTAACAACAAATTTATCAACTTCTACACTGAGCATGGCATTCAACTACAACATACTATTCCATATACTCCACAACAAAATGGTGTAGCTGAAAGGAAGATTCGCACCTCAAAAGAAATGGCTAATTGTATGCTTCAATCTAAAGGACTTAGTCTCAATTTTTGGGCAGAATAAATTAAATAGTAAATCACACTCCTACTAAGTTTTTAAAGAATATAACTCCAGAAGAAGCTTGGAGCTCAATCAAACCAGATGTAAGTCACTTTCATGTTTTTGGAAGTGATGCTTGGGCCCATATTCTAGATGTGAAACATAAAGCCATAGAACCTAAGAGTGAAAAATGCATTTTTGTTAGATATTCTGAAGATGTCAAAAGATATAGACTTCTTCAAACAAAATCCAAAAATATAATCATTAGAAGAGATGTAAAATTTGATAAAAATATATCGGCCTGCGAGTCTAGTTCGGCGGGTGTGCGACCTTTGGCCTGCGAGCTTGATTCGGCATATGTGCCACCTCTTTCTCTCTCTTCTATTCTTAATATCATTCCTTATAGTTCATATGATGATAGCGAGGATGAAAATCCTCCTCCACCTCTTGAAATTATTCCTTTCACTCCACAACTTCCAATATGGGTTTGCTCTACTCAGGATGCAGTAAGTTCTCTTGCAGGTGACCCTGCCGATCGACAATGTACACGTTCTCAGTTCGAAAGAGCCTCTTCCTTATTTTGTTTTTTTTGCTAAATTACGCTATTTCTATTATGAACATAAAATTACAAAACTGCCACGGCTCAGCTGAGTAAGCCTGAGGCCGGGCTTGAGTGCTACTGTCAGACTAGATATTGAACTGCCCATTAACGGGAAACCAGTTCTTTTGTAAGTAGATACACCGCCCAATAATTGGGAAACCGGCGAAGAGTTAACTGTTTTGTGCATATGAAAGCTGTAAAGATACAAAAAATACATGCAGCTATATCTGCTATGAGCATTCATTGAAACACCTGAAACTAACAAAACTTTTAAAGCAGATTTCATACTGGAAATTTGTCAAGGAGGTGAGAGAGCATTTAATCTGAAGCAGAGTGCTCCTCCATAATTCTACAGCCATACTGGTCGTCCTGGTTCCCGTCATCAGCCTTGTTCTCTTCGTCTGCTGTCAGTCCTGCGTCCACCTGCAAATTGAAATGTCCCGAGGAGGAAGGGATGGGGACAGAAGGCGCGCAGGAGGAAGGGATGAAAGGAGCCGGGTTGGGGACAGAAGGGGGAGCAAAAGCAGGAGCTGAGGGAGGCTGCAAGAGACTGGGGAGAGAGGCAGGAGGGAAGGGGAGCTCCTCGCTCAACGTAACAGTAAGGAATACAGAGAAAGGGTGGTCAAAAGCACGGTCGAAGCGCAACTCAGTGTGTTGCGTGGACTGTCTGAGGAACCTACCGCCCGGAGAAGGGGAGGAGGCGGCGATGAGGGGCTGGGGAGGGAACAAAGGAGGAGCAAGGGGCGGGGGATCAGAACGAGGAGGCGCCATGTCAAGGAAATCAGGGCGAGGACCAGGAGGGTCCGATGATGAAAGAGCAGGACGCCTAGCAGTAGGCTCCAGAGGTCGGTCGACATGGTGGCTGAGGGGAGGGCGCTCGCCCAGGGATCTCCCCCGAGAAGCCCCTTTTCTGCAAGCCATTCGCTGCCTCAATCTGGGCATGGTGAAAACCTCGGATGAGTTCGCCCAGTCTCTGGAGGGAGCAGCAGTTATAACAGAAGAATTATCAAACGAAACCGGAAAACCATGTGAATTAAAATGAATCGGGCAAAAGTTACTGTGGGAGAGATGGAGGCCTGGAGCGATTTCCAAACAGCTATGCAGCGCACACCTTCGCCCTGTATTTGTTCTCTCTCCGCCTGTAGCAGCACCTCCTGGGCAGAGCGAGTTCAGAGGCAACAGAGGGCGGTGGCCATCAATGGAGTAATCGGGAGAAGTTGAACGTTTCTGCGCCATTTGAAGATGAGTGCACTGACCAATGCACAGGTAATGGCGGCGAACAGGAGTGAATGCACAGCGCAGATGGGCAATAAACGTTGCATTTAAGTTGCCATGGGGGGCCATGTGGCCACCCCAAGTGGGTTGCGTTGGGATTATAACCTGGCCTGTTGGCCCCTTCTCGCTTCTAAGCATCCGCATCCGGAGAGGGTTGATCCGTTTGCACCAAACTGATGCAGTTTTGAGTTGAGTTTCTGTCATTGATGATCTGGATAGTGCCGTGCTTGAGAGTATCCAGACAATCAACTCCTAGATTAGCTAGGAAATCAGCAACCTTGTTGCCATCACGTTTGGTATGGGTGAAGGATATTGCCTGATTGTCCTGTAGCCACTTGCTGATCTTGTCGATTCTGGATGCTAGACGCCAGCTGGTAACAACCTTGGTCAAGCTGGAGCCTTGGAGAAACTTATTTTCCATGCTAATCAGAATTTGAGAATCACCTTCCACAATGATGGGCAAGAGGTTGTAGACGCGAGCTAAGTTGAGCCCTTGCCAAAGACCTTCCAGCTCAGCAGAGTTGTTGGTGTCCCAACCGATGGATCCATAATATATAGCCTTGATGTCTCCTCGGGAGTTTCTGAAGATACCACCAAATCCCGCAGGACCAGGATTCCCTTTGGAAGCTCCGTCAAAGTTTAGTTTACAAACCCCTGGAGGAGGAGGAGTCCAGGCAAGAGGATCTGGAGGGTTCTGCTTGTTGATTGTGGGAACAGTGGAAATGCTGAATTGCCAATTGTGCCATATGCTGAGCTCATTAGGGAGGTTTGGAAGGTCCTCGGCTTGCCAAGTTTGAAGAGAGAGAGACTCTTGGAGATTGCTGTGGAAATTGCGCCAGAGGATCTCTAAAGGAGTAGTTTGGTGCTTGAAGATTCTTTTGTTTCTTTCTTTCCAGAGCGACCAAAATAAGAGACCAGGAATGATTTGCCAAAGAGTGTTAAGAATGGAGCTATTGTAAGGGCGGTTGGGCCAGTGTCGAAGAATGCTGGTGATGATTCCTTGGGGTTTGCTTTGCTGACTTCGGAAGCAAAGTTTGTTCCAGAGCTGGTCGGCTAACGGACAGGTCAGCATGAGGTGCTGAATGGTTTCATTATTCTGCTGACAGTTTGGACATTGAGAGGGACCACAAAAACCACGTTTGAGAAGGTTGTCCCAAGTAAGTACTTTGTTGTGACTGAGGAGCCAAAGAAAAGTAGAAACTTTAGGCCAAGTCCCTTTAGCCCAGACAAATTGCCAGAGTTTGTCTTTAGGGAGAGGGATTGAGTGCATTAAGCTGTAGGCTTCTTTAGTGGTGAATATGCCTTTTGTAGTGTAGCCCCAGCGGAGGATATCAGGATCAGTCGAAATGCGGATTTTGCAATGATGAAGTTCAGCTTGAATCTCTTCCCAATAGCTGCATGGAGTGGTAGGGTGGAGCAGAGACGGGTGTTTCCACAGCCGGTAGTCAGTGTTGGAGTTGGAGAGCCAGCATTGGCCTACTTTCAAATTTTCAGGCCCATTATATCTCTCAGCATTAGGCAGATTTAGTAGATCAGTGAGCTTTGGTTTCTGTTGCCACGAATCCACCCAGAATCGGGCGTTTTGCCCATTCCGGATTTCCCAAAAACTATGTTGTTGTATAAGAGCATGGTGTTGCTTTGCAGCGTTCCAGATGAGAGATCCAGCCATCGTTGGTTTGAGTCTAATGAGGTCATCCGGTGGTCTGTTGTTTGCATATTTAGCAGCCCATAACTTAGCCCAAGGAGTGTGAGAGCTCGTAAGCCAATTCCACCAGAGTCTAGCCCCCATGACTTCATTGCTGTGAAGGGGGTTTCTGAGTCCGAGCCCACCTGCTTCTTTGGGAGTACATACAGTGTTCCAGTTGATGAGCGCCCATTTCCGAGAATGAGTGGTGGAACCCCAAAGGAATCGGCGTTGAAGGTTCCTGATGTGATTGAGCACCCATTTAGGAGCTGCGAGCACAGAGAAGAGGTAAAGAGGCATAGATTGCAGAACTGCTTTGATGAGGACCAGTCTGCTGGCCAGATTCAGAGCTCGGTAAGTCCAGGAGGAAAGGCGGGATTCAAGTTTATCAAGGAGAGCGTTCCAGGATGAGTGCTTAAGGGCTGAGTCAATGAGAGGAGCACCAAGATATTTGGCTGGGAGGCGAGCAGGTGTGAAACCAAGGATATGGGTGATGCTGGCTTGAATTAAAGGAGGGGTGTTGAAGAAGAACAGTTGGGACTTGGAGACATTGACCATCATGCCAGAAGCCAAAGAGAAGAGGTGCAGAATACGCTTGAAAGACCTAGCTTCTTGAGCTGAAGGGAATCCAAAGAGCATGGTGTCATCAACAAATTGCTGGTGAGTGGTAGCTGGCAAGCCGTGAAGGGAGATACCACGGAGATGCCCTTCATGGACAGCATGCTGAATGAGTCTGCTGAGGCCTTCAGACATAAGAACAAATATGAAGGGGGATAGGGGGTCTCCCTGCCGGATGCCACGGGAGGAGATGAAAGGGGTGGAGGGGGATCCATTTATCAAGATGGAATAGAGAGGGGTAGTGATGAGACTCATTATCCAATGGATCCACATGTGGTCAAAGCCAAAAGATTTAAGAATGTTCTGAATGTAGCGCCAGCAAAGTTTATCAAAAGCCTTAGAGAGATCGATTTTGAGAAGCATACCTGATTTTTTAGAGCTTTTGAGGGAGTGTATTACTTCGTGAGTCATGATGATTCCGTCCATGATTTGGCGTCCTTCCACGTATCCCGTTTGTTCTGGTGATATGAGGATTGGCAGAAGTGGCTTTAATCTGTTGGCAACAACTTTGGATATGATCTTGTAGATCACATTGCAGAGGGCGATGGGACGGAACTTTTCAGGAGTACTAGGCTGCTCTTCTTTAGGCACCAGAGCTATGAAGGTGGCGTTTAAGGAGGGGAGGAGCCAGTGTGTTTGCCTTGATTCTTCTACCAGCTCCCAGACTTCAATTTTAATGAGCTCCCAAAAGTGATGGAAGAAGTTTGCAGTGAACCCATCAGGCCCTGGCGCTTTCCCATTTTTAGTTTGTGCCATTGCTGTTTCAACTTCCTGGAGAGAGACCGGGCGTAGAAGCATTTTGTTGTGTTCATCTGATATGAGTTTAGGAATGAGTTGAGAGATTGTATCAATGGCTGGCTGTCGATCAAGATTGTTATCCTCTTGAAGTGTAGCTTTGAAATGGTTCCGGAGAACTTGTTCAATGTCCTCGTGTTGCTCTATTTTCTCTCCATTTTGGTTATTGATATGGTGAATGCGATTCTGCATGCGCCTCTGGATTGTGGATCGATGGAAGAAACGGGTGTTCCTTTCCCCTTCCCTTAACCAATTGATTCGGGATTTTTGTCTCCACAAGATTTCTTCTTGTCTTTGCCTCTCTTCAAGTTGCGTCTGGATCCTTTGTTCTTGGGTAGTATTGTCCTCTGATCTGCCTTCTTCAATGATTTTTTGCTGGAGCTCCGCCATTTGTCTTTCGAGGGCTTTGATCTCCTGAAAGATGTTGCCAAAGACTGTGATGTTCCAGGTCTTGATGGACGCCTTAAGATGTTTGAGCTTTTGCTGAAATTGGTACATACGTGAGCCCTGAGGTGGAGGGAAGTTGTGCCAAGCCGATGTGACCATTTCTTTGAAAGAGGGATGAGAAAGCCAGAAAGCTTCAAATTTGAAGGGCTTTTTAAGCTGAGGTCCAAAGTTGTGCCAGAGCAGAGCAATGGGCCAATGGTCTGAACCTGTGAGAGGAAGAATGGATGCTTCTAGATCACCTCCCATATGTATAGCATTGTCTGAAATGAGGAATCGATCTAGCTTTGAGGCAACATAATGAGCTCCTGATCTTTTATTATTCCAGGTGAACGTTCCATTAGAGAAAGGGAGATCGATCAGCCAGCTGTTGTTTATGAAATCCTTGAAGTGGACACTTTCCGGATCTGGCCTGGTTCTTCCACCTGTTCGTTCTTCCATGTTGGTTATCATATTGAAATCCCCTGCTGCTATCCATAAAGGATGAGTTCTGTGAGAATTTAGCATTTCCATTGTGTTCAATAGGTCGATCTTGCTGGTGAGATCTTGCGGGAAGTATACATTTGAGAGATGCCCATATATACTGGTGCCAATGGGATGAAATATAGCTTGAATGATGTTGTGAGCCGCATGCATATCAGATAGGACAATGGACTGAGTGTCCCAAGCTATAGCCAGCCCTCCAGAGTATCCTGAGGAATCTACTGCTACAGAACTGCAATTAGGCCAGACCTTTGAGAGGAGAGCGCCTAAGACTTCACTATTACATTTGGTCTCTTGAAGAAAGAGAATGTTTGGTTTTTCCTTTTGTATCATGTTTTTTATCATTTTGTGCTTGCCAGGGCTGTTTAGCCCTCTGATATTCCATGATATCAGCTTCATGAGGAACTATTGGGAAGGGGTGGGAAGAACCTCGTTAGCTTGGGGTATCTTCCAGAGTTTACGAGCATTTCCCCAATGGATATTGTGCGCTTCCAATCTGGCTTTCTGCCTCTTTTTTTGGATTCTTTGGCGACTTTAAGACTATCCCAGTGGCTGCCTGACTGGATTCCGAGTTTTGCCTGCTGTTGTGCTTTGGAAAGGACCTTTGCTAGAGTTTCTATCTGGTGAGGTTTGATTTTATCAAACTCTTGGCGTTTGCATGCATCCTCCAGTCCAATAATGTCAAGGTCCCCAAGCTCAAGGTTCTCCACGTCTTCTTCCATGGGATTAGGAGTGTCGCTAGTAGCATTTGCCTTTCCAGATTTGAGCGTTACAGACTTGGGATCGTCCAGATCCATGGTATCGGTATGCCAGGTTAAGAGCTTGGTTTCAATGGAGGGAGTGGAAGAGGGTTTTGGGGAGGTTGCAGGGGCGGTTTTTTCTGATTGAGGGGATGAAGGGTTCGCATGACCAGATGGAGGGGAGGAGATGGGGGGGATTTGTTGGGAGATGGAAGGCATGTGGCTTGAGTTTGGCGGGGGAACCGTATCAGATAAAATGGCAAAGCTGTTGCTAGTAGAAGGAACATTGGGAGTAGGAGAAGGTTTCTTACCCGCCGTCGAGGCTTTCTTGTTGTGTCGTCTGCGTGGAGGGACTTTGGTGAAACCATCTGCTTCAGCTTGAGTATCTGCTCCTGTGTTCTGAGAGGAGGCATTGAGAGGACAGTCTCTGAAGAGATGTCCATGGGCATGGCAACGGCGACATCTGAATGGGACATGCTCATAGTCCAGTGGTTGGATCCATTCGTAATCATCATGATAAATGATGATTGCATCCGGAAGGGCTTTGTCCAAGTGCATATAGACACAGATTCACGCGTAAGAAGTGTAGCGGCGTAGCTTTGTCTCCTCTGCAATTTTGATGAACTGCCCTAATCCCTTTCCTATCTCCTGTAGCGTGTCTTCATCCCAATACTCAAGCGGTAGCAAGTACAACCGTATCCAGACAAGAGCCCAGTTGAAGTTTTCCTTATCTGGGTTAAATCGTTCCACCCAGTTTCTAAGATACAGTCCGGCCGAGTTGAAGAAATATGGCCCTTCATCCATTACTCTGTTACGGTCTTCGAGGCAAATGAAGATCGCCGTGAAGAATCCTTTCGGGCCGAGCTGGAGAGTTACGTGTCCTTTGGGCTTCCATTTGGAAGCGATCCAGCCTTGTAGTGCTTTTTCTGTAGGCCAGAAGCCAATAAATTTTCCGATGAGGGCATGATCCCTCATGTACTGGATACGTGCATTGATGCGGTGGCTGGGCAGATCAATCTTAGGCCTTTCTGGCGCGATGGGTTTGCAGGTGGAAGAAGAGGGGGCCCCTTTGTCCTGTTGCGCCTGCGCAGAAGTCACAGAGGGTTTTGTCGTATTCTGTTGCTTGTGGGCGCCATCATTGTCTTGGACAGGAATGGCGTGAGTGGTACTGTTGTTTGCAGGGGGGGTCGGGACGTCCCCCCCCGGGCTTGTTGCCATTGCGTTGATCCCAAGCCCGTGAGCCTGGAGGAGAGGAGCCGCGCGTGATCAGTCGGCTAGGGTTTTTACGGACTTGGGCGCGTGGGTTATCGTTAAATAGCGTTTCTATCTTGGGAGACTCTTCCTTATTGGCTCAAGTTACAGAAAATCCTGATCCGGAAACCTTTGAAGAAGCCTCCGTTCATCCAGATTGGGATGAAGCTATGAATGAAGAATATTGTTCCTTATTGGCGAATGATACTTGGGATCTTGTTCCTCTTCCAAAAGGAAGAAAACTTGTCAGATGCAGATGGGTTTACAAAACAAAGTTTGGACCAGATGGAAAAGTGGATAGACATAAAGCTCGTCTTGTCGCTAAAGGTTTTTCACAAGTTGAAGGCATTGACTATATTGAAACCTTCTCCCCTGTTGCCAAAATGAATTCTATCTGCCTTGTTCTTTCCCTTGCTGCCTCCTTTAAATGGGAAGTCCATCAGATGGATGTTAAATCCGCCTTCTTACATGGAGATTTACATGAAGAAATCTACATGGAACAACCCCCTGGCTTTATCCAAAATGACTCTAGCCTTGTTTGTCGCCTTAGGAAGTCTCTCTATGGTCTCAAACAAGATCCTCGGGCTTGGTATGCCAAAATGGATAGATTTCTATTAGATAATGGCTTTTCTAGGTGTCATTCTGACAACACTGTCTACACCAAGAAAGTGGGTAAGTCCTTCACCATATTTGTTCTTTATTTTGATGATCTTATCCTTATTGGTAGTGATCCAAACCATATAAACCATGTGAAGTCTAGCCTCAAAAAGAAGTTTGAAATGACAGACTTAGGACACTTGCATTATTTCCTTGGTCTTCAAGTCTTGTAATACAAGGAAGGCATTACCCTCTCTCAGTCCAAGTATGCTTGTGATCTTCTACACCAGTTTCACATGGAATACTGTAAGCCAGCCCCTTCTCCCTTTTATTCTGGAGTCAAGCTTTCAGTCACTTGTACTACCCCTAAATTTGACGCTACATTATACCGTCAACTTGTTGGTAAACTTTTGTATCTAACCCATACCCATCCTGACCTTTACTTTGCCATTTCTCTTGTCGCTCGGTTTATGCACCAACCTCATGAAAGTCTCTGGAAAGTAGATAAAAGAATACTTCAATATATTTGAGGTACAGTTCAGTTTGGGATTCATTACAGTGCAGGAGCATCTCCATTGTTGATTGGTTTCACTGATTCTGATTGGGCTGGTGACCCTAATGATCGAAAGTCTACTGCAGGATATGTATTCACTCTTGGTTCAGAACCTATTACTTGTTCTTGTAAGAAACAAAGCTCCATCTCTCTTTCTTCAGCAGAAGCAGAGTATCGTGCTGCAGTTGAAGCCAGCAAGGAAGCCATGTGGCTTCATCAGATTCTATATGAATTTGGTCTTCATCAGAAGCATCCAACTACACTTTGGTGTGATAATTAGAGTGTCATTTAGCTATGTAAAGATCTAGTTCAGCATCAGCGTATGAAACACATTGAACTCCACATACACTTCATCAGATTGCGCATTCATAATCATGTTCTTGAAGTGCAGTACTGTCCAACCAATGATCAAGTAGTCGATATCTTTATGAAGGCTCCCACAAAAGAGAAGTTTACCAAACTTCAATCCATGCTTGGAGTTCAAGAAAGTTTTCATTAAGGGGGGATAGGCTCTAATGCCTCCTTCCTTCTCCTATTGTGTCACTTTTGTAAATCCTTCAATCCTATCCCAATTTGTTCTTAAGGGGGGATGTTAGGATATTTCGACACATAGGAAATAAGCTCATTTTGTGTCACTTTGTAAATCCTTCAATCCTATACCAAGTTGTTCTCAAGGGGGGATGTTAGGATATTTCGACACATAGAAAATAGTTAAGAATAACTTAGTATAGTGTAGAGTTAGGTAAAGTGTGTTTCTTTACCATGTACATTTGTAAATTATAATCTAACGGTCACGATTTGTAGTGATCCGATGGTTATCTCTCACCTTAGTATTAACGACACTTGATCCGTGTCTTAACACCTGATTGGTCCATGGTCTCTATTTAAAGAGCATGGAGGGTCATTTGTCCAGTAACCGTTTATGAGAGAAACATATGTAACTTTTATTTTTATATTAATAAATTTCCTGAAGTGGACGCTTTGGCTCAGGCCATGGACTGTTTCCCTCTTTGAGGGTTTTAACCATGTGATTATACTGGTGTACTGATTTGTGATTTGTTTGTGAGCGGTGACCTTTTCTTTTTGATCTATGGAACTTACCTTGTAAATTCCTACAATAATTTATATTAATAAATTATCTACCATCATATTTCCATAATTCCTATTTTAACGACCAATATTCCACTTATTTGGAACGTTTCACCTCAGTCAGAATAACAAACATCATGAATACCCAAAAATAAGAAGAAAAAAACAGCCCATAATTAAGGAATCTAGCGACTTCTTTAAGGATCATAATTCAAGACTTTAGTGCATTTTAAAGATAATTTGTTTTCCCATCAAATAAAAAGCAACAACCAAATTTTTTAGTGACAAGAATGGGAACAAATTTTAAATGTAATAACTCCCTTCCATAGTGATAGTACATTTTTGTTTTGAAATGAAATTATTTTCCCAACCTTTTAAATAATAGATTCCTCCCCAAGTGACCCTTTAGAGATACCTTTTTTTTCAACTGATTGCAATAGGTAAGTGTATTTTGTCTAGTATTTTTTGAGTATTCCTCACAATTGAAATGTTTCTCTTGCCATAAATCTATCTCAGGTTATAATTCTAGCTTTCTCTTGTTTATGAATAAATTGTCTCTATATCACTATTGTCTGTCTCTTTTTAAGCACTTGCTTGAATCAGTGAGACAATGTAGCTCATCTGGATTCCAAAATCCTTGAGTAACCCATTTTCTAAAGAGTCATCTTCTATTTTTAATTATGCTATTTGGTCCTCCATAGCCTTGTCAACGTTGTTTCCTTCTAAAAAATCATACATTCTTGATAAGTATCTATTGTCATGCTTTTCTTCTTCCATAGATTTAAGATTGATTTAGACCATCTTAGTTCCCCCCTATAAAGAAAATAAATTCCACATGAATACCATGGGTCAATACCATGGGTTGTATTTATAGTTTATCATTATTTTATTTTATTATTTTTATCTTTTATTGTATTTTGACCTAGTTAAAATGTTCATTACATTATGTCAATCTTTTTATTTAATTTACTTTTATTTGTAATCTTGTGTAATTTGACATAGTCAAAATGTTAAACATGACATTACAACATTTCTATCATATTTGGTTGGAGAGCATAGTAGCATAAAAATGTAATATTTAAATATATGTATAGTTATTTTCATTTTTTTATCCATGTAATATAAATTAATTGGTTTGTGTGGAGTTTAATTTTATGATACAAATTTTTTTATAAATAAAAATTTTATGCTTATGTACCCAAAAATTTAATGTTTATCTATTTTACAATTTTTTTTATTCATTAAACTAATTTATGTTAAATCTAGTTTTATTAAGTTATTAATTTAAATTTTATTAAGAAAATTAAGGTTAAAATCTAATTTGTAAATTTGACAAAGTTCACATATTTTAAAAATTTTCATTATTAATATAATTTTTTTATATATATTAAGAAGTAATACACATGAATTATAAAACTGTTGTAACATAAATAATATATAACAAAAAAAACCATGTATTTTTGGAATAATAAAATAGTTGTAACAAAAATAATGCAGAAATATTTGTAAAATTGTAAATGTATTTGTAATTTTAATTCTAATTGTATGTAAAATATTTCTAAAATTTTAATTGTAATTGTAATTGTATGTAAAATTCTAAATTTGTAATTCTAATTGTAATTGTATGTGAAATTGTAAAATTGTAATTGTAATTCTAATTTTAATTGTAATTGTATGTGAAATATTTGTAAAATTTTAATTGTAATTGTATGTAAAATATTTGTAAAATTTTAATTGTATTAATGTAAAAATTTTAATTGTATTAATGTGAAATGATTTTACTAAAAAATTTAAATTTGGAAATCTGTAAAATTGTAAATAATTGTAAAATAATAAATCTAGAATAATATGATTTTTTGTAACATAATAAAGTTTAGAAAATAATGTAAATAAATTCATGTACTTTGGAATTATCATTATTTTATTATGATCTTACATACCAAAAAAAATAACTTTATATAGTATGCCATTTTTAGTGAGATCAACATAATTGCAAATTATCAAGTGAATTATTGATTTTAACATTAATTCAAAATACATATTATAATGTTTCGAAAAAAGGAGTCTTATAAGGTATAAGGTAATTAAGTCATCTTGTTTATAAAAACACATCTTAAAAAGTATAAATATTGATGAACTAATAACACATGTACTATTTCACATGTACTTATTCCATTGAACATATTTTAGAAGAATTCGAGTGTCAAGAATGCAATAGAAAAAAAAACATTTTTGGACTATTTTGCATTTTATTAAAAGGTTTTTGAGATTTTTTGTGGGGTTTACGAGTTTATGGGACAGTAGACAGTACCAACCCTGCCATATTGGTATTTCAGTTGAATTTTTCCTAGCAGCGATATGACCAAATCTTGTAGCTATGCATTTAACAAAGAACCCATATATTTTGAGAATATGATTGAATATTGTTGTCATATACTTGAGCACTATTACATTTCTTCACCATATTAGCACATAATAGAAAGAATAATTTATTTCACCATAATAACACACAACTTTCAAAAAATAAAACACTCCATTCTGTGTTTTGAGGCATTTTACGCAAATGATAAAAATTTCTATGGATTTTTATCCATATTCTGCAATTTAATGAGGGTTGGAGGGAGCTTACAATCATGTATCTATTAGTAATTGCACCCTTTGGTAGAACCAAAGAAAATTCAGGTAGATTCCTCAGCAAAGTAGACTGGCCATAATCAATTCCTTCGAGACCTCAACAGAAGAAATAGATATGCATGTCAGAGGCTCTTGTTGGCACCTTTTCTTGTTGTAGGTTGTGGAAAGGTTCAAGTTTCTTTTTCTGAAAGAAGAAGAGGTGTAGTTTTGAAAATAAATGGCCCAAATATTTTCATAGAAAAACGTACATTTCTAACATGTCTAAAAACTAAAATATCTCCAACTTCAATAAAATGCTCAGAAACAAAACATTCCCAACCATTTGTGAAAACTACCCACGTCTTAGCATAGCACAGGTTCACATGCCACAATTTCCCACTTGGGTCCTGCAGTATTGCATCTTCACACGCTCCACATTGCATTCTCTCTACATAATCAGTGGGGACCTCTCGCAATAAAAAAAATGCATCGGAAGAATAGTTATTTCCATCAAGAATTTATCCAATTCTAATTCTCAAGAATAAACAAAATTCTAATTCTAATTGCATATTTCCATCAAGAATAACCAAAATTCTAATTCTCAATTTCTATGGTTGGAGTTCACTAAATTTTAGTGTACACACCTAAAAGTAATTTCGGTGCCTTAACGGCAAATCAATGCTAATGTACATATAACCGTACCGGTGCGTTTTAGTTACTACGCACTGATGCATTTTAGTTACTATGCATCGGTGCTGTGTTACCAATTGATGCATCGATACGGTGCTATTAAGTGATGCACCAGTGACGAATAACCACAAATAAAAAAAGTGTAACTCTATTTTTTTGAAATGAAAAAAATGGTAAATTGAAAAACGGGTGGAAAAATATTTTCAAAAATCTAATTTCATAAAACAATTCTTTAAATACTAAACACTTTTCATTATTACACTATTTTTGCAAAACATTTCAGCCAGAGATTTGCGGGAGACATACCTAGAGCAAGGGAGCACGAGAGCATTGTGGAGTAGCGAAATACATTCAAGCAGAAGTACTCAAACAATCAGAATTCCAAACCTCTGGTGATTTAAACCCTGAAGCGTAGAATTTCAAACAACCTCGTGATTAAATTTGATTATTTTTTTTACTTTTTCTGCATTTTTTTTACGATGTAAGAAAAAAATTTCAATTTGTTTTTCATTTTCAAAAACAAAAGAAAAAAAATCCATTTTTACCCTAAACCCTTCATTCCTTTTATTTCTACCCTTTCTTCTCCCTGTTTCTGTGATTTCAGAATTAGGGATTTTCATTTTAGATTTATAATTTTTATATTTTATAATGAAATTTCTTCCATATCCATTGCATTGAGTGAGTTTTTTTATTACATTGATGTTTTGAACTAGCTACCAAGGTTCATCATCAAGATAAGATTGGCATCCAACCCACGGGACGACTTTCATAGTCGGATCCCAATCCATGTTGGCCCTTGCATGAATTTTTGAAAAAAATAACTTTTTTTATTAGTGCGCCCTGTGTAACCTAGCGCATCAGTGCATTGTATATTCCCAACGCACCACGAAAGTACTGTGTAATAAAAAATAGAAAACATTTTTTTTTAATCAGTGAACCATATGTAAAATAGGGCACCTGTGTGCTATTTAATTATGGCACACGCCACGAATGTGTTGTTTCATGAAAATTTGTTTAACTGTGTTAATCGGTGCACAATGTAACATATAACGCACCACACTGGGTCTCCTAGTTGATAGAGAGCACCATATGGTGGTCCCTTGTATGTGCAGGACGTTTATGCTACAAAAACTAAAAGTGGACGATTTTTATTATTTTCTCTATGTTAATCGGTGCAATGGTTAACATGTAATGCACTAGTGCTCCTTGTTGACATAAAGCACTGTACGGTCTATTATATTGTTTGGGCGGTGCGCTTATAAGATCCCCACACACTACATCGGTGTGTACACCATGAATGGCGCATCGATTTCTTCATATTTTTTTTTTACCTGCAAAGTTAACAATTTATTTATAAATATATTAATGAATGATATGGTACAAGTTTCAGATTGATAAAGAAATGACTAACAAGAGATCAAGTAACAAAAATACTGATAACACATCAAGAAAAGAAAAAAAGGCAAGTTCTTTGTAAAGTCTTTACAAAAAATATTATTTTTGAACTATATGTAAGTTTAACTAATATGTATTGTTTACTGTGTATAATGTAGAGCCACAAAATGACGAAGCTCGATAAAATTATTTTTGATCTAGGACTAGAAGAGCGTAAAAGCTTGATGGAAAAATTGCAAAAGGATGAATCAGGTGAATGAAAAAATACTATCAATCCAATATGAGTTTCTTTTTTTAATTTTCATTAATAATATAATTAAAATTATTAGATAACATGTGTCAAACAATCTATTAATTCACATTTGTTTAATGTTTTACAAGGACCAACAACTCATAAAAGGAATGTTTTCCTAATAAAAGAAAAAAAATAGAACATGCTAATGAAAATGAATTTCTCCTTAGCTCATCTGGAGTGGTGCTGGAGGTTAACGAAAGTGGGAAAAAGTTTTACAAAAGTTTGAGGGATCTAGTGGAATGAATGTATAGACGTTCTTTCCACTTACAATAAAAAAATCAATCCAATGATTCCAAGAACCAAATTTTACCTAAACTACAGGAAGAGTTTCTAGAGAATTGGTCAATGAGACATGTCAGACTTTTAATAGCAAAAACGTACAAAAAAAAAGGAATCAAAAACTAATATTCCTTTAAATGTTTGTCTAGAATTATTTACAAATATCACTTTTTTTATATTTACTTTTCATATATCAATATAAAAATTAAATAGTTTATTGTCATGTTACATTTTCAGGAATATTATGAAAATCTCAAAAGATGAATGAGCTGATATCATAAATATGCTAGTAGGAATGTCCAAAAAGGTGTACAAGGATATGGTCAAAGAAATGGACAAAATTGCATCACAAGAGCAGTCATCTCAACAACAACATGCTTCAAATGTAATATGTAATCATTGAATTTATCGATCATTAGGTACAATAAATAAACAATTTATCATGAAATATTAATTTTCAAGTATTTTCTTGTAGAAACGAAAAGAAAATGGAGTTTATTCAGCACATAAAACAGGATGACAAGGAAGAAAAGGGTTGATATATAAGTTTGTGACTAATTGTTACTTCCTTATAACAACTTAACTAGATTTCATTTTTGTATTTTTTAAGTTGTTTTACAAAAATCATCATTGAATGTCTTCAAACAGGTGCTAACATACAAAGAAGAACCATCAGACGAATTGATTGAGATTGGGTTAAATATGGGTTGTGAGTATATGTTGGCATATCAAAAATTAATTGTGGAATTTGTAAGCATCTATCAATGTTGTTTTACATAGCTCTGTCTATAATTAATAGAACAAAAAAAAAACTTTTATATTAAATATATGATTTGTTATGGGGTATAAAACTTGCAGGAAACAAAGTATGGAACTGCGCCAACAGATAAAATCTTGAAAGATGGCATGGTACATGGTTTTGAAATAATGTGTATAGTTTATGAGTCAATTGTTTCTATGGTACGTCATTTATTTTATATATACATTGATGTATATTATTTAATATTGAAATTTTCATTATTCTCACCAAAGTATATACACTCATTACAGTTTATTTTTATGTTTGTAGATGGGAGGTGAAGAAGAAGGAAACAATAAATTCCTTGAACAAAACATTTCTGAAAATAACCCAAGTCATGGAAGTAGCTCTACCAGTGACAACAATTCAAGCGAAGAATGATGATCACTATGTTTTGATATCAAAGCAAGGCGTTGTATTTTTTGAAATATTTTTTCTGTGAAATCATACTTTTTGTTTAATGTAATGGACATAGTGTCCTAATTGATAGACAAAGGGATACCAATAACTCTCCCATTTTGTATGAAAAAGACTGTCTTATTCATATATGTATGTGTGTGTGTGTGTGTGTGTGTTTTAATTTATTCTATTGCGTTCTCCATTGTCGTTGTGAAATGTAACACTGCTAATTAAATTTATGGATGATTAAATATTATAATGCAGAAATGTGAAATTTGATGATATGATATAACAAATTAATCCAAACATCACATTCAAATGCACTAATAAAAATTTAATTTATATGAATATTGTTATAAGATATATATGTGTCGATTTTTGATGAATAATGAATTTTAAAAAATCACAATAATTATGATATGATATAACAAATTAATCCAAACATCACATTCAAATGCATTAATAAAAACTTAATTAATATGAATATTGTTATAAGATGTGTTGACTTTTGATGAATAATGAATTTTAAAAAATCACAATAATTGCACTGTCACAGGTCGATGTTTCTAAAAAATAAAAAATGAACACCGGTACATGTCTGTTACTGTACACTGGTGCGTTTGTATGCTGCAGCGCCCCAGTACGTTTCAACGACCTCTAGGCACTGCAAAAATACCAAAACCAATTAAAAATCTCGGTGTGTTTGTGCGATACTGCGCACCAATGCGTTTATGTGAGACTACGCACTGTGAATTTGTACGACCTATGGGAACTGCACAAATACCAATACCAATTATAAAACTCGGTGCGTTTGTCTGATACGGCACACTGGTGTTTCTAAAAGTCTACGTATAGGTGCGTTGAGATGACCTATAGGCACCACACAAATCCCAAGACCAATTATAATGGCCCCATGCGTTGTATCACCAACACTACACTCGGTGCATTTTTATACCTTGACGGTGTGGTGCATGCACCTTCAATCGCCCTGGGGCCACTGTCTAGATGACACGCACCGGTGCATTGAAACCTTAGTAGCGTACCAACGAAAAAAAAAATCCATAATAACCTCCGGCCACCTAGTTTTTTTAGTTGTGTTGAATTTCCGTTAAAAGCTCCGCCAATACCTCTGTAACCATAAACGGATGTTGTAGAAAATGTTTTTTTGACAATTTTGGCCAATTTTATAACACTAAAAATCTCTTTATAACCTCCGCTAGAGGGTATTTTCCTTGTAGTGTTCCCAAAAAGAACCTCATGTTGGATATTATCCTTTAAATTCCCTATGAATATATCAACCTTATTCTCCTCTGGCATATCCTTTACCCTTATATTCAATTTTTGGAAGTCCTCAATGTGCTCCACCATTGCACCCTTTTGTTTGATATTTATCAATTTGCTAAAGAAGGTGTTTCTCTTTGTATCCTCATAATGTGCTATCATTTCCTCTATAAAATTTGAAAAAGTGACATTTTTTTTACAAGAAAAAAGTAATCGATACCATACAAATGTATTGTATTCTAAATATAAATTTCCAATGCATACCTTTTGCATGTTTTGGACATTATGGAGATCAAAGTATTTCTCCATTTGTAGTATCCATATTACAAGATCCTTGCCATTAAACTTACTCATATAGATATTTGGAATATGGTGGGTCTTAAATCTAACATTAGAGTCTATGAAATCATGATTAAAATTTCTTTTGTTCTCATCATGATTTTCCTCTACTACATTTTCTCCATTAGGAAGAATTTCTTGTAGCAACTTTGTCAAAACTTCCTTCAAACTTCCCATGTCTTATTTTCAGTTTTTCTTTTATACCATCGATCCTAGCTTCCATTCCATCCATATTGGCTTCAACACCATTCATCTGAGCCTCCATTCCTTTCTTCAAACCATCCATTTTAGCTTCCATTTCATTTTTAGTTACTTTTTGCGAGAGCAAAATTTGTTGCACTTTGTCTCGTAATTTTCATATATCATGTTTCACTTCTTCCTCTTCATGCATCATAGTAGATGTTTCTAAGGGCTTAATGGGTGTGGAATTATTTTTGGGAGACATTATAGAACCCAATACTAATAACAATGCTTCAATATGCCCTTGGAATCACTTCAAACTGATTTTTTAAACAAAGGTTATGTAATTAAAAAAACAAAACACACCTTTTTTTCTTTTTCTTTTGAGGATCTCAATATTTAACATGATGTATCTCTGTGATTTTGGATCCCCAATATTTTAACTTCGGTATTCTAGCATCCCTTTGAGTCTTCTTTCCAATGCCATAGGTCAGTCCTAATTTGAATTCTTCAAGGAAAATTTATGCCGAATCTCCCATAACGTCCTAATTATGGACTAGTTCAGTAGAGTGAAATTGTACGAAGTTCCACGTGTCATTGTTTTGTCCTTGGACTCTAAAATCAATACAAGAAAAAACTACAGTCTATTCACTTTAAACCAATTTTTACAGAATTTGAATCGAATGTCTGTAACGAATTTTATGACGACGTTCCCTCAGCCACTTGTTTGAGATGAAATTATGGAGCTTGCAAAAACCCTAAGTTGCTCAGATCCTATCTCCTAAAATATAGCAAACCAAGATCTGGAATTTTTACACAAAGTTCCTCAGGATTTCGTCTCAAATGGGTTTGTTTTTAGCTTCTGAAACTTTGTAGAAAAAAGGCTATAGCCAAAATTCCAAGATGACCTATTTGTAGTAGCGAAACCCTAAAATCCAAAGCTCTCATACCAAATGTTATGAAACCAACTCACAAAATATAAGAAAATATAGATCAAAAGTTTAGAAATCAGCCTCTTTAAGGGGGTAACCTCCTTTACATTACATAAATGAACAATTCTTGGATGATACAAATGATAAAACCTTCTTTCTATATATAGGAGTCCAATTGGTCACAATATAATCCTAGCCAACATAGCAAGAACCATATAAGGGCACAAAAATAAGAATAATGGGATTTTATGGGGCACAATAATAATAATATGGGGACTACATGGGCACAATAATAACAATAAGGGAGTTATATTAACAATTAAAATAAGGGGATACACTAATATTATAGTGACCTATTACTTCTCCATTGGTGCAATTATCTACGCATACACCTTTATAAACTTCCTGTAATAGCTAGTGTGTCCAAGTTTCATACGCAATTGCTTCACTATATTAGGTGGATCTAGGTTCAAAATAGTAGAAATATTCACGTGGTATACCATGAATCCCTGCTTACAAAAAACATGCCATGATAGTATACCAAAAGGTACACAAAAGATGCACTTCTTCAAATTTAGCGATATCTGATACTGCCTATAGGTATCCAACATCAATCTCAACCTTGAAACATGCTTCTTCAGCAAGCCAAAGACTGTCCAATCATCAAAGTAAACCTCAAAAAATTTGTGCATAAACTCCTTGAAATTTGTGACTACAACTCTAGAAAATATGGTAGGATCACTCTCCAAACTAAAAGGCATCATAGTGTGTTGATAGCAACCCCAATCTGTAGTAAAAATTGTATTATGTCTATCTTCTAGCACAATTTTAATCTAGTGGTAACTCGAAAAGTCATTTGTGAAAGAATAAGCCTATTTTCCTGCTACATTGTCCAATACTTCATCCATGAATGGTCTAGGAAAGGGGTCATGCACACATGCATCATTCAATTTCCTCAGGTCCACACATATTTTGATTTCGCCCTTTGTCTTCTTTTCTTGAACTACCATATTAATTACCTATTTACACTCTTCGACCAGTTCAATGATCCCTAATTTGATCATATTTTCTAACTCTGCCTTCCCTTTTTCCTTATATTTCAGATTCAACCTATAAGGTCTTTGATTTACTAGCTTGGTGTCTAGTTTCAAGGTAAACCTCATAACTCCTAGGTCGCCTACTATAACCTTTAATTTAGAAAAATTCATGGGGAAGAGTTATTAATACTCATGCAACAACTCTACAACTTTTATAACTGTGTATTCATCTAAATAATCTCAGATCAGTGAAAATTTTGGCTCTTCTTCTGACCCAATATTCAACTTCTTCGTCTTCACAGGTTGCATTATGTCAGGGATTTCAGGTTCTAGTCTAGTAACTTCATGATTTCCTTCTAATTCTGGGATATCAATATTGCACGAACGTTTCAGGATGTTTCAGAATGTTTTGCCTCAAATATTTTCACTATTCTTCTAGTGAAATTTTCATAAGTAGATATATTTACATGATTCAAAGAAGAAGTTTCATAAAACCACCAGGCATAAGCCTTACCTTCAAGATGCAGCGCTGCAACTCTAATGGCTTCATATTCTGAAAATCGGTGTTGCTGCAAATAGGTGTCTCGCTCCTTCACCCAAGCCCTAGCTGAACATTTAGGTGACCCATCAAAAGTAGATAAAAATAATCTACCCACATGATGCTGCTTGCACCTCTTGCCTCCATTGTGATTTCTAGGTCTTCTATTCTCTTTGATATTGCAAAACCCTTGGAATTTTAGATGATCCTTGAACCTCTGAGATTGAGATTCATACTCTTGAAGATATTCACCAAGAGTCTCCTCCTTTGGTACATCTCCTTCATCCATCTCTCTTGCTATGAACATAGGCATGGTGGAGTGTTGTAGATCTGATGGTGTAGCTAAATGCTAACACCCATAATATGAAAATCTGGAGCTTTCTTCGTGTAGAAGCCCTCTTGGAGAATCCCTATATCTCTCCATTCTCATCTCTTTGATGTCTCTATTAATGCACTACATAGTTTGAAGAAGAAGTTTTGAGAACTCCTTCCCTCCTGATAATGAAGTGTTTCCTTCATCTCTTATGCAAATATTCTCCTTCCTATGAGAAGACTCCTTAGATGAAATAATGGCTGAAGTACACAAGCTGAGCCAAGATTATGCTCTAATACCACTGTAATATTCCTGTTGGCTCGAGGGGTCCTGACCCAGGTTCAAAGGTTAAGGTTTGCCAACAAACCCCTATGCTACTGGCCCTTTAGGCAGTGACCTACTTGCGTAGGTCAAAGTCTCACCCGAAGTAGTATGGTTGGCTGCTGGAACCAGGTTTCCACACCCTAAGGGAGGATAGGTAAGGCAAGAAAAGCTGCGTCCGGCTTTATAATGACCAGATCGCCTATTTCAAAGCCAGATCTATAGGTCTCCTTCGCATCCACGTGCGCAAGGTCAACTATACTATGGTGCTCAATAAATTATATACTTCTAAGACAGTAGCACAGTCTTGCATATAACATATAGAATAGATCCAGATGCAGTAAAAACACTTACACAGTATTTTCGCAGCTTAACACAGAATACGCATAATACAGTAGTTACCACATATTTGCATAAACAGTACACATTGATTCAGTTACTCAAACTACCTTTCTTATTCATCAACCCGTAAATTTCTTCTTACAATACCCAAACCTGACCGGCACACACAACAGGACTTGGGATCTCTGTGCGCACAGCCAGCAGGAGTCCTTTCCCCAAAAACCCAAACAAATCTACTAAGCCACAATTCGCATCAAGAGCTCCTTATATTCTTACCTTACAATTCAAAATGTCCCTATATTTATAACAATCTAGCCTAATCTTTCCTATGGTCCACAAATCGTGGTTTGTGGACTCTAGGTCTACCCTTTAGCCCATTACAATGCTTTCAGGGCTTTTTCCCATCCCAAAACCCCTACAATAGACTAAATATAAAAAAAAAATATACAAAATCGGACCAGTTTCGCAGCTTGTAGGAGACCCTGTTCAAACAATCCCCCAACACAATCTTGTGACTTGTCCCGAGTCATGGTGGCCATGGGTTCACCAATTGTCCCTAGAGCTACGTGCTTATCATGTTCATGCCTTAATGCCCCCTCCATGGTGGGATGACTGCCATTGACGTAGCTTGGTAACACGTAACAGTGCAGGGTAGCTAACTTGATTGCTCCACCATCCATGATCTCCTTAACAGTGTAGGGACCAAACCAGTGCTATCAGAATTTCCCAGGGTGTTTCGCAAACTGGCTATCATATAAGAGGACTAGGTCGCCTTCTACGAATGTATTTTGGTGAATATGTCAATCATGAAAAACTTTATCGTGAGCCTTCTGAACCTACTGATGGAAGTTAGCAATGAACCGATCTTCTTCCAATGCCAAAAGCTGCACAAGGCATTCTTCCATTATGTCAGATTTTTCCATATTTGTAAGTGTTGCGATATGTATACTAGGAACAATGTATTCTATTGGCATAATGGCCTCCTTGCCGTAAACCATCTGAAAGGGGATCCTTCCTATTAGCTTCTTTCAGGTCATTCAATAGGCCCACAGAACAGAGGGGATGCGTACATCCCAATCACTATGATCGACATTGCAGACCTTAGTCAATGCATGCTCTAAGATTTTGTTGAAAGTCTCGACCACCCCGTTTTCCTGTGGATGATATGGTGTACTTTTTGCGTAATGGATCCAGAATTCCTCATTAAGGGCTACTATCGTTTCATTAATGAAGTGAGTGCCTCCGTCGCTCATTAGGATCTTTGGGCATCCAAATCTAGTCAGGATTTTCTCAAAGATGAAGTGTGCAACAGTATCTGCAATACAATCCTTCACCGCTTGTGCTTAAGCCCATCGAGTGACATAGTCAGTGGCAGTAATAATGTAGCGCAGCCATCAGTAAATTTTTGTCATAGCAAATGATGGCTAAAACAGGTCTTGAGCCTTCAATAGATTATTTTCACAGAAAAATTCTCATTCTTGAAGCCTTCTGGTGCTTTCTAACTTAAGAGTAATTTTCTCTACCATTCCATTCAAGAAATCCACCAAGTAACCCTGCTGTTACCAAAAAACTGCTTTTTAGACCCCCTTTTTTCATCATTTTTCCTTTAAAAAATCCCTCTGAAAAAACCCCTTCTTTTGATCCATTTTTCCCTCATTTACCCTCATTATCTCATAAAATCCTTTTAAACTTATAAAAATCCCTTTTTTATGGTTTAAATCATCCCTTTTTCCCTATCGAAAACTCTTAAAAGGGCCTAAAAACCTTCCCTTAAGCTTATTTTCTGACCTGTTTTATGTATAGGATTTAAGCCCCTGAGGGCTTAAGCCTCTCCGCCCTTACTTCCCATATGACCCTACGCTCATGACCAGGCACTAGCCCTCATCGCGCATCGCTCATCGGCATTCGTATTTTCCTTTTCCCCTTCACCTTTTCCCTGCCGATGCGATCCCCTTTGGCTTAGCCCCAGCTTTTCCTCTGTCATATGACCCATCGTCCATAACCCGGTGCTGGATCCTTAGCCTTTAGCCCTTTTTAATTCCTACCCCCGGTCCCCTACCCCCTCACGAGACCACACCTTCTCCACTCCATTAAGCTCCTTTCCTTTTGTATTTAACCCCACGTCCATGGTAAGACACTTTTCCCTTTGTTTTTTCCCCTTCCACACTTTTCAAATTCTGGAGAAATATTAGCTGTAGATCAAAGGCCTCAAGCCTTGATCTGATGGCCACCATGCTTCCCCTCTCACCCTCCATTCTCCCGACTAATATCTATTCATCCACCCTCGCAATCGATTTACACCATAGATCTTATGGATCTAACGGTTCCCGTTTGATCCGACATCCAACCCTGCCGATCAACCATCCCTCTGCCAAAAAAAGGAGCTGACGTCATACTCTGGGCCCTACCTTCCACCTATAAAAATATTCCCCAATCCCCTTTTGACACCTAGCTCCCACTTCATCCTCGCCCATGCACCTTTCTCCATCGTGCTCCTCCCCCCACCATTGGATCTACACCTCATCATCCAACGGCCCACATCGTGTTTCGCGTGGATTTCCATGTCAGGGTTTAACGACCCAGATGAACGCGAAATAGGCGGTATTGGGGAGGACACGTGTTTCCCGATGGATGATATTGCATTCGATCGAGCGTAAACCGCTTACCGCCTGATTTTTGCACGAACACTGCCGACGATTTTCGCAAAACCACCAATCCATTTTCACGCCAAAACCAAATTTGAGCCCTGTTTTCACATTTTTGTCCATAAAACATCCTTCGCATGCTTTTTTCCTCCTCCACTTGCATATCCCATTCCTCTGTATATTGCTCCTCCACCTCTAGCAGACTCTGAAAGCAATCAAACCCTCCCTCGCAGATTTTATTAACGTTTTTATTAGTGTTTTGCAGGATTCGATGGCAGTTTTAAAGGAAAAAACCCTTCCCACAGTCCATAAAGGGACATGGTGGAAGATAACCATCTTTGAAACCTAATAAATGCAGATAAGAAGCTTCCTAGGTGTTAAATATGGGTTTTTAATCAATGTTTCATAAACATTGGTTATTTAAATCAAACCCTCGCACGCTAAAGCCACTTATTTACAATAGAAAAAGGAAAATACAGTGGAGCTTAAAGTCAAAGGTTAAAGCCAAAAGACCGAATATTAAATGACTTAACCAATTATTTATGAGGATAAAGACACAGTGAATAAAGCAGAAAAATTTTTAAAGGATAAAATGGTCAGCAGAAAGGGTTTATAGCTCGAAGATTATTATAAAGGCCCAAAAGCAAGATCAAGGCCTAATTAGTGTTTAAAGCAATAGATCATGACAAATCAACAAATAAAGCCTCTGAATGCCACCTTAGTGGGGAAATTAGTCTTCAAAAATGCCACCTACAAGTTCAATTTCCTCAAAAGAATACAAATTGAATGCACAATCAGAGATATTTGCCAAAGATAGCTCAGAAGTAATTGCCAGCCTACCAAAAGCCTCCAAAGTCAACATAAGTGACTAAAGTAGATAAAAATTTAATGTAAAATCAATTAAAATAGAGTTGAACTTTGAAATTTTCTCCATAAGGCCTCCCAAAGGTCGAGAAGCATTTACTCGATATTAATTGAACAATTAGACATTCCTTTCACTCCACCTCCTCAATTCATCTATAAATACCATATGAGGAGTTCATTATTGTTGTTGGTTGAATACTCATTGAATGTAAATAGCTATTGAGGCTGCTGAAGCTCTGTTTTGTAATTGAAGAAAAGATAGGCTGAGAAGAGAAGTTTGAACCTGTAAAGACCCACTGGACTTGAATATTGTAACTGGTTTGAACATCAAATATACAAGCTGATTTATGGGATCCTGGTCTATGTCAAGGGTTGTTGATCAGCGGTTGTCATTGATGTCAACCCAAGCAGCACCAGGGGCTAACCCAATATTGCATGGAAATTTTGACCTACCAAATTAATATATTATGGGTCAATAATTCTTTTGATGGTTTCTAATTTTCTAGATGTTTCCATTGATATATGGCACGCCATGTAATTCTTCACGGTTTGAGAGATATTCATGTTTGAAGTTTGTACCCCCAGTTAGTGGGCTAAAACCCCATGGGGTTGGGGCATGGGTCATTGAAAAGTCATAATTAATATTTTTTATGTTCCTAAAATCCCTCCCACATTCACTTTTTGAAGCCCCTCTAAACTTAAGCATTCATATAAATTGTGATCTTCATTTCCTCCTTATGCATGGGATTCGGCCATGTGAAACAGGTCATCGTGGAATTTTCACTCTAAATTTTTTTCTACGAAGGCACAGAAGCTGAAATTTTTATGAGGCGAAGCTGAAATTCATCTCAAAGAAGTGACCTTGGTAAATTCGTCATAAATCTCTCTCTGAGTATTGGATTGGAATTCTGTAAAAAGTGACGAATAGTGCACATTATTTAATTTTCTCTCTATCAATTTTAGAAACAAATGAAGAAAGAGTGACACATGGCACGTCGTACAAGTTCGCTCTCTTGAAATAGTCCATAATTAAGGCATTGTGAGATATTGGGTATAACTCTCTCTTCAAGAATCCAAATTGGGTCAAACCTGTGGCATTGGAAAGATGACTCAGAGGAATACTACAAGACTGAAAATTAGATATTGAGGATCTGAAATGACAGAGATACACCAGATTCAATATCGAGTTCCTAGAAGGCAAGAAAAAGCTAGATCATGTGTTGTCAAGGGTTGGAAAGGACCAGAATTTCTATGGCAGAAAAGAAAAGCAAGGTGCAAAAGAGTGTAGCATGACAAGAGAAAAAACCAAGGTGCATAACAGCAGCGAGAATTTCATCATATGAAGTCTTCAAGTGGGCAGCACTGCATACAATCATTGTAAGGGTATCATTTTACTTAGTCATTGTAAATACATTATTGTACAAATTGTACTAGTGTCTATCTGCAAAGGTTTGAAGAGGCAGTGTTGGGAGGTCTAGGATCATCATTACGTGGTTGTATCAAATTTGGGTTTATGGTCTAGTATATATTATTCTTCTACATCATTCTATATCATTGTAAAGTGGACCATTTTCCCTGGTACGAGAGTTCATTCTTCTTTTATTCTTCTATAGGGTGGTAGGGTGGTGCTAGGGTGAGTTGTAGCTCATTTGGTGTTGGGGCATCCGTTTAGTGACTACTGAAGAATCTCGGGCATTGGAGCGTCCATCTAGTGGGAGCTGGAGAATAATGCTTTTCTAGATCCTAGGAAGTTGGAGCTTTATTTTCAATTGGAGTTGAAAAGAATTATTAGAAAAGCATTAGGTCGTTTTTGTCCCGAAGTGGGTTTCCACCTTAAAAACTGTGTGCATTTGTGTTCCTCTTGTTTTCTTCTATTATTGTACAAACATTGATAATAATTTAAAATTAACTAATGCTCTAATTGAAAGGAATAATGATTCACCCCCCCCCCCTCGTATTTCCAACAATTGGAATCAGAGCTTGGTTCCTTCAATATCAATTTAACAGCTGGAAGGAGGTCATGGAGCATACCAAGAATGGTGTACCTCTATTCAATGAAAATAATTATTCACTCTGGAAAGGAAAAATGGAGGTCTTTCTCTTGGTGCAAGGTTACGAAGTATGGGACACTGTTAAAAATGGATTTACATCAACCGCGGATGAACAAGGTAAGAAGAATTTGGTAAATGATGCAAAAACAAAGAATATTATTATCAGTGGACTTATTTGTCTACTTATCATAAGTTTTTGGGTTGTAAAACTGCAAAAAATGTATGGGAAAAGCTTGAAAATATATATATGCAGGTGACTCAAATGTCAAAGAAGCAAAGCTTCAAATCTACAGAGAAAAATTTGAGCAACTCAGAATGAAAGAAGATTGCAACATTGCTACATACTTCCAATACGTTGATGAAATAACCAATACTCTGGAAGGATTGGGAGAGCCAGTTGACGAGAAGACTATTATACGGAAGATTCTTAGAACGTTACCGGGGAGATTCAACCCAAAGGTATCGGTCTTAGAATATAGTGCAAATCTGGACAAACTCAACAAGGAAGAATTACATGGAGTTCTCATAGCATATGAAATGAGACTTGATGAAGAAAAGGGTACTTCAAATCTAGAAACTGCGTTCGTTGCATCTAAGAAAACCAATAAGGACAAACAACCTTCAATTGAAATGACATGCACTTGCAAGTGTGAAGAAAAGGGAGATTATGGAGAAGGTCTTTCAGATGAATAATATGCTTACTTTACGAGAAACCTAAAACTTGGTAAGGGAAAATTCAAAGGTAAACTTCCATTCATATGTTTCGGTTGTGGTGAGGTTGGGAATTTTGTAGCAAAATGTCCGAACAAAAGTGATGGAAACTCAAAAGGAAAGAAAGGCTTTAAGAAATTCAACAAGCAAGGAAAAAAGAAAGGATCCAAAAGGAATTTTCTCTCTAAAGAAGATAGCTCATTAGATGAAGAAAAGATAATAGAAAAAGAAACCCAATAATAATTGTTTATGGCCGGGCACAATAAACAAGAAAGGTAAACAGCGAAAAGGTTGAAAGAGAAAGAATTTGCTGAGGAGGCAATCAAACATAAAAGAGCTCAATAAATAATGTTCGTTCTAACCTCTTAAAGAACAAGTTCAAGGTCTCAAAATTGAGGTTGAAGAACACAAAAGTATTGAGGAGTCACTTCAAAAGAAGTTGGAAGAAAGCAACCAAGAAAGGGAAGCATTAGAAGCCGAAGTAGTCTCGTTGCGTAAGGAAGTGAAGAAGGGAAAAATTGTCCAAAACTATGCCAACAGCTCAAGGGCATTGGAAGAACTCATTAACAATCAACGATCTTACAACGACAAAACTGGTCTCGGTTACAAAGAAGAAGAAGCAGGACCTTCTACAACAAAATACAATGAACCTATGAGATCTAACATACATGAAGACTTCATTGGACAAGATTCACAAGCACATCCTTGGAAGACGATTCCTCGATGAATATTTTCATCCAGGTACCAACATATTTTTCATGGCTATTGTTATTCATGTGGAAAATTTGGTCATAAAGCTGTAGAATGTTGCACGTACCCTAGGAACCAATACAATTCCAAGAGATTCTTCAAATATGAACCTCCCAGGGCTCAACGAAACATAAATAGATTTTAACATTTAAGAAATAATATGGAATGTTACAAATGTCATAACTTTGGACACATAGCCAGAGACTACAGACTTGAAAATCCTCCAGAAGAATCTTCGAAGCCACAGAATGAACGAACATGGAAGAAGAAGAAGACTGATAATTGTGCTCATCTCATCGCTCAAAAAAAGAAGATACTTTATATGTTGGCCAGTAGTTTGTAATCCATGTGAAGCAGAGATAGAAAATTTGTATCTCTAAAAGAGAAAGGATGGAACCTGCTCCTTTGGAAATGATGGATCTTCCAAATAGCTATAGGATCAAATGTATCCTCCTCAAAAGAAAAAGATGTTATAGCAGAATGTTCTATTGACGTTAAAAGCATGATCACAATCTGTAGATGGTATGGAAAAAATACGATCAAGAGGACAAAATATATTCAAAACTCCACAAATATTGAAATCGGGGAAGCGGTATGGCAAAATTGTGACTCTGACAAGTGTTCCAAATGACATATATGTTCTAGATGAAGCAACTAAAGCATGTCTACTAGCTAAAGAAGATGAAAGTTGGTTATGGCACAAATGAATGGGTCACATAAACTTTGACAATCTTGTCAGGATAAGAAAAAAGGAAGCAATACGAGAAATGCCGAAAATCTCAAAACCTTCCAACACACTATGTGAGGCATGTTGGCATGGCAAGCAGACAAAATTCCAATTTAAAACAAAAGAACACTTTTCATCACATCCATTGGAATTGATACATACTGATCTATGTGGTCCTTTGAGAACAAAAGGCTTAAACGGAGAATTATATTTCATGTTGATGATAGATGACTATACCGGGATGACAATCGGCAGTTTCATAAAGAAAAAATCTGAAGCATTTGAGTGCTTTAAGATCTATAAGGAGTTGGTTGAAAATGAAACTGATTTGAAACTAAAGTGTTTAAGATCAGATAATGGTGGAGAATTCACTTCCAAATTATTTCAGCAATACTGTGACGAAAATGGAATAAAAAGGCAATTTTCAACAACATGAACACCTCAGCAAAATGGAGTTGTTGAAAGAAAGAATAGAACTGTATAGGAAATGGGTAGAACAATGTTGAAGGACTCAAAATTGGATGAAAAATTATGGGTTCAAGCAATTGATACGGCATTCTTCATTATCAACCGAAGTCTTCTCAGAAATAATTGCAACAAGACTCCATATGAATTATGGAAAGGAAAACTAGCTAATGTAAAATATTTTAGAATCTTCGGAAGCAAATGTTATATCAAAAGAGAAGATCAAAATTTGGGTAAGTTTGAATCACGTGTTGATGAAAGTATCTTTGTTGGTTACTCACGCAAAAGAAAGGCCTATAAATGCTATAATCTAAGACGAAAACAGATAGTGGAGAGCATAAATGTTACATTTGACGAAGATGGTGTTCTAGCAAGTAATGATGAGGATCTAGAATCTTTGAAACTTGAGACAGAGGCTGAAAAAGACACAGATAAAATTGTAGAACAAGAAGAAACTATCAACGAGGAAAAAGTAAACAATGATCATCAAGATATACCAGAACAACAACAACAAGCTCCTCCAAGGAGAACAAAAGAGTGGATTCAAAAGAACCATCCATCAAATCAAATCATTGGTGACATAAATGAAGGTTGACAGCTTCGTTCATCACAACAAGCTCAGGTTGCTTTTCTAGCAACCTTTGAGCCTAGTAGTTTTGAGGAAGCCAGCCAAAATGAACATTGGGTAGTAGCTATGAATGAAGAATTGGATCAAATTGAGAAGAATAACACCTGGGAATTAGTTCCACGACCAAAAGATAAAAATGTCATTGGGACTAAATGGGTGTTCAGGAACAAATTGAATGAAGATGGGCAGTTTACCAGAAACAAAGAAAGAGTGGTTTGCAAAGGCTATGCACAAGTGGAAGGAATTGATTTCGACGAAACATTTGCACCAGTTTCCAGAATGGAAGCCATCAGAATGTTTCTCCCCTATGCATGTTCAAGAAAAATAAAAGTCTACCAAATGGATGTTAAGTCAGCATTTCTGAATGGAGAATTAGAAGAAGAAGTTTACATCGAACAACCTGAAGGTTTTCTACTATCACAAAAATAAGACTATGTCTGCAAGTTAAAGAAGGCTCTATATGGTCTCAAGCAGGCTCCTAGAGCATGGTATGCTCGTCTTGATGGATATCTACGTCAAAAAGGGTTCAAGAAAAGTACTATTGATAGCAATATTTATGTACAAATAGATAAAGATAATTTAACAATTGTTGAGGTATATGTGGGTGATATAATATTTGGTAGCAATGATGATTGACAAAGTAAGAAATTTTTTACAAAGATGCAAAATGAGTTTGAGATGTCTTTACTTGGTGGGCTGACATACTTCTTAGGGCTTCAAATATCTCAGCAAGAGAAAGGAATATTTATATGTCAAGCCAAATACATCAAGAAAATGCTCAAGAAATTCAAAATGGAAGATTGCAAACCCGTGCTTACTCTAATGGTAACAGGTTGCAAATTGAGCATAGACGACTCATCTAAGGATGTGGATCAGAATTTGTATAGATCTACGATTGGTAGTCTTCTATATGTAACAGCCTCTCGGCCAGATGTTATGCAAGCAGTTGGACAAGTAGCAAGATTCCAAGCAACACCAAAAGAATCACATATTATTGTCGTCAAAAGAATTCTTCGATATCTAAAGGGCACAGAAGAATATGGCTTGTGGTATCCCAAGGGTAACAATCTCATTATTCAATCCTCTACAGATGCAGATTGGGTAGGAAGCATTGACGATCGTAAGAGTACTAGTGGAGCAGCATTCTATCTAGGTGGTTGTCTCATATCATGGTTGAGAAAAAAGCAAACTTCAATCTCGTTATCTACAGCGAAAGCATAATACATTGCAGCATCATCATGTTGTACTCAAGTCCTTTCGATGAAACAAACTTTGCAAGATCTTCAAGTACAATTCAGTGAGCCTATTCCCATATTTTGTGACAACACTAGTGCCATCAGCATCTCCAAGAATCCTGTCATGCATTCAAAAACAAAACACATTCCAATCAAATATCATTTTGTTATAAAACAAGTCGCTGAAAAGAATATCAAACTTGAGTATGTTTGTACAAAAGAACAAATTGCTGATATCTTCACTAAACATTTACCTCGTGAAGCATTTGAATATCTTCGTCAAAATCTTGGGATTCTCCCAAGTTCTCATTAGATTTTCCTTTTTTCAGAATATAAAGGGGGAGTGGAAGTGTGTACAGGTCTGCAGGACGGTTGTGTGTCAGCGCGAGTGGAAGTGTGTACAGGTCCGCAAGATGGTTGTGTTTCAGGGGGAGTTACCCTTTGCCATTAATGTCAAAGGGGGTGAGAATGTTATTGGAATAGGTGTCATGATTGGAGTAGTTGTGTTGCCATCAATGCCAAAGGGGGAGATTGTTGATCAGCTGTTGTCATTGATGTTAACCCAAGCAGCGCCAGGGGCTAACCCAATATTGCATGGGAATTTTGACCTACCAAATTAATATATTTTGGGTCAATAATGCTTTTGATGGTTTCTACTTTTTGAGATGTTTCTGTTGATATATGGCATGCCATTTAATTCTTCACAGTTTGAGAGATATTCATGCCATCTGTTACCCCTTATCACCTGATGCTCATGATGAAGTCCGATCAACCCTCAATCGTAGACATCAATCTTCAGACTCGGTCCCGTCAGTACAACAAGCCTCCCACTATGTCTGTCACCGAGCTGTCTCCTTCAGCTTCTACAGAGCCTCTTTCGACACCCAAGGGTCCCTTACAGATCCCTCAACCTAGGGCGGAGGTTCATACCAATATCCCTAAGGGACCACTACGTCAAAATGTTTCTTCTGGCAAAGCTGCCCATTCGTATAGCATAGTCGATGATTTGGCACAATCCCCTGCTTCCATTTCAATGCTGGAACTCCTCCAGTCGTGCCCTTCACAATGAAAAGCTCTTCTATCTGTCGTGGGTGTTGTAGATCCTTCTTACGATCGATTGATTATCTTTGATGTTCATCGGTCATACCATCCTCCTCTCCCAGCTTCCGTCTCTTTCCAAATCCCACTCAAGATCCAGAACGCTGACCTTTCTCAGTGCATTATTGATGAGGGGGCATCCACTTGTGTGATGTCCCCTTCGGTTTGGAAACAACTCGAATCTCCTGAGCTGGCTCCTTCCACGATCACCCTCCGAGCGTGGGATGGCCATACCTCTAAGCCCATTGGCTTATTCCGCAATTGTCCTATTACTCTTGTGGGCAAGACGGTTTGCATTGACGTAAAATTCATAGACGCCCCCTTATATTACAACATTCTTTTGGGTCGTAGCTACACTTATGCGATGTTTGTTTTCCCTTCTACGGTTCACCGCAAGATGTCCTTCCCTTATAATAGAAGGATAGTCACCACTGACCAGTTGATGTATTACAAACCAAAGTCTCAGACCTCCCCTAAGTCTACCATCTCTTTGGTGGCCAATAATAAAACCATCGACCCTTTGACTGGTGTCTCACCTGGCATCTACAAGGACACCTCATTGCTTGGTACATTCCCTGGTCTTCCTCCTCCCATCTCTGATCCCAGCTCATCGAATGTTTGCATGATGCAATCGTCTTGGGCTTCTCTCAAGAGGCCTGTCTCAGCTAGTCAGAAGCTCCCTCACCCTCTACAGTTGTCTCCTAGCCCTTCGATGCAGCCTTCTGGACCTCCTCCTCCTAGCCCTTCAGCTGGTAATCATGAGCCTTTTTACCTTCTTGGAATGGTTCCTCCTGGCCTTAACCATTCAAGAGCCGTTCCACCTGGCCATTACCACTATGGTCAGATATTGTTCCTAGTCCCTCCACTAGGCATCTATATGGCACCTGTCATGGCCACCCCCTCTCTACCCAACTTGACCATTGGGATTCCTTTCTGGTACCTTTATCCTCCAATTGCTACCCTGCCACGTCAACCTAAACCTTATCTTGCTCTGACCCTAGTTCAACCGGTCCCCCTGACTTCTCCTGTTGTCACAGTGCCCCAACCACCTCAACAGGAACCACCTCCTATTGCGACCACTTCGAGTAAGAAGGGAAGAGCTCGCAAAAGGGCCTCAAAGGATAAAATGGCCCTGACTGACCCTGCGCCTCCTCCGCCTCCAAAGCCATGCACTTTGTGTGATGTCATCGGTCATGCCACCCATACTTGTCCCGAGTTGCTCCGCATCAAGCCCATGGTTAATGTCGCGTTCCCTAAAACTATAATCCATGAAACCTTTGCTTCTTCATCGACTGTAGCCATTCACACCAAACACCCTTGTGCTTTGTGTGGTCTCCATGGCCATTACTATTGATCAGCGATTGTCATTGATGTCAACCCAAGCAACACCAGGGGCTAACCCAATATTGCATGGGAATTTTGAACTACCAAATTAATATATTTTGGGTCAATAATTCCTTTTATGGTTTCTACTTGTATAGATGTTTCCGTTGATATATGGCACGCCATGTAATTCTTCACGGTTTGAGAGATATTCATGTTTGAATTTTGTACCCCCAGTTAGTGGGCTAAAACCCCATGGGGTTGGGACATGGGTCATTGAAAATTCATAATTAATATTTTTCAATCTCCTAATATCCCTCCCACGTTCACTTGTTGAAGCCCCTCTCAACTTAAGCATTCATATAAATTGTGATCTCCATTTCCTCCTTATGTATGGGATTTGGCCATCTGAAACAGGTCATCGTGGAATTTTTGCTCTATATTTTTTTCTACGAAGGCTCAAAAGCTGAAATATATATGAGGTGAATTTGAAATCCTGAGGAAGCTGCAATAAAAATTTCAGATCAATTTTCATAGTATTTTTGGAGATATGATCTGTGTAAGTAAGGGTTTTTGTAGGCTCCTGAAATTCATCTCAAAGAAGTGACCTTGGTAAAATTGTCATAACTCTCTCTCTGAGTATCGGATTGGAATTTCATAAAAATTGGCAGATAGAGCATAGTCTTTAGTTTTTTCTCTATCAATTTTAGAGGGAAATGAAGAAACAGTGACACGTGTCACTTCGTACAAGTGCGCTCTCCTGAAATAGTCCATAATTAGGGCGGTGTGAGAAATTGGGTATAACTCTCTCTTGAAGAATCCAAATTGGGTTAGACCTATGGCATTGGAAGGAAGACTCAGAGGACTACTATAGGACCAAAAATCAGATATTGAGGATCTGAAATAACAGAGATACACCAAATTCAATGTTGAGCTCCTAGAAGGCAAGAAAAAGCTAAATCATGTGTTGTCAAGGATTGCAAAGGACCAGAATTTCTACGGCAGAAAAGAAGAACAAGGTGCAGCAGAGGGTAGCATGACAAGAGCAGCAACCAAGGTGCATAACAGCAGCAAGAAGTTCATCATATGAAGTCTTCAAGTGGGCAGCACTACATACAATCATTGTATAGGTATCATTGTACTTAGTCATTGTAAATACATTATTGTACAAATTGTACTAGTGTCTATCTGCCAAGAGTTGAAGAGGCAGTGTTGGGAGGTCTGGGATCATCATTAGTTGGTTGTGTCAAAGTTGGGGTTATGGTCTAGTATATCTTCTTCTTCTACATAATTCTATATCATTGTAAACTGGACCATTTTCCCTGGTACGGGAGTCCATGCTTCTTTTATTCTTCTATAGGGTGGTAGGGTGCTGCTAGGGTGAGTTGTAGCTCATTGGGTGTTGGGGCATCCGTTCAGTGACTACTGAATAATCTCGAGCGTTGTAGCATCCATCCAGTGGGAGCTGGAGAAGAATGCTTTTCTAGATTCTAGGAAGTTGGAGCTTTATTTTCAATTGGAGTTGAAAAGAATTATTAGAAAAGCATTAGGTGGTTTTTGTTCCGAAGTGGGTTTCCACCTTAAAAAATATGTACATTTTTGTTCCTCTTGTTTTCTGCTATCATTGTACAAACACTGATAATAATTGAAGATTAACTAATGCTTTAATTGTAAGAAATATTGATTCACCCCCCCTCTCAATATTTCCAACAATTGGTATCAGAGCTTGGTTCTATCAATAGCAGTTTAACAGCTGGAAGGAAGTCATGGAGTATACCAAGAATGGTGTACCTCTATTCAATGAAAATAATTATGCACTTTGGAAAGGAAGAATGGGGGTCTATCTGTTGGCACAAGGTTATGAAGTATGGGACACTGTTCAAAATGGATTTACATCAACCGCAGATGAACAAGGTAAGAAGAATTTGGTAAATGATGCAAAAGCAAAGAATTTTATTATCAGTGGACTTATTGAATCTACTTATCATAAGGTGTTGGGTTGTAAAACCACCAAAAATGTATGGGACAAGCTTGAGATTATATATGCAGGTGACTCAAATGTCAAAGAAGCAAAGCTTCAAATCTATAGAGCAAAATTTGAGCAACTCAGAATGAAAGAAGATTGCAACATTGCTGCATACTTCCAATACTTTGATGAAATAACCAATACTCTGGAAAGATTGGGAGAGCCAGTTGACGAGAAGACTATTATACGGAAGATTCTCAGAACGTTACCAGGGAGATTCAACCCAAAGGTATCAGTCTTAGAATACAGTGCAAATCTGGACAAACTCAGCAAGGAAGAATTACATGGAGTTCTCATAGCATATGAAATGAGACTTGATGAAGAAAAGGGTACTTCAAATCTAAAAATTGCGTTCATTGCATCTAAGCAAACCAATAAGGACAAACAGTCTTCAATTGAGATGACATGCACCTACAAGTGTGAAGAAAAGGGAGATGATGGAGAATTTCTTTCAGATGAAGAATATGCTTACGTTACGAGAAAACTAAAACCTGGTAAGGGGAAATTCAAAGGTAAACTTCCATTGATATGTTTCGGTTGTGGTGATGTTGGGCATTTCGTAGCAAAATGTCCGAACAAAAGTGATGGCAACTCAAAAGGAAAGAAAGGCTTTAAGAAATTCAAAAAGCAAGGAAAAAATAAAGGATCCAAAAGGAACTTTCTCTCTAAAGAAGATAGCTCCTCATCCGATGAAGAAAGTGACAGCAAAGAAGAAGCCAATGAGAAAGTATTGTTTATGGCCAAGCACAATAAACAAGAAGTATCAAACAATGAAGAAAAAGGGTTGACCATAGAAGAATTTTATGAGGAGGCAATCAAGCTTATAAAAGAGCTCAATGTTGAGAAGATCCATTCCAACACTCTTGAAGAACAAGTTCAAGGTCTCACAATTGAGGTTGAAGAACACAAATTTATTGAAGAGTCACTTCAAAAGAAGTTGGAAGAAAGCAACCAAGAAAGGGAAGCATTAGAAGCTGAAGTAGTCTCGCTGCGTAAGGAAGTGAAGAAGGGAAAAACTGTCCAAAACTATGCCAAAATCTCAAGAGCATTGGAATAACTCATCAACAATCAACAATCTTACAAAGACAGAACTGGCCTCGGTTACAAAGAAGAAGAAGTAGGACCTTCTAAAATAAAATACAATGAACCTATGAGATCTGACATACATGAAGACTTCATTGGACAAGATTCGCAAGCACATCCTTGGAAGATGATTCCTCGACGAAGATTTTCATCCAGGTACCAACATATTTTTCATGGCTATTGTTATTCATGTGGAAAATTTGGTCATAAAGCTATAGAATGTCACACGTACCATATGAACCAATACAATTCCAAGAGATTCTTCAAATATGAACCTCCCAGGTCTCAACAAAACATCAATAGATTTAAAAATTTAAGAAATAATATGGAATGTTACAAATGTCAGAACTTTGGACACATAGCCAGAGACTGCAGACTTGAAAATCCTTCAGAAGAATCTTCGAAGCCATAGAATGAACGAACATGGAAGAAGAAGAAGACTGAAAATTGTGCTCTCGCTCTCAAGGCTCAAAAAAAGAAAGATGTCTGGTATGTTGATAGCGTTTGCTCAATGCATATGACTAGAGATAGAAGGAAATTTGTATCTCTGAAAGAGAAGAAGGATGGAACCATATCATTTGGAAATGATGGATCTTCAAATGTTATTGGATCAGGTACCGTCACTCTCGGAAGATAAGATGTTATAGCCAAGAATGTTCTATTGGTCGAACACATGAATCACAATCTGCTCAGTGTTGGAAAAATGTGTGATCAAGGACACACAATGCTATTCAACTCCACAAAATGTGAAATCAGGAAAGGCAGGTAAAATTGTGGCTACAGCAAGTCGAGCTCCAAATGACATATATGTTCTGGATGAAGCAACTAAAGCATGTCTACTAGCTAAAGAAGATGAAATTTGGTTATGGAACAAATGAATGGGTCACATAAACTTTGACAATCTTGTGAGGATAAGCAAAAAGGAAGTAGTATGAGAAATGCCGAAAATCTCAAAACCTTCCAACACACTATGTGAGGCATGTCAGCATGGAAAGTAGAAAAAAGTCCAATTTAAAACAAAAGAACACTTTTCATCACATCAATTGGAATTGATACATACTAATCTATGTGGTCCTGTGAGAACAAAAGGCTTATACGGAGAATTATATTTCATGTTAATGATAGATGACTATACCAGCATGACAGCCATCAGTTTCCTAAAGAAAAAATATGAAGCATTTGAGTGCTTTAAGATCTACAAGGAGTTGGTTGAAAATGAAACTGATTTGAAAATAAAGTGTTTAAGATTAGATAATGGTGGAGAATTCACTTCCAAATTATTTCAACAATACTGTGACGAAAATGGAATAAAAAGGAAATTTTCAACAGCACGAACACCTCAGCAAAATGGAGTTGCTGAAAGAAAGAATAGAACTATACAGGAAATGGGTAGAACAATGTTGAAGGACTCAAAATTGGATGAAAAAATCTGGGTTCAAGCAATTGATACGGCAGTCTTCATTATCAACCGAAGTCTTCTCAGAAATAATTGCAACAAGACTCCATATGAATTATGGAAAGGAAAACCAGCTAATGTAAAATATTTTAGAATCTTCGGAAGCAAATGTTATATCAAAAGAGAAAATAAAAATTTGGGAAAGTTTGAATCACGTGTTGATGAAGGTATCTTTGTTGGTTACTCACGCAAAAGAAAGGCCTATAAATGTTATAATCTAAGACGAAAACAGATAGTGGAGAGCATAAATGTTACATTTGACAAAGATGGTGTTCTAGCAAATAATGATGAGGATCTAGAATCTTTGAAACTTGAGACAGAGGCTGAAAAAGACACAGATAAAATTGTAGAACAAGAAGCAACTATCAACAAGGAAGAAGTAAACAATGATCATCAAGATATACCATAACAACAACAAGAAGCTCCTCCAAGGAGAACAAAAGAGTGGATTCAAAAGAACCATCCATCAAATCAAATCATTGGTGACATAAATGAAGGTCGATAGCTTCGTTCATCACAACAAGCTCACATTGCTTTTCTAGCAACCTTTGAGCCTAGTAGTTTTGAGGAAGCCAGCCAAAATGAACATTGGGTTGCAGCTATGGATGAAGAATTGGATCAAATTGAGAAGAATAACACCTAGGAATTAGTTCCATGACCAAAAGATAAAAATGTCATTGGGACTAAATGGGTGTTCAGGAACAAATTTAATGAAGATGGGCGGGTTACCAGAAAAAAAGCAAGATTGGTTTGCAAAGGCTATGCACAAGTGGAAGGAATTGATTTCGATGAAACATTTGAACCAGTTACCAGAATGGAAGCCATCGGAATGTTTCTCGCCAATGCATGTTCAAGAAAAATCAAAGTCTACCAAATGGATGTTAAGTCAACATTTCTGAATGGAGAATTAGAAGAAGAAGTTTACATCAAACAACCTGAAGGTTTTCTACTATCACAAAAAGAAGACTATGTCTGCAGGTTAAAGAAGGCTCTATATGGTCTCAAGCAGGCTCCCAGAGCATGGTATGCTCGTCTTGATGGATATCTATGTCAACAAGGGTTCAAGAAAGGTACTGTTGATAGCAATATTTATGTACAAATAGATAAATATAATTTAACAATTGTTGAGGTATATGTGGATGATATAATATTTGGTAGCAATGATGATCGACTAAGTAAGAACTTTTCTACAAAGATGCAAAGTGAGTTTGAGATGTCTTTACTTGGTGAGCTGACATACTTCTTAGGGCTTCAAATATCTTAGCAAGAGAAAGGAATATTTATATTTCAAGCCAAGTACATCAAGGAAATGCTCAAGAAATTCAAAATGGAAGATTTCAAACCTGTCCTTACTCCAATGGTAATAGGTTGCAAATTTAGCATAGACGACTCATCTAAGGATGTGGATCAGAAGTTGTACAAATCTATGATTGGTAGTCTTCTATATGTAATAGCCTCTCTGCCATATTTTATGCAAGCAATTGGACAAGTAGCAAGATTCCAAGCAACACCAAAAGAATCACATATTATTGCCATCAAAACAATTCTTCAATATCTAAAGGGCACAGAATAATATGTCTTATGGTATCCCAAGGGTAAAAATATCATTATTCAAGCCTTTACAGATGCAGATTGGGTAGGAAGCATTGATGATCGTAAGAGTACTAGTGGAGTAGCATTCTATCTAGGTGGTTGTCTCGTATCATGGTTGAGCAAAAAGCAAACTTCAATCTCGTTATCTACAACGGAAGCAGAATACATTGCAGCAGCATCATGTTGTACTCAAGTCCTTTGGATGAAACAAACTTTGCAAGATCTTTAAGTACAATTCAGTGAGCCTATTCCCATATTTTGTGACAACACTAGTGCCATCAACATCTCCAAGAATCCTGTCATGAATTCAAAAACAAAACACATTCCGATCAAATATCATTTTGTTAGAGAACAAGTCGTTAAAATGAATATCAAACTTGAGTATGTTTGTACAAAAGAACAAATTGTTGATATCTTCACTAAACTGAAGTTCTCATTATACTTTCCTTTTTTCATAATATAAAGCGGGAGTGGAAGTCTATACAGGTCTGCAGGATGGTTGTGTGTCAGCGCAAGTGGAAGTGTGTACAAGTCTGCAAGATGGTTGTGTTTCAGGGGGAGTTACCCTTTGCCATTGATGTCAAAAGGGGAGAGAATATTGTAGGAAGAGGTGTCATGATCGCAGGGGGAGTACTTGTGTTGCCATCAATGCCAAAGGGGGAGATTGTTGATCAGCAGTTGTCATTGATGTCAACCCAAGCAGCACCAGGGACTAACCCAATATTTCATGGGAATTTTGACCTACCAAATTAATATGTTCTGGATCAATAATGCTTTTGATGTTTTCTACTTGTTGAGATGTTTCCGTTGATATATGGCACGCCATGTAATTCTTCACGGTTTGAGAGATATTCACGCCATCTGGTACCCCTGATCACCTGATGCTCATGATGAAGTTCGATCAACCCTCAACTGTAGACATCAATCTTCAGACTCGGTCCCGTCAGTACAACAAGCCTCCCACTACATCTGTCACCGAGCCGTCTCCTTCAACTTCTACAGAGCCTCTTTTGACACCCAAGGATCCCTTCCAAATCCCTCAACCTAGGGTGGAGGTTCATACCAATATCCCTAAGGGACCACTACGTCAAAATGTTTCTTCTAGCAAAGCTGCCCATTCATATAGCATAGTCGATGATTTGGCACAATCCCCTACTGCCATTTCAATGCTGGAACTCCTCCAGTCGTGCCCTTCACAATGAAAAGCTCTTTTATCTGTCGTGGGAACTGTAGATCCTTCTTACGATCCATTGATTGTCTTTGATGTTCACCGGTTAGAAAATCCTCCTCTCCCAGCTTCCGTCTCTTTCAAAATCCCAGTCAAGATCCGGAACATTAATGTTTCTCGGTGCATTATTGATGAGGGGGCATCCACTTGCGTGATGTCTGCTTCGGTTTGGAAACAACTCGGATCTCCTGAGTTGGCTCCTTCCACGATCACCCTCCGAGCGTGGGATGGCCATACATCTAAGACCATTGGCTTATTCCGCAATTGTCATATTACTCTTGCGGGCAAGACAGTTTGTGTTGATGTAGAATTCATAGACGCCCCCTTAGATTACAACATTCTTTTGGGTCGTAGCTACACTTATGCGATGTCTATTGTCCCTTCTGTGGTTCACTGCAAGATGTCCTTCCCCTACAACAGAAGGATAGTCACCATTGACAAGTTGATGTATTACGAACCAAAGTCTCAAAACTCCCCTGAGTCTACCATCTCTTCAGTGGCCAATAAGCAAACTATCGACCCTTTGACCGGTGTCTCACCCGGCGTCTACAAGGACTCCTCCTTGCTTGGTACATTCCCTAGTCTTCCTCCTCCCATCTCTGATCCCAGCTCATCAAATGTTTGCATGATGCAATCGTCTCGGGCTTCTCTCAAGAGGCTCGTCTCAGCTAGTCAGAAGCTCCCTCACCCTCTGCAGCCGTCTCCTAGCCCTTCGATGCAGCCTTCTGGACCTCCTCCTCCTGGCCCTTCAGCTGGTAATCATGAGCCTTTTTACCTTCTTGGAACGATTCCTCCTGGCCTTAACCATTTAGGAGCCATTCCACCTAGCCACTACCCCTCTGGTCAGATACCATTCCTAGTCCCTCCACCAGGCATCTATACGACACCTGTCATGGCCACCCTCTCTCTACCTAACTTGACCATTGGGATTCATGTCTGGTACCTTGATCCTCTAGTCGCTACCCCGCCACATCA